>CM021109.1:282087277-282403267 GCA_007115665.2 Sequoiadendron giganteum | reverse complement strand
TTACAAAACATGGTTCGAAGTCTAAATCAATTTTGATCCCGCTTCTACTTAAAATAACCATGACATCATAAATGCTTTCGACAGGATAATAAACACTAAGATCTAAGAACTAGGTCGTATGAAAATGAAAGGGCTTAAAAATAATCTTTTAAAAGAACTACCCATATGACCGAAAGACAACCATAAAAATTAGGGCATCATATTTAAAAAATGGAAAACACACCAAAACCCTAACTCACAAAACCTCGACCTGTAACAACCAAGGGAATGAATTCTAACCTAATTCAAAATAACCAAACGATGCACAACAAAAATCTTAAGTAAAATAATAATCTACCAAACCTTACAAATAAAAGAACAGTAATAATCTATGCTATTTAAAACCTAGGGCATCACAGTACGGTCATGTTTAAACGTGAAAAGGACTGTGAGGAAAAACAAATAAATGAAAAAAAAACTAACATACTAGAGAAGCAAAACGAAAACAAACAAACAAAAAGAATAAAAAGCACAAAACAAAGCACAAACATTTGCAAGCAAACCAAGAATCCCGAATTTGCGAGCAACCAATGACCGAACAAAAATGACCAGTGAAACAAAACGAAAAGAGAAGAATAAGAAAATCTACCTCAAACACAAATAAATAAGTTAGTCCCCTAAAGCAATTCCACCCGTAACTTTCTCCCTTTCGATCAACTCACATGCACAAATGCTCCTCTGCAACTCTGGTTCACTCTTGATATTTTAAACAATGATTATAACTACCAGTTAATCCCTAATTAAGGTAAAAGCTCATAGTTTCATACATGCAGAGCTCCTGTAATTAATGTCATATATGTGGCAGAGCAAAGTCAGAACTGCAGAGGGAACTAGCACATTATTGTTGTGTGACATCAATAAAGTCAATGACCAAAACGGTGGGAGTGAAATCAGAGTTGAGATCGATTTATAAAGTTTGTCCAAGTTTCAAATTTGGTTCCCATTCTGACTCCGGTTTCACTAACAATGAAGAGAGCAAAACAAAAGGTCAAAATAAAACATGACGACTAAAAATGAGAAAATCCAACATAAAAACCTAAGTCCAATGAACAAAACAAAAGGCAGAGGTAGAGGCGGAGGCAGAACTAAATCTTTATTTTGAAGCTATGAATAACTTCAGACTTAACTTCCACTTCGGCTCTGGCTCCAAAAAGGATAAAACTAAAAGACTACAAAAAGACCATCGGGACTGAAAGGAAAGAAATCTTTGAAACAAGTTTCAAAACCCAATTTAGTTCCGGTTCTGGTTTTGGTAGACAAACAAAAGAAAAACAAATTGTTGGAGAAAAACAAACTCCAAACTTTGTTGAAAACAACCAAGGATGAAAACAATAAAGGGGGACCCATTTTGACCAAGGCAAAAGATGGGGTGGTTATGCAAGGCATAACATGACCTAGATTATCATCCAACATGCTAGTCCCATAGTACAACACCATCTGGAGGAGTCTTTGAGGGATAGGCTTCCAACCCATTCTTTTTAGGTTTGCGGGTCAGCTTGTAAATATGAACTCCATAGACACTTAGGAGGATGGTGTGTAGGATACGTCTACAGCCATGGGGATGGTGATGGAAACTGAGATTTAAAATCAGGCTTTCGACATTGATACTCAGGTAAATGTTAGCATGTTCATTGAATTTAATTTATTAAATTTTATTTTTTAAATGCAAGATTAACTAATTTAGTTTTATGATTGTAATAAAATTTTAGGGTCATAGTGTTGATATTGGATACACCGGCTCTCCATCTATTTATTACTCCACAACATCTACTATTGAGGTATGTAACTAGTAAAAAATTATAAATTTATTACATGTGAATAACATTGTTATATGAATGGTATTCTAATATCTTATTTTGGATGTTGAATAGGCTAATATTCCAGGTTTTGTGGGAACACCTCCTAGTGCTAGTGGAGTTGGATAAACCTTCACACAGGTAGTAGAACAAAGGGTTTAACTAATTAATTGTACTTAATAGTTTTGTGTAACTTATATTCATATCATTGATTACATTTCATTGTATATCTTTCAAACTCAAAGCACTACTTCAAATTGCATAGCTAATAACTAGATTTTGATAGATGACAAAATTTCAATTACAATATATTTATTTATAAAATTAACATAAGTAGTGATGAAATTACTTCACATGGAATAAGTAATAACTAGGAGTATTTTCCAATTGCATTTTCTTGTCATGGCATTCCATGAGACCACTTTTTATAGAGGTATTTTTTCAGACAATTCACTACCTTGTCTATGTTATGGATGCTTGGAAAAAATATATGAAAGAACGATAGTAAGCAATAGCATAGACAAGACAATGAGTTGTTTGAAATAATGCCTCAAAGAAATGTGGTCTCATGGTGATGTTCATCACCATGAGACCCAGTTTATTTGAGTAATTTTTTCAAACAACTCATTGCCTTTTCTATGCTACCACATTTTCCATACATGTTTACCAAAGCGTTTTATCAAATGGTTCACTTCCTTGGTGCTATGGCTAAAATCCTAAAGAAGGTTCTTTCCAAAAAACTATGGATTCTTGGAAAAAAATATATCAAAGCATAATAGTAAGCAATAGCATAGATAAGGTAGTGAGTAGTTTAAAAAAATACCTCAAAGAAATGTGGTCTCATGGTGATGGAATGCCATTCCATCACCATGAGACCACATTTTTTTGAGGAATTTTTTCAAAAAACTCACCACATTTTCTATGCTACCATATTTTCCATACATGTCTACGAAATAATTTTATCAATCCACTCACTTCCTTGCTGCTATGGCTAAATTCCTAAGAAAGGTGCTTTCCAAAAAACTATGGATGCTTGGAAAAAATCTATCAAAGCATAGTAAGAAATAACATAGACAAGGCAGTGATTAGTTTGAAAAAATGCCTCAAAGAAATGTGGTCTCATGGTGATGGAATGCCATTCCATCACAACGAAACCACATTTCTTTGAGGCATTTTTTCAAACAACTCACCAATTTTTCTATGCTACCACATTTTCCATACATGTCTACCAAAGAATTTTATCAAACTACTCACTTCCTTGCTGCTATGGCTAAAAGCCTAAAATAGGTGCTTTCAAACAAACTATGGATGCTTGGAAAAAATGTATCAAAGCATAATAGTAAGCAATAGAATAGAAAAGGTAGTGAGTAGTTTGAAAAAATTCTTCGAAGAAATGTGGTCTCATGGTGATGGAATTCCATTCCATCACCATGAGACCACCTTTTTTTGAGGCATTTTTTTCAAACAGCTCACTGCCTTTTCTATGCTACCACATTTTCCTTACATGTCTACTAAATAATTTTATCAATCTACTCACTTCCTTGCTGCTATGGCTAAAAGCATAAAATAGGTGCTTTCCAACAAACTATGGATGCTTGGAAAAAATTTATCAAAGCATAATAGTAAGAAATAGATTAGACAAGGCAGTGAGTAGTTTTAAAAAATGCCTCAAAGAAATGTGGTCTCATGGTGATGGAATACCATTCCATCACCATGAGACCACATATTTTTGAGGAATTTTTTCAAACAACTCACTGCCTTTTCTAGGCTACCAAGTTTTCCATACATGTCTACTAAAGAATTTTATCAATCTACTCACTTCCTTACTGCTATGGCTAAAAGCCTAAAATAGGTGCTTTCCAACAAACTATGGATGCTTGGAAAAAATCTATCAAAGAATAATAGTAAGCAATAGCTTACACAAGGCACTGAGTAGTTTTAAAAAATTTCTCAAAGAAATGTGGTCTCATGGTGATGGAATGCCATTCCATCACCATGAGACCACACTTCCTCGATGCATTTTTTAAAACAGCTCACTGCCTTTTCTATGCTACCACATTTCCCATACACATCTACCAAATCATTTAATCAATCTACTCACTTCCTTGCTGCTATGGCTAAAATCCTAAAATAGGTGCTTTCCAACAAACTATGGATGCTTGGAAAAAATCTATCAAAGCATAATAATAAGCAATACAATAGAAAAGGCAATGAGTAGTTTGAAAAAATTCCTCAAAGAAATGTGGTCTCCTGGTGATGGAATGCCATTCTATAACCATGAGACCACATTTATTTAAGACATTTTTTCAAAAAAATCAATGCCTTTTCTATGCTACCACATTTTCCATACATGTCTACCAAAGAATTTAATCAAGTTACTTGAACTTCCTTGCTACTATGGCTAAAAGCCTAAAAAAGGTGCTTTCCAAAAAACTATGGATTCTTGGAAAAAATCTATCAAAGCATAATAGTAAGAAATAGCATAGACAAGGCAGTGAGTAGTTTGAAAAAATTCCTTGAAGAAATGTGGTCTCTTGGTGATGGAATGTCATTCCATCACCATGAGACCACATTTCTTTGAGGCATTGTTTCCAACAACTCACTTCCTTTTCTATGCTACCACATTTTCCATACATGTCTTACCAAAGAATTTAATCAAACTACTCACTTTCTTGTTGTTGTGGCTAAAAGCCTAAAATAGGTGTTTTCCAACAAAATATGGATGCTTGGAAAAAATCTAACAAATCCTAATAGTAAGAAATATCATAGTCAAGGCAGTGAGTAGTTTGAAAAAATTCCTTGAAGAAATGTGGTCTCATGGTGATGGAATGGTATTCCATCACCATGAGACCACATTTCTTTGAGGCATTTTTTCAAACAACTCACTTCTTGAAGAATAGAAACCAAGCCTTTAGCCAAAATTCCCCTCCAAATTCTTTTCAAGGTCCTCATCCTCATCCTCAATTTACCAATCCATGGAACCTTCCACCTTTTATTCCACTTGTTCATATCCCCACCCCTCCTTCTTCATGTCATGATTTCCCTCTATCTCATAACCAAGACTACATTATACCATCCACCCCATCCCAACATAATACCATAGAGAACGAAATGAACAATTTGAAAAAATTCCTCAAAGAAATGTGGTCTCATGGTGATGGAATGCCATGACACATTTGTTTGTAATGACATTATATCACCATGATATTGCATTTCTTTAATGTATTTTTTCAAACAATTGACTACCTTCTCTATGCTACCATAGTTTTTGTACATGTCTACCAAAGCATTTTATCAAATGGTTCACCACCTTTCTACTATGGATAAAATCCTAAACTGGGTGCTTTGAAACAAGCTATGGATAGGGAAAATAGTAAGCATGATAGTCATAAATATATAGTTCAATAATTACTCAAAATTTTGTTCATTATCTCATACATTATAAGCCATGGCGTGCATCACTATTGTAGTTTTTGTGATTGAATAATTTGTTGTTTCATTTTTAGATGTTGGAATTGGATACACCTTCACATATTCATAGGGTAATGGAGCTCGGTGTTTCTTCTACTATAGATTCCTTGATTCCTCTCACAGAGGTATGAGGCAAATTACTAAATTTCAATTTACATTTGTTGTTATAGCTGTTAGTTAGTGAAAAATCAAACCTTATTGATTTGTAGTTTAATTTCTCTTTGGATGATTTCTACAGGACTTCAACATGCCACAACAAGGGCATGTGAATATTTCCCTTGAGGAGACCGATTGTCTAGTGGCGGTAAGTGATTATTTTGTTAAATATATCAATTTTATAATGTAATTTCTATATATTAATGTCTTTACTTGTTATTGTAATAGATAAATCTCGACCAAGAACTAAACCCTAGGAGGAGCACTCCTTGACCTCAGAATAAAGGAGTGAAAGACTTATTTCCATCCAACTGACTAGAAAAGGGCAAGATTTTATTTCAAGAGCATGGAGAGAAATGACTTTTGATTCCAGAGCCCTTTGTTGTATGCCTATATGGCATTTTTGTACATATTTTTTATTGCATATATTTGACATTGTATTCCTATATGGCATTCTTGTAAGCCTATATGGCTATTTTGTATATATTTTATACTTATATATCAACATATATTGATGTATGCCTACATGGATATTTGGTTAATACAAATATTTTTATCAATGGTTTCCATATTTGCATTATAAATCCATGGTTCAATAGATATGAGTTGTGTGTATTCAAGTGTATACTTTACAACTTACATGTATACTTTGTGAATTAGGCGTATTCCAATGTATACTTTGTGACTTATGTGTTTTCATGCGTATACCTTGTATTCATGAATATACTTTATATTAATGTGTATACTATGTATTCATGTGTACACTTCAAGGCTTACATGTATTTGAGTACTTGTGCTTCACAAGTATTCACATGCATGCTTGACTTATTCACGTGTATATGTATTAATTGGTTAGCCCTCACATTTCTCATTGTTGTCCTTCATGGTTTGTCTTGAATATTTATTTATTGATGCTAAACAAATTTATTAGTTGATGCTAAACAACTTCAATATTTCTAGGAATACTAGTAGAGTTACAAATTAAAAAATTACACAAATTGAAAAGAAAATATTAATTGTGAATAAATGCACTGATTATTAACTTGATAATTGCTAAAGAATGAGTATAACATATATATCAAGAGATGAGCCTTGTATAATGGAAAGTTCCAACTAGAAAATAGGCATGCAACCCCATGCAAGATTGCACAACTAAGAAATCATTGTCTTAAAAATCTAACAGCTAGAAAACTTATCTAAATGAATATTTTAGGTAGAATATTCTACACTAACATTTTCATAATCAATGGCTTGTTTCCATGCTCACTCTCCAACTGTCAACCAAACTTCGTAAAGAAACCCCTTTGATATATTTCTATTTCCATCAGATCGATGGATATAAATCTACCCAAAGCATTCCCAATAATTTGAAAGTAGTAATCCACCCAAAATTGCAACGAGAGATAAGGCAAACAAACCCACAAAGTCATAACTGAATAAAGAATAGTCCACCCTTCACAACTTGGTGAAACCATTGCCAAACTTAGAAGATATTAAAGATAAATAAGAATTATGATCTATAATATAGAATTAGTACCCACTTTGATCACTACAAAAAATTTAACCATGGGCTTATCATGCTTTTTCAAATTTGGTAAGAAGGCTTATTTAAGATCCTTGAGCAATGTATTTCCTAGTGCTCCCTTGTTCTTAGATATCTCAATTTAGTTTAATTCAAAGAGTTCCATCAAATGCTTTATCTAAAAGAATAAAACACATTTTCAATTGGTATTCCATGAGATGTTTCATAAAAAGATTCCAACATATTTAATATTTTGATTGGAACAACTCAATTAAGCAAAGGATACATAATCTTCACAACACTTGAAAAACATAATATTCATAGTAGATGACAAGTAGTTAAATTTTTGACACATTATCATACAAAAATTTATCTTGAATAATCTTTAAACATTTTTCACAGCATAAACCTCACAGTACAGAATGAATTGTTATGTTCACTATCCATCACCATATAAACATGTCAAAAGATGTATATGTCAACTTTTTGCAGTATTATATCCTATATAGGAAATGGACTTGGGTGAAAGCTTTATAATATATAATACAAATAAGAAATTGACTTGGGTGAAAACTTTATTTATCACACCAAATAATAAATGTGCATGAGAGAATCACTTATTTTTCTTAGACTCCAATTTTCAAACATAGTAAGTCATTTCAAATGAAAATGACAAAATGTTTCACAACCAGGAAAAATAAATTGTTTCCAAGTTCCACCATTGAATGCATTTTTAATTGGTTGTATATTGTTGTAAGGGAAAGGAGGATAATTAAAAAATTCCTTGCCCTTGCTAGACTTGACGATGATCATATACTTTTGGTTTGCAAAACTTAGACTTGTCAACTATCATGTGAATGCTTCTCTTTTTGATTGTTTTGCATGCCATCATAAGGGATCAAGCCAGTTGAACATAGCTCAGAGTGATTCAACATGTTTGGCTATAAAAGAGGACCATGCCTAGAATAAATATACCTATCTAGATGTCTTGAAATAGTTTGTTTGGTCACACGGGTTGAAGAATGAAAGTTGCACCACTTTGTAGTTTTACATTGCTTGCATTTGACACTTTTTCAATCATTTGAAAAGTTTTCACCATAGGAAAACAACTCTGAGATAACAAAAACTAAGAGAGGTTATTGTAGAGGGGCCCAATGCAATCTTTAAGGCTCTAACAAAGAGTTTTTAAAAATCACGGTTTTCAAGTAATAGCCCATCAAATATTGCAACCATTTTTTACTTTGGACTCCTAAGGGATTGAGTTGGTTGAATGTAGCTCAGAGTGATTTGGTGTGTTTGGGTGCAAAAGAGGACCATTCCTAGCATAAAATTACCCATCCAAATATATTGGAATAGTCCATTTGGTCAATGAGTTGCAAAATGAAAGTTGCACTACTTTGCAACTTTACACTGCTTGTATTTGACACTTTTTCCATCAAGTAAAAACTGGAAACCATGGGAAAATGACTTCGAGATAACAAAAAAATGAGAGATTTTATTGTAGAGGTTCCCAACATCATCTCATTGGCTTAGACAAAGAGTTTGTAAGCATCGTGATTTCCAAGTAATATCATGTCAAATATAGCAGTCATTTTGCACTTTGGACTCTTAAGGGATTGAGCTGGTTGAACGTAGCTTGGAGTGATTTGGTGTGTTTGGGTGTAAAAGAGGACCATGCATAATATAAACATACCCATTTAGATGTTTTGTAATAGTTTTTTTGGTCACATGAGTTGCATAATCAAAGTTGCACCACTTTACAACTTTACACTACTTGCATTTGACATTTTTTCCATCAAGTGAAAACTGGACACCACGATAAAATGCATTCGAGATAAAAAAACTAAGAGAGGTTATTGTAGAGGTTCTCAATGTGATCTTGATTCCTTAGATGAAATACCCATAACTGACACGGTCTCTAGGTAACAAGCCATCAAATATTGTTGTCCTTTCGTAATTTGGACTCTTGAGGGATCGAGCTGATTGAACGTAGCTTGGAGTGATTCGGTGTGTTTGGGTGCAAAAGAGGACCATGCATAATATAAAAATACCCATTCAGACATTTTGGAATAGTTTTTTTGGTCACATGAGTTGCAGAATGAAAGTTGCAGCACTTTACAACTTTACACTACTTGCATTTGACACTTTTTCCATCAAGTGAAAACTGGACACCATGAGAAAATGCATTCAAGATAAAAAAAACTAAGAGAGGTTATTGTAGAGATTCCCTATGTGATCCTGATTCCTTAGACGAAATACCCATAACTGACACGGTCTCTTGGTAATAGGCCATCAAAGATTGTTGTCCTTTCGCAATTTGGACTCTTGAGGGATCGAGCTGATTGAACATAGCTCAGAGTGATTCAACATGTTTGTGTGTGAAATAGGACAATTCCTAGCACAAAATAACCCATCCAAACATGTTGGAATAGTCTTTTTGGTCATACGAGTTGCAAAATGAAAGTTGCACCATTTTGCAACTTTACACTACTTGCATTTGACACTTTTTTCATCAAGTGAAAACTAGAAACCACGAGAAAATGACTGTAAGATAACAAAAATTGAGAAAGGTTATTGTAGAGGTTCCCTACATGATCTTGACACCTTAGAAAGAATGACCATAATTGACATGGTCTCCGGGTAACAGGTCGTCAAAGATTTCTACCCTTTTGCAATTTGGACTGTTAAGGGATTATGTTGCATGAATTACAAATGTTTGAGGGTAGCAATAAATTTCAAAATTTTATTAAATATCATTACAAATGTTTGAGGGTAGCAATAAATAGGCACTAGGGAACTAGATCCCAAACCCAATTACAAATGTTTGAGGGAAGGCATGGATTTTTAGCTGGAAAACATGTGTGACGAACTTGTGGGGTACTTGAGTTAATTCATGTTACTTTAACAACATATAACAAGTCATACATGCTTCTATTACTTATAAATGCGATTATTTTTATGACATGTTGACATTATTTTATGACATTATGCATAAAAAATGTTTTCAAATTGAACTTCTTAAATGTTTATGTGAACACATGGTATGCTATATTGATATTGATATGTAATCATTAGGTTGATTTTTTTAAATAAATGAAGCTTTTATAATAAGTTAGTCAATTGGTGCTAATTATAATAGGGATAGAATAAAACAAGAAAAAGAATGATCGGTTACTGTCAATGTTTATTACACTCACTATATTAATAATATGATTTTTACAATAAAATGAGATTTATTTGGTAGTCCTAATTCTTATGTTTGTTCTACAATTGTCTAATATGCTTCATACACCAATATGAAACCCAAGTGATTGTACTTGTAGGCACAATTCTTTCTTAAAAATATCAAGTGGTAATACAAAATCATGAGAAAAAATCAACCTATGTGAATTCCAACACCCCACTTAAATCAAATATTGAATCAATGTGCCCCATTTTCATGCACACGATCTCAACTTATAAGATTCTCTTACAATAACCAAAAATAGGATTCAAGGATGTCTTAGGTGCTTCGTTCTCATAGATCTTTTACAATGTCACTCATACATTTTATATTCACTTATAATGTCTACATAATAGGTCATAATGATGAGGTTAACCTCAAATGAATAACTTGAAATTCCCTCGCTGAGCTTGACACACACTTTTATAATGTCTACACCATAGGTGGTCATGATGACATTAACTTCAAATGAATAATTTAGTACCATCTGCTGGTCTTGGATTTGGCATATACTTTATAACTTAATTTGGGTTTACTAGCTCCCACCTAAACAAAGAAAAGAGATTGTAAATATTAATAATCACATAATCAATTCAAATAAACATCTGATATGTCAATAATCTAAAAATTGTGTGCTCAATTATGCAATATCCTATAACTTATCACTAGTCAATCTAGTCCATTGAATATCTTAAAAAGTGATTTTTATATGAATATCAAGCATACCTCCCATCTATCAAGATTAAAATTTAGAGGGTCCTCAAAGTAATGAGGATGAACATAAATAGAACATAACTAAACTATTACTTTCCAACCTTTTGGAAACTTGTAACTTGTTATAAAAACAACTCAATTTAATCTTCCACTTAGTTTACTAATCTATTGAGAATACCCTACATCAATTTGTTTTCCATATTTATGAGAAAAAATAAAATACCATTAAACTATGTATCCTTCGCTATAGTTATAAACATCAAGTGTGTTATATTTGCAAGTATGATAACTTCATAAATCACCTACATACTTGATATAAACATTATATGAAAGAATTGGCATCATACAAATTGATGTGCATACTTGCAAATTAACAAGAACCAATGTGTATACTTATAAATTAATAAGAACCAATGTGCATACTTATAAATTAATCCAATGAACCATCCAAGTTTGCTCTTCTCTTTATTGTAGCAAGTATTTCCTCATGGTTAGACTCACACACCTTCTACAAGGTCTTGTTCAAAGGTTTACCCCATAGCTGATCAAACGAACATTGGATGCCATGACAAGGTTTGAGTAATGAAGAATCTTCTAATGTGTGTCAAAGTCTTGAAATAGCCAAACGTTAACACTCTTATGTGAGTACCTTCTAAGACACTTTCTAATAACAACTGAGCCTGTAGGGTATTTGATATTTTCTCCATCTATAACTAGGGCCTCCAATTTATTTTTATCCTCAACACAACAACACAAGTAATAATTTTTTCCTTCTTCATTTTCTTCATCTACAATAACTACATAAACATGCCCTACATTGATATGTGCAGCAAATTAGATGAAATTAGTCAACATTACAAATACACTACAAAGTAAGATAACAATAGGAATTTCAAAAACTATGCAAGTAGATATATTACCTAGCTGAACTAGACTTGATATATGGTCAAAGTCAACTGATGGTTCCATCTATGTTAGTTCCAATACCATCAGAGGGCGATACATGTGAAGTGAGCTAAGATAATTTAACCACCATTTCTCAACCCACTCCTTTGACTCGCAATCATCCCAGGCTTGAATTGTACATGAAGAACAAAAGCATGCCATATTCTACATATGGATACTCCATGAACCTACATTTGAGCTAAGGAAAGAGTGTAGCTCACTCGATCCTATAAATGTACAACAATCCTCATATGGTGCAATGTTAGTACCATCCATCAACCAAAAAACTCTATGAACTAAAGACTTACCTTCATTACCTGGACCCATAAAAGCATTACACAACTCAATGATTGATTTTTCATCTGTCAACTTTGTATTTTATTTATACTTTAACTCTTCTCATGCTAATGCTCTTTTGACACATGCTCTTGCACCAGCATGCTCCCCCTTCCCATGCCCAATCTCACAAAATTTCCACATTTGTTTAACACGTAAAATGACACGCATCTTTCTCAACCAGTAGAACATGGATGAGTTCTTGAACTATGATGCACAATTATTCGACCATATTATATACTGACCGTATGTTATACCCCTATGAGCCAAATCACTATAAAACAACAAGAAGCAACCTTGTATGAACTCTAGAGAATGTGAGATATTCACTAATATAAAAGTGGTACTCCCTCAATACCCTCCTTTGGTCCTCTGTACTATTAGCTGCATGAATGAATGTTATGTGCACAAATATAGAAACTTGTGTGGAGTTGTAATATTGTGACTGCATGTTACATTGTGGTTGTAGAATATAGTTCTCTAAAAATTTGACCACTAAAACTATTCTACCAACTAGAAAGGTGTCCTTGCATAAATTGAATTGCAAGTCCACCCATCGAGCTCTATGGGTATGCCTTGCATACTCATACATTATATAGTCATGAAATGTAGACATAAATTGATACACTAGAATCTTTTGAATAACCAAATCAAACCTTTTTTCTTGATTACCATATTTTGTAACCTATTCCACTGTTTTACACTTCTTGAACTCTACTAGTTGCTTTCCCACCGCATGTGTGCATTCCATATATTGAAATACTAGCATATGTTGCAAGTCACTGCAACGCTAACATGAACCATCCAACCATAGTTTAATGTAGAATATTTGGCCATCCTCTCTTTCACATTATTTTTTTGATAAGAATTCTCTTGAAGATGTTGGTGGGGTATGTATGCCACAATCCTAAAAAACATCGTTAGTTTGCAAATATAAACATATAGAATGATAAACATCATAATGGTTAGAGAATTCAATATGTAATCTACAACAAAAAGTAGTGCATGTGTGATTTATCATGACATAAAAAGGTTTAAGAATTTGAAAATATCTTTGAAAATTTTGGATTTGAGGATAACCCTCTTGAAATTTATGAAAAATTTGGGTTTGAATCATATCCAAAAAATGCTTTGGATGTGGCTCATGGTTTTGACTACCGATTCTCCTTCTTACCATTGTTGGGAAAATGTGTCAACCTTGCAATTATATAATGATTTATTATTGATAGGATGTATATATATCTATATATATATTTCCTAGTTACACTGATAGATGTATACAATGGCATAAGGGGGGGAGAGTGGGATACGTGTAAACAATTTTTTGTTAACTTTTTCAGGAAACTTCTAGAAAGTCCAACATACATTAGATAAATGATACATTGTAAATCTAGAGCATTAATTATTAGGTTTTAGATCTAATGGTGGATATTTTGTTGGATTTTTTTTCCCTAGAATGTAATCCTATTTTATGAGGGTGTTGTATTGCAGTAGAGAGAGATGGTGATGTATTCTAAGAGTCTAATAGTAGTCATGTTGCCTCTTGATCTCTAAGTGGTGATACTCCTGTGAGAAGATTTCTCTACAAGTATATTTTAATCTTTTTGATTTACTGAATAATATATTCGGTAGCTTTTATAGTGTGGTATTTTTCTCTTCGTAAATCACTATGTTGTGGTATGCATGATATTTATTTTTATTTCTATTTAAGTTTTTGTAATTGTTAAAGAACTGTAAATTTTTTGCATTTTTCTCTGCTCAAGATTAGTGTAGGAAGTTGTTCTTCTACCTTGGCTTCCTTACAAGTGGTATCAGAGCCTGATCACCTTTGGTTTCAATTGTGGGTTGTTGGGGTTTTTAAAACTAAACCATATTTGAGTGGGAGCTTGTGTAGAAGATACTTTGTGATCTTGTTGAAGGAATTTTAAGATGGAAAGTTCATCAAGGAGAATAGAGGTGGATAAATTTTCTAGAAATAATTTTGAAATGTGGAAGCTAATAATGGAGGATCTATTGATAGATCGAGATCTATGGGATTCTATTGTTGTGAATGTTTCAAGGCCTGTACATCCTACTCAGGGTGATCAATATGATGTTGATGAGAATATTTTAAGGCTTGTATATTGTATTAGGCCAAATCTTTAGTGAACAAGATTTTCTTGAGGAGGAAGTTGTATTCCTTGAGAATAGAAGAGGGTAGATGAATCATGGACCACCTAGAAACATTCAATATGTTGGTGGCTCAATTTTGATCAATTGGTGTTAAAATGGATGAGGAGGAGAAATATTAGATCTTTCTTTATTCTTTGTTTGATTTGTGTGATTCTCTTGTTATGGCTATTGGGAGTACTTTTGTTATTTTGAAGATTAAAGATGTGGTGGGTTCTTTTCTTTCTAAAGAGATGAGGAGGAATATATCCATCACTTCCAAGGAGGCCCTAAATGTTCATGGAAGACCTAAGGAAAAATGCAAGAAGAATGAGAAGCATAAAAAATCCAACTCTAGGGGGAGATCTAAATCTCCTGGAAATTTTAAAGTTATTTGTTGGAACTGCAGTAAGCCTAGAAATGTTTGTAAGGAATACAAAGAAGAAAAGAAGAAGAAAAAGACAAAATTTGATTATAATTATGAGTCTGAGAAGGAAGATGGTGATACATTTATTGCAACTTTGGCAACTCATGCAGGTAATGATGCATGGTTAATTGACGCAGGTGCATCTTTCCATATGATCTTTAATAGAGACTGGTTTTATGAATATGAAGAATTTGATGGAGGTAAAGTGTACTGGGGTGATGATTCTCATTTAGACATTGTTGGCTGTGGTAAAGTTAAAATTATATTTATTGATGGTAGGATAAAAAGAATTAATGGTGTGTTGCATATCCCTGGATTAGCATGAAATCTATTATCTGTAAGAAAACTAATAGATGTAGGTGTGTTGGTAGTATTTTATGATGCAAGATACAAGATGGTTAGAGGTACTATGGTGATTGATAGAGGTGTCAAATATGGAACATTGTATAAGTTTGATGCATGCAAGTGTTGAGTGCAATAGTACTCATGTGAGAGAAAGTCTTTGGAAGAAGTGAGGGTTTCACCTTTAGGAGATGGTCATGGATTTTGGGTACCCAAGGGTTCTCTTTCTTCTGAGACAAAATTACTTGTAGAGAAAACTATGTTATGGCACTAGAGACTTGGCCAAATTGGAGAAAGGGGTCTAAGGACCTTGAAAAATAAAAACCTTGTTGAAGGCCTATCTGATTGTAATCTTGAATTCAATTTTTTTGAGCATTAAATTTATGGAAAACAAAAACCATGTTGATTTTTACTTGAGTTCTCATAAATCTTGTGGTGTATTATATATTAATCATTCTGATGTGTTTGGTCTTGTAGATGTTCATTCGATTGGTAAATTCGCATATTATGTTTCATTTATTAATGATTATAGTAGGACATGTGTATATTTTCTAAAGAGTAAATATGAAGTTTTCAATCAATTTAAAGAATTTAAAGCAATGGTTGAGTTGCAGAATTGAAAGAAAATAAAATTTTTGAGGACTGATAATGGTGGTAATTTTTTCTCTAATGATTTTGATAGATTCTGTAAAGATTATGGTATTCATAGATAGAAGAAAACTCTATATTCTCCACAACACAATGGAGTTGTAGAAAGAATGAACAAGACACTAATAGAGAAGGCTGGGAGTATGTTGAGTGGTGATGGCCTAGAAAAAAGGGGCCTAGAAGAAATTATTTGGGATGAAGATGTTGTCACTACCTACTATTTGATTAATAGGTCTCCTACATCAACTCTTGTTGATAAGATGCCTATAGAGGCATGGTTAGGTTGCAAGCCTTCATTAAGACATCTTAGAGTTTTTGGTTGTGAGGCATATGCACATGTGCCAAAGGAGAAGCAAACAAAGTTGGAGAACAAGGCTATGAAATGTATCTTCATCGGATACAGTTATGGTGTGAAAGGATACAAGATTTGGGAACCTTTTGCAAAAAAGGTAATACATAGTAGAAGTGTTATTTTTAGAGAAACTAAGCCTTATTTTGTTACATTGCAGCTAGAATAAAGTAAACAAGAATATGTGATTCAATATCCTTCTACACTTGAGAAAGTTGAATCGAGGCCCAAGGATAGACAAGAAGTTGAGGAGAGCTCATCTAGCTCTGGATATTTAGAAGAGGAGGAAAAACCTCCAACTCAACTTGTTTGTAGGTCTACAAGGAATAGACAACCACTTGAAAGGTATACACCTGATTATTGGAGATGTATTTTTTATTTGAATACTAACATGGATGAACCCAAATATGTAGAAGAGGCATTAGGTATGAATGATGCATAATCCTAGAAGATTTCTATGGATGAATAAATGGAATCTTTGAAAAATAACGATGTGGGATCTTGTACCATTACTTGAAGGACGAAAACTTGTTGGTTGTAAATGGGTGTTCAAGAAAAAGATTAGTTCAGATGGAGGTATTGAGAAGTACAAAGAAAGGTTGGTTGTGAAAGGTTACTCTCAAGTTGAGGGTGTTGATTATGGTGAGATATTCTCTCATGTTGCAAAAATGGCATCCATTAGATTTTTTCTTTCTATTGTTGTTGCTTATGATTTAGAGGTTGAGAAAATGGATGTGAAAACTACTTTCCTTCATGGTGATGTGGAGGAGGATATTTATATGACACAAGCAGAGCACTATGTGGTGAAAGATAAAAGTAAATGGGTTTGCAAATTGAAGAAATCCTTGTATGGCTTAAAATAGAGTCCTAGGATGTGGTACTAGAAATTTGATACATATGTGTTAATTTTAGGATTTGAGTGTTCTAAATTAGATCATTGTGTTTATTATAAAATTGATGGTGATTGTTTCCTATTTATTGCATTATATGTTGATGATATATTATTTATTGGAAAAGGGAAAGGTATGATTTCAAAACTGAAATATCAACTTGCCGCTAAATTTGAAATGAAAGATCTTGGTGCAGATAGGAACATTCTTGGGATGAAAATTAAAAGATATAGAGTGAAGAAAAAAGATATGGCTTGGCCAAAGTAAGTATGTCAATTCAATTTTACAGAGATTTAACATGTAGGTTTGTAGACCATTGTGTGTTCCCCTTTCTGTTGGAACAAAGTTATCTATTTTAGATTTTCCAACATCTCCATTAGAGATGGAAGACATGAGAAAAGTGTCTTACTAGAGTGCAATTGGAAGTTTGATGTATGTTATGGTTTGTACTAGACCAGATATTTCCCAAGTAGTGGGACTTATTTCCAAATATATGTCTAATCCTCGTAATGTTCATTGGGATGCAGTTAAAAGGGTCTTCAGATATTTGCATTATACTTCAGATTATTCCTTTTGTTATCATAGTAATGTTACTGAAGATGATATTTCCCTTTATATTCATGGTTATGTGGATTCAGAGTAGGCAAGTGATATTGATAGCAGATGATCCACCAGTGCTTATGTGTTTACTTTATCTAGTAGTGCAATCAATTAGATGAGTAAGTGATAGGTTGTGGTTGCTTTGTCCACTACTGAAGTAAATTATATGGAATATACCCATGCTTGTGAAGAAGCCATTTGGCTTAAGATATCATGTTCAAATATTGGAATAAAACAAGGTGCAGTGACAATTTATTGCAACAGTTAGAGTGTGATATGTCTATCCAACAACCTGAAATTTCATGCCATGACCAGGTACATTGATGTACAGTATCATTTTGTTTGAGATATGGTCAAAGATGGTAGGGTGAATCTGGTTAAGGTAGAGACTTTGATGAATTCATGTTGATTCTTTAACTAAGCCTTTGATCACAGATAAGTTCATATAGTGTTTAGAGACTATGGGCCTTGCAATCCCTAGCAATTAAGAGACAATATTTAATCCCTCCCATTTCTCCTACAACATGTTCAAAAATTGGGAGATTTGTTGGGAAAATGTGTCTCAACCTTGCAATTATATAACTATTTAGTGTTGATAGGATGTATATATATTTCCTAGTTACACCAATAGGTTTATACAGTGGCATAAGGGGGGTGGAGAGTGGGATGCGTGTAAACAATTTTTTGTTAACGTTTTCAGGAAACTTTTAGAATGGATGACATACATTAGATAAATGATACATTGTAAATCTAGACCATTAATTATTAGGTTTTAGATCTAATTGTGGATATTTTTTTGGCCTATTTTTCCCTAGAATGTAATCTTATTTTATGAGGGTGTTGTATTGTGGTAGAGGGAGACAGTCATGCATTCTAAGAGTCTGATAGCAGTCATTTTGTCTCTTGATCTCTGAGTGGTGATACTCCTATCAGAAGCTTGCTTTGCAAGTATATTATAATTTTTGTGATTTATTAAATAATATATTGGGCAGCTTTTGGAGTGTGTTATTTTTCTCTTGAAAGGGTTTTCCTCACGTAAATCACTATGTTTTGGTATGCATCATATTTATGTTTATTTTTGTTTAATTTTTTGTAACTGTTAAATATCTATAAAAATTTTGTATTTTTCTCATCTCAAGATTAGTGTAGGAAGTTGTTCTGCTACCTTAGCTTCCTTACAACCACATCCCTTTGATTCGAATATGGCCTTGTGTTATTCTTCCAATATTCTTCAGTTAGTGTTCTCAATGCTTCAACAACTGGTTTATATTTTCATGGGAGTCTCCTCGAGAATGCCCATAATTCATTTGAATCGGTGTCCTCAATTATTTGGCACCTTTTAATAGATCTTGATAAATTTTTTCTATTAATTCTCAATTGTTGACTTGTCTTTCTAATGAGACAAGATCTCCTTGTTCGACTACTTACCAAATTTGATGTAATGACACATCGGGTGACATTATTATTCTTTGAGCATGAGATCTTACCCACACTCTCATAAGCATCCATTAGATTCTTCATAATAGTATTTTCACTTGAAACATTCGATGTTCTGAACCCAAGAATCTTCATGATGTTTCCATACTTTATACCTCGCATCATTTCAAAAAATAGTTGATGTCTTGTGGTCTCATTTAGCCTTTCAAATAACAATTTCCAATTATTATTAGCATATCTTCTACAAGTGAATTTTAGAATCTTACCTTCCATTGGCTACAAAATGTTATCATCAATATTAATAAAATACTTTGAATTTCTATGCAAAATTCTAGGTGGTGTTCTCTTAGGTACATACATCTCAACATTAGGAATTTCATCAATATTTAAGTGTGATGGGATAGATTATGTACCTTCGATCAAGGATGAAATAGATGACATACCTTGAGGTTGACATGGGGATGATGGCATACCTTCTTTGTCAAATGTGAGTGATGATGTACTCTCAACTTGAGATGTGGTGGATGGTATCCTTCCATATTTACTTGTGGTAGATGGTGTCCCTCCATATTCACTTGTGGTAGATGGTGTCCCTTTGTATTCATTTTTGGTAGAGGGTGTGTCTCCAACTAGGGTATTCAAATCTATCTTAGCACAATGCTTTCACATTTGTGCCCTTTGTGCTGCCAATGCTTTTTCTCTTTTTGATGGTTGAGGTTCCTCTTCAATTGGATTTTTTTCATCAATCATATCCAATTTATTCTTCTAACAATATTCCCTCATCCATTCTTTTTTATTTTCTTTATTAGTTTTGTACTCTTAGTATTTTATCTTATTCCTTCTTCATTTCCTTGGCATGGTGGATAATTTAACCTATAGCATGATAATGAGACAAATATTAGTTCCTAAAAAATTAATCCATATAAATAAATGAAATATATGTCATTCAAGGCTTCATACAAAATAATTACAATCATCCTATAGAAGAGTATTTCTAGTATAGACAAAGGTCACATGAATTTTTGGATGGAATTCCATTAAGAAATGTGGTCATGTTGCATGCCATGATTACAAGATAGGCTCAAAATGTAAGCATGGACAAGGCATGTGAATTGTTTGAGAATAATGTTTTGGCAGAAATGTATGCAAAATTTAGTGAGCTCACTATCTTGCTAATGTGGTAGGGTTGACAAGGTAGGGGTTGCTTGAAAAAATGCCTTATAGAAATGGGGTCTAGAAATAGGGTCTATCACCGTGAGACCCCATTTCTATGAGGAATTTTTTCAAGCTACCCCTACCTTGTCAACCCTACCACATTGACAAGCTAGTATTATCACTGTGAGACCCCATTTCTATCAGGCATGTTTTCAAGCTGCCCCTACCTTGTTAACCCTACCACACTGACAAGCTAGTGAGAGCACTAGCTTGTCAATGCGGTAGGGTTGACAAGGTAGGGGAAGCTTGAAAAAATGCCTCAGAGAAATTGAGTCTCATGGTGATGTTTAATATGACACTACCTTTTCAATGCGATAGGGATTACAAGGTAGGGGCAGCTTGAAAAACTTCCTCATAGAAATGGGGTCTCATGGTGGGGGCAACTTGAAAAAGTTCCTCACAGAAATGGGGTCTCATGGTGAACACACAACGAGACCCCATTTTTGTGAGGAATTTTTCAAGCTGCCCCTACCTTGTCAATCCTACCACATTGACAAGCTAGTGATCTAACCATGATGTACATCACCATTAGACCCCATTTCTATGAGGCATTTTTTCAAGCTGCCCCTACCTTGTCAACCTTACCGCATTGACAAGCTAGTGAGCTCACTAGCTTTTAAATGCTCACATGAATTTTTGGATCTAATGCCTTAAATAAATGTGTTCTTGTGGCATGCCATGATTGCAAGATAGGCTGCACATTTCCTCATGTTGCTAACTTAGCCTTGAATAAAGAGTCTTGAAACATTGGAGAGAAGGGTTACAGTCCCTTGTAGGTAGACTAATCAAGGAAACATTTAAAATATATCACAACATTACTAATGAGGTAAGTTTAGTGATAAGGTAAATTTAGAAATAGATATGAAAACAAAAATAGATTCAAATATCTATCAATGTGGGAGGAACATATTCCAAGAGACATATATGGAAAATTTAATAGCATAGACAATGTAATCAGTTGTTTGAAAAAAATCACATCACCATGAGACCCCATTTCTTTGAGTCATTTCTTTAAAATTTTGATTTCCTTGTCTATGTTGTTTGATAAAATGCTTTGGTAGACAAATATGGAAAATTTGGTAGCATAGACAAGGCAATCAACTGCTTGGTAGAATTGTTTGACAAAATACCTCAATGAGATATGTCCTCATGGACTAGAATGATTGCAAGATATGCATAAAATAGATTTTTTGAAAAGGCTTTAAAAATTTTCAAGCATATGCAATTTCTAGGTGTAAAACCAAATTTCACTACAATTTCCAACATCCCCCATGCCTATACTAAAATGAAATATTTGGAGAGGGGTATGAAAATCCATAGAAAAGGATTGAGAAATGATGTATTATTTTACATTCTGATAAATTATGTCATATATATGTGTATACAAAATGTGGAAGCATACACAAGGTAGGTCAATTGTTTTACCAAATTACTCAAAGAGATGTGGTTTAAAAGTGTAATTGGAAAGTGTAAATAATTGTGTAATTTAAAATGTGCATTGACAAGCTAAGGTTATAATGACAAACAAACAATGATGAACATGGAATACGCAAAATAAAAAAATCAAAGCAAGCCAAAATAGAATGAAATAAAATACAAAGAAAATGTGTAAACACTTCACATACCTAGAAAATGGAGATTCGAATAAAGGAGTTCTACCCAATTATGTATCCTTTGCTTCTTTCTTCAAACTCCTCAACAATTTGATTTTTTCAAAAGATTGTTTCCCTCCAAACTTCAATTGTATATCACTCTTGAATGGAATTGAGACTTGAATTTATATTATATGCCTTTCAACATGAAAACTATATTATTTCATGCAAAGGTGGTGGAATGTGAAAAAATTGCATGCACACTTCACAAAAGAATCAAAAAGCTTATTTTTGTCGGAACATGTGCATAACTAGGAGAATATCCAAAATGTGAGCCTAGATATCATAGGTATATTTAGTTTGTTACCATTTTTAGAGCAAGACAAAACAAACTCTCATTATAATGTGAGTGTGTTATGTCTTGCTAAACAAACAACTACATCTTAACTATTTCAAAACATGCTCACATTATGAGAAAGTTGATTTTTTATAGGTTTATTTTCTCTCTCTCTCTCTCTCTATCCTTAGCCATCCATCCCCCTTAGATATCTAGGTCTCTCACTTATCCCTCAACCCTATAAACTATGCCTTATAAACTAATCCCTTTAACCTTAAACCCTAAATCCTAATCTCTCTCTCTCACTCTCTCTCACTCACTCTCTCTCAGGTATCTCCCTCTCTCTATCTCTCTCATACTCTCTCCCTCCTACTCTTTCTCTCTCCCTCTCTCAAGTATCTATCTCACACTCACTCCCTCTATATCTCTCCCACTCCCTCTCTCTCTCTCACTCCCTATCTCTCTCTCAAGTCTCTCCCTCCTACCCCCTATCCCTCTCTATGGTCTCACTCACTCACTTATATCTCTCTCCCCTCTACCCTTAACCCTTAACCCTTAAACCCTCTACCCTCTACCCTCTATCTCTCTCCCACTCCCTCTCTCTCAATTCTCTCCCTCCTACCTCCTCTCCCTCTCTTAAGTATCTCTCACTTACTCACTCACTCATTCACTCCTTCTATGTATCTTTCCTCTCCGCTTAACTTTCTACCCTCTACCCTTAACCCTTAAAGCCTCTACCCTCTACCCTTAACCCTATACCCTCTATCTCTCTCCCACTCCTCTCTCTCTCAAGTCTCTCCCTCCCTCCCACCCCTCTCCTCTCTTAGTTCATTCTCTCTCTCTCACTCCTCCCTCTATCTCTCTCCCCTCTACCCTTAACCCTAAATCCTAAATCCTTAACCCTTAAACCCTAAACCCTTAAACCCTCTACCCTCTATCCTTAACCCTCTACCCTTTGTTTCTCTCCCACTCCATCTCTCTCTCTCTCTCTCAAGTCACTCTCACTCACTAAATCCTTATATGTATCTCCCCTCTACCCTTAACCCTCTACCCTCTACCTTTAACCCTTAAAACCTTAAATCCTTAAACCCTCTACCCTCTACCATTAACCCTCTACCCTCTATCTCTCTCTCACTCCTTCCCTCTCTCTCTCTCTCACTTACTCCCTCTATCTCTCTCCCCTCTACCCTTAACCCTAAACCCTTAAACCATCTACCCGCTATGTCTGTCCCACTCCCTCCCCCCCTCTCTTAAGTCTCACCCTCCTACCCCCTCTCCCTCTCTCAAGTCTCTCTCTCTCACTCACTCATTCTTATCTCTCTCCACTCTACCCTATACCCTCTACCCTCTACCCTTAAACCTTAAACCCTCTACCCTCTACCCTCTACCCTTTACCCTCTATCTCTCTCCCACTTCCTCTCTCTCAATTTTCTCCCTCATACCCCCTCTCCCTCTCTAAGGTCTCTCTCTCTCTCTCACTCACTCCCTCTATCTTTCTCCCCTCTACCGCTAACCCTAAACCCTAAACCCTCAAACCCTATACCCTCTACCCTCTACCATCTATCTCTCTCCCACTCCCTCCCCCTCTCTCTCTCTAAAGTATCTCCCTCATAACCCCTCTCCCTCTCTTAGGTATCTCTCTCTCTCACTCACTCACTCCCTCTATCTTCCTCCCCTCTACCCATAACTCTCACCCCTCTACCCTCTACCCTTAAACCCTCTACCATCTACCCTTAACCCTCTACCCCCAACCTGATACCATCTACCCTCAACCCTATAGCCTCAACCCTATACCCTCAACCTTAAACTCTCAACCCTCAACCCTTAAACCCTCAACCCTCAACCCAATACCCTTTATCCTCTACCCTAATCCATCAATCCTATACCCTTTATCCTATACATTGGACCCTCAACCCTAATCCCTCAAACATATACCCTAAACCCTCTACCCTCAACCCTAAACCCTCAACCCTAAACCCTTAAACCCTAAATCCTTAAACCTTCTACCCTCGACTATCAACCCCATACCCTCTACCCTCAACCCTATACCCTTAACCCAATACCTTAAACCTTCAACCCTATAGCTCCTCAACCCTACAACCTCAATTCTCAACCCTCTACCCTATACATTGGATCCCCAGCCCTCATTTATCTTTGTCCCCCCTTCTCTTCACTCCTTCTCTCTATCTCATCTCTCCCTCCATCTCTCCTTCCATCCATCCCTCCCTCTCTACCCTAATCCTTCAACCCTATACCCTCAACCCTTAAACCCTTAAACAATCACCCCTAAATAATTAAACCCTCAACCCTTAAACCCTAAATCCTTAAACCCTCTACCCTCTACCCTCTGTTCAATACCCTCTACCCTCAACCCTTAAACCCAAGTAGAATATTTACCCTAATCCGTCAACCCTTAACCCTTAATCCCTCAACCCTTAAACCCTCAAACCTCAACTCATAAAACCTAAACCCTCAACCCCTATAACCTCTACCCTATACATTAGACCCTCAGCCCTACTCCATCAACCCTATGCCATCAACCATCAACCATCTACCCTCAACCTTAAAATCTCAACCCTCAACCCTTAAACCCTTTACCCTCTACCCTACACATTAAACCCTTGACCCTCAATTCTCAACCCTCAACCCTTAATCCCTCAACCCTCAACCTTTATACCTTCTACCCTCTACATTAGACCCTCAACCTTTATATCTTCTACCCTCTACATTAGACCCTCAACCCTAATAATTCAACCATAATCCCTCAAAAATATACCCTAAACCCTCTACCCTCAACCCTAAACACTCAACCCTAAACCCTTAAACAATAAAACCTTAAACCTTCTACCCTCTACCCTCAACCCTAATCATTCAACCCTATACCCTCAACCCAATACTCTAAACCATCAACCCTATAGGTCCTCAACCCTATACCCTCAATTCTCAACCCTCTACCTTATTCATTGGATCCTCAACCCTCATCTATCTTTGTCCCTCCCTCCTCTTTTCTCCTTCTCCCTATCTCACTTCTCCCTCCATCCCTCCCTCTCTACCCTAATCCCTCAACCTTATACCATCAACCCTCAAACCCTTAAAAACTCAACCCTAAACCCTAAACCCTCAAACTTCAACCCTTAAACCCTAAACCCTCTACCCTCTACCCTCAAGCCAATACCCTTTACCCTCATCCCTAATCCCTCAACCCTATACCCTAAACCCGTACACCCTTAAACACAAGTAAAATCTCTACCCTAATCCCTCAACCCTCAACCCTTAATCCCTCAACCCTTAAACCCTCAACCCTCAACCCTTAAACCCTAAACCCTCAACCCTTATACCCTCTACCCTATACATTGGACCCTCTACCCTAATCCATTAGCCTTATACCCTCAACCATCTACCCTCAACCTTAAACTCGTAATGCTCAACCCTTAAACCATAAACCTATAAACCCTCTACCCTCTACCCTTTACATTAAACCCTCAACCCTCAATTCTCAACCCTGAACCCTTATACCCTCTACTCTATACATTGGACCCTCAACCCTAATCCTTCAACCATATACCCTAAAACCTATACCCTAAACCCTCTACCCTCAACCCTAAACCCTCAAGCCTAAACCCTCAAGCCTAAACCATTAAACCTTCTACCCTCTACCCTCAGCCCAATACCCTCTACCCTCAACCGTAATCCCTCAGCCCTAAACCCTAAACCATCAACCATATAGGTCCTCAACTCTATACCCCCAATTCTCAACCCTCTACCCTATACATTGGATCTCCAACCCTCATTCATCTTTGTCCCTCCCTCCTCTTCTCCCCTCTCTATCTCACTTCTCCCTCCATCTATCCCTCTATCCATCCCTCCCTCTCTACCCTAATCCCTCAATAATATACCCTCAACCCCTAAAAAATTAAACACTCAACCTTAAAACCTAAACCCTCAACCCTTAAACCCTCTACCCTCTACCCAATACCCTCTACCATCTACTCTGGTGCAGGAGCACCTTAAAGGTCTTTTGGAAGATCTTGTTGTTTTGGCTTGTAGGTGGTGCTAGCCAACCACCAAGGGAATAAGGACTATGATTTAAAGTCCCAAGAGTTTTTTTGATGTGTGTGTTATGGAAAAATTAGGGTAGTCTAGAGCTTTGAAGTTTGGAGAAGCCTTAATGATGAAATTAGGCAAATTTGTCAATGTAGTCTTGGCTATTTGTCCTAAAAGTTGGAAAAGGGAATTAATGATGCTCTAAGCCCGACCCAAGGGTCCTCGCACATGGGAGAAAGTTATATAAGGTCAACAAAACCCTAATACCTTTGTTGGAGGATTGATTGTACGAATTGATATTTGAGAAGGAGATTTTGTGACTTGGAAAAGAGCAAGTTTTCATTGAATTTCTATTTTTTGAGCCTTCATCTAGTCAAGAAGGATTGAAAGAACTTATCTGATGCTTTGAGTCTTTCATTTGTGTCACTTAATTACTATTTGAAGCATTATATTAGTCATTTAATTCAACTGGTTATCTTTTTGCAAGTTTTTGGTGTTCTTGGTCCCACTATTGGTTCAGGCCAATTTTGTAAAACAATGATCCCCACTTGAATTCCCGTGGTAAGGATACCATGGCCACTTGGAATCAAGTAGGGGACTATATTTATAGTTTCAATAGTGTGTTTGGAGTCTTGGTTTGTAGGGGAGGAGATGAAAACAACAAGCACTAGGCGAGTGCAAGTGCATTCTGGCTAGTGGCTTGGAGAGGACAACAACAAAGAAAGTTGCTAGATGGATTGGTTTGTGCCAATAAAGAGTATGTAAGTGTGGGAACATGTATCTCAGACATGTGTGTGCAAGGAGGAGATTTGAGGAGGTCGTTGAAGCCTTCAAAGGAGGAAACAAAACCAAAAACCCTAGAAACCCTTGAAAATAGGGGGTTTGAGGATAGTCATATGTACGAAACCTATTAGGACCTAAGACCTAGTAAATATTGGAGCCTTGATGGTCAATATAAAGAATCCACAAAAACATTTTGGGGTTGTTAAGACATTTTGTGAGAAAAGTCAAGAAAACAAGTTCTAGGAGGCCTAATTGGGGTAAAAGGCTAGAAGGCCTAAAATTGGGTTTTTCAAGGAAGCGATGGGTAAAAGGTGAAATAATCCAATGAGATGGATCATTGAGGAGGAAAATAAACAAAGGGACAACTAGAATTCCCTTCCCTAGCCCTAGAGTGGTTAGGACACGTTCGGGTCAATGTGGAGCCCAAGGAAGCTCAATGGTGGAATGGGAGTAATGGTGAAGAATTTGAAATTGGTGGAGAGTCTTAGGTGGTGAGAGGGGTTTAGGAGTGATCCCTAAGTAGGGTAGAGAGGAATACCCTAGGAAGACTAGAGAATAGGTCTTGGGAAGAGCAAGAGTGCTCTTGAGGATTAGGACTCCTCATCAAATTGGTATCAAAGCCATTAAAAGGCTTGGGAATTGAGAAGTGAATGTCAGAGAGTAGTGAATCCATAGGAGAGAACACCATGGTGACTAATGCAGAGCTAGCAAGAGATTTGACAGAGAAACAAGAAAATAATAGGCAACTTGAAGAGGTTGTGGAAGAAATGAAACAAAAAACTAGAAGTGGTTGTAGAGACTGCAAGCAAGATGAAAGTGCAGTTAGCAGAGGAAAAAGACAAGGTTAAGAGCCACATTGAGGAAGAAATAGAACTAGAACCTGACCCTCCATTAGCAAAGGAACCCTTCCTCAAAGCATTGAAGGCATTAAGTGGAAAAGCACTAGAAGGTGTCCCTATTTTCATAGGAAGAATAGATGCAAAGTTTGTTATGGAATGGATAGAGGGAATGGAGAATCAATTTGAATGTGATGGGATTACAGAGGCACAAAAGGTGAAGATAGCCAAATCAAGGTTAAGAGGACAAGCATTAACTTGGTTGAAGTTCTTGCAAGAAGAAAGAGAGAAGGAAGGCAAGAAGCCAATAGGAAATTGGAAGACAATGGTGGCTAAATTGAAGGAAAACTATCTACTTGAGAATTATGACATCCAATTGCATAAGAAGAGGCAAAGTATTAGACAAAGAGACCTAGATGTAGCTACCTATACAAAGGAGTTCCAAAAACTAAGCCTTAGGTCTAGAGTGCAAGAAATTGAAAGCATTAAGGTTGCTAGGTATTTGAATGACCTTAGATGGAACATACAAGAGGAGTTGAGTCTCTTCACACTTACTACTCTCCATAGCTGCTATTAGATGGCTATTAAAGTGGAAGAGAAACTGAAAAAGAAACAAGACTCCAATACCAGGGGTAAAGGGAAAGGTAGAGACTCTAGAGGTGGACATAGAGGTAGTTTTGGTGGAAGGAGCAATGAGAATAGAAGTCAAGGTGATACTAAGGTTGGTGAACAATCCCATGAGTCAAATAGTATAGGGGGATACAGAGGTAGAAGCTCTAATAATGGTGGAAGAGGCAGATCAAGAGGATTTGGAAGAAGTTCACATTTTGCTTCCATGAAGTTTTACAATTGTGGATAGTTGGGTCATCTGGCTTATAGGTGTCCTGACAAGCCATCATCTTCACAAAGTGAGAGGAAGATCAACTATGTTCAAGAAGAGGACTGCTCCAAACATTCAGAGGTGAGTCTAGATTCAGAGAAAGGTGGGAATCTCATGTTGAGAAGGATCTTGATCAAAGCACCTATCGAGGATGAGCACAAACAAAGAAGAGATCTTTTTAGAGTTAAGTGCAAGATACTAGGTAAGGTTTGCAAGGTCATCATTGACTCAAGATCTACTGATAATGTCATATCAGAGGAGGCAATACAAAAGTTGAACCTCATCAAGATACCCCATGTGTGTCCTTACAAGGTTACTTGGTTGAATAAGGGGCAGAATATATTGGTCAATGAACAAGCGTGGGTTGAGTTTGCTATAGAAAATTATCATGATAGGATACTATGTGATGTGCTACCAATGGTGCATTCCATCTGTTGCTTGGCAGACCATGGCAATATGACAAGGAGGTAGTACACCATGGCAAGGAGAACAAGTACTCATTCAAGAAGGATGGAGTGACTTACAAAATATAGTCTTTGTTGGAAGAAAGAATAGTGGAAAAGGTAGAAACCAGTGTACTTTTGATGAGTGGAAAGGAATTCCTAAAAGACATAAAGGAGGAAGAAGGAGTTGTCTATGCAATCATGTTGAAACCAAAGGAGGAGTAGTAACCTAGTTGGTTACCTATGACAACAGAAGTGAAACAACTGTTGGATCAGTTCAGGGATATCATTTGTGAAGGCACACCAGCTACACTACCACCTAAGAGAGCAATCAGTCATCAAAGAGACTTTTTACCAAGAGCAACATTGCCTAACAAGGTTGCATAGAAGATGACACCGTAGTAGAACAAGGAGATAGCAAGGAAAGTTCAAGAACTTTTGGACCAAGGGCTGATCAGAAAAAGCATAAGCCCATGTGCTGTTCTAGTGGTGTTGGCACCTAAAAAGGGTGATAAGTGGAGAATGTGTACTGATTCTAGGTTCATAAATAGGATAACCATTAGATATAGGTTTCCTATTTCTAGGATAGAAGACTTAATGGACTATTTAAGGGGTGCTAAGTATTACTCTAAAATTGATTTGAAAAGTGTTTATTATCAGATCAGGATGAAAGAGGGAGATGAATGGAAGTCAACATTTAAAACCACAAAAGGGCTATATGAATGGTTAGTGATTCCATTCGGGCTTACAAATGCACCTAGCACTTTTACGAGGGTGATGAATGAGGTCTTAAAGGACTATATTGGAGTCTTTGTGGTTGTCTACCTAGATGATATTCTCATATTTAGCAAAACAAAAGAAGAACATATGAAGCACCTAGAACTTGTGTTGAATAAACTTCAAGAGGAGAAGCTCACCATAAATCTTGAGAAGAGTTAGTCTATGAAGCAAGAGTTAGTCTACCTAGGATTTGTAGTATCTCAAGGGAACTTGAAGATGGACAAAAGCAAGGTTGAGGCCATTCTTAGTTCGCCTACTCCCAAGACAGGGACTAAAGTTAGGAGTTTCCATGGATTGGCACAATTCTATGGGAAGTTTGTGAGAAGGTTTAGTGAAATCTATGCACCGGTCCTTGACACCATCAAAGGAGGACAGAAAAAAAAGTTTGTGTGGACCAAAGAAGCAAATGAAGGATTTGAAAGATTGAAGAGGGAGATAGCTACCCAACCTATCCTAGTTTTACCAAGTTTTGACAAACCATTCATAGTGGAATGTGATGCAAGTAACATAGAAGTAGGTGTTGTTCTAAGCCAAGAAGGCAGGCCAGTGGCATTCTTTAGTGAAATGTTGAATGAAGCAAAGTCTAGGTACTCATCCTATGACTTAGAGCTATATGCTTTGGTATAGGCTCTCAATAAGTGGAGGAACTATCTATTGCCCAAAGAATTTGTGGTATACACCAACAATCAGGCCTTAAGTTACATCAATACTCAAGAGAAGCTCAGTTTGAGGCACATCAAATGGATGGAGTTTTTGCAATCATACAAATTTACCATCAAGCATAAGAAGGGGGTTAACAACAAGGTTTTTGATGCTCTTAGCAAGAGGTTTCTTACTATCAAAGAGATACAGCTAAAAATCATAGGGGTTGAAGGATTCAAAGATCTATATGAAGGAGATTCTGATTTCTCAGTGATCTACAAGTTATGTACTAATTTTGAGAACCATTTTCACAGTGAATATGTAGATTACACCTTGCAGAATGGCCTATTGTTTAGGGGGAAGCAATTATGTGTTCCTAGATGTTCCATGAGGGAGAATCTTATCCAGGAAAAGCATAATGGTAGTTTGAGTGGTCACTTTGGTTTGAACAAGACACTAGACTTAGTGGAGAGGTTCTATTGGTGGCCTAAAATGCAAAGAGATGTAAGAAGATATGTGGAGCAATGTGGAGTATGTCAAAAGGCAAAGGGAACATCAACCAATGCAGGTCTTTATCAGCCATTACCCATCCCAAGTAGACCATGGGAATGCATAAGCATGGAATTCATAGTAGGACTATCTAGGACACCGATTGGTTTTGACAGTGTGTTTGTGGTAGTGGAAAAATTCAGCAAGATGAGCCATTTCATCCCATGCAAAACAACACATGATGCAAGTCAGATTGCACACCTATTCTTCAAGGAGGTGGTGAGGATACATGGGTTTCCAAAGAGCATAGTTGCAGATAGAGATGTGAAGTTTATGGGGCATTTTTGGAAAACTCTTTAGAGGACGTTAGGAACCAACTTATCTCATAGCTCAGCATATCATCCTCAAATGGATGGATAGACAGAGGTGATCAATAGAGTACTTGGTAACTTGTTGAGATGCTTAACTAAGGAGTATGGACAAGGATGGGAACAAGTAATTCCACAAGCAGAATTTTCTTACAATAATAGCACAAATAAGACCATGGGTAGGAGTCCATTTGAGATAGTATATGGCTTACATCCAAGGGGTGTACTTGAGCTTAGAGATCTAAAAGGTTATGAAGGAATCAATGGTCATGCTAATGATTTTACTCAGTCAATGAGAGAGGTTCATGAGCAGGTAAAGAAGACATTGATAGTGGCTAACCAGAAGTTGAAGGCTAAAAGAGATGAAGAGGAAGAGAGATCTACAATTTGAGATAGGTGATATGGTGATGGTATACTTGAACAAGGCAAGACTATAGAAAGGTATACCAAGTAAGCTACAAATGAAGAGGATAGGGCCATGTAAAGTGTTGGCTAAGTATGGATCCAATGCATACAAGGTGGAGTTACCCAAGGAGATGTCTATTCCGCCTATCTTCAATGTGAAGGACTTGGTGAAGTATAAAGGACCAGAAATGGATGAGGAACAGTATAGTGCTGAGGTCAGTAAGGATGTGGAAGGACTCAAGGTACCTGATCAGATCAGACCACAAGTGGACAAGATTTTAGACTCAAGGGTGAAGAAGAAGACTAGGCACAAGACATACATGGAGCACCTAGTGAAGTGGAGACATCAACCAGAGTCAGAGGCTACTTGGATAGTAGAAAGTGACTTTAAGAAGCATGGAATTAATGAGGAGCTCTTTACACCATAGGTTCCTTAACTTCTTTGTTGCAGAGGGAGAATGGTGCAGGAGCACCTTAAAGGTCTTTCGGAAGATCTTGTTGTTTTGGCTTGTAGGTGGGTCTAGCCAACCACCAAGGGAATAAGGACTATGATGTAAAGTCCAAAGAGTGTTTTTTATGTGTGTTTTATGGAAAAATTAGGGTATTCTAGAGCTTTGAAGTTTGGAGAAGCCTTAATGATGAAATTAGGCAAATTTGTTAATGTAGTCTTGGCCATTTGTCCTAAAAGTTGGAAAAGGGCATTAATGATGCTCTAAGCCCAACACAAGGGTCATAGAATGTGGGAGAAAGGTATATAAGGTCAAAAAAACCCTAATACCTATGTTGGAGGATTGATTGTACGAATTGAGATTTGAGAAGGAGATTTTGTGACTTGGAAAAGAGCAAGTTTTCATTGAATTTCTATTTTTTGAGCCTTCATCCAATCAAGAATGGATTGAAAGGACTTATATGATGCTTTGAGTCTTTCATTTGTGTCACTTACTTACTATTTGAAGCATTATATTAGTCGTTTAATTCAACTGGTTATCTTTTTGCAAGTATTTGGTGTTCTTGGTCCCACTGCCGTTTCAGGCCAGTTTTGTAAAACAATGATCCACACTTGAATTCCCATGGAAAGGCTAGCATGGCCACTTGGAACCAAGTAGGGGACTATATGTACAGTGTAAATCAGGTTTTTGGAGTCTTGGTTTGTAGGGGAGGAGATAAAAACAACAAGCACTAGGCGAGTGCAAGTGCATTCTCGCTAGTGGCTTGGAGAGGACAGCAGCAAAGAAAGTTGCTAGATGCATTGGTTTGTGCCAATCAGGAGTATGGAAGTGTGGTAACATGTATCTCAGACATTTTTGTGCAAGGAGGAGAGTTGAGGAGGTCGTTGAAGCCTTCAAAGGAGGAAACAAAACCAAAAACCCTAGAAACCCTTGAAAATAGGGGGTTTGAGGATAGTCATATGTACGGACCCTATTTGGACCTAAGACCTAGTAAATCTTGGAGCCTTGATGGTCAATATGAAGAATCCACAAAAAAAATTTGGGGTTTGTTAAGACAGTTTGTGAGAAAAGTCAAGAAAACGGGTTCTAGGAGGCCTAATTGGGGTAAAAGGCTAGAAGGCCTAAAATTGGGTTTTTCAGGGAAGTGATGGGTAAAAGGTGAAAGAATCCAATGATATGGATCAGTGAGGAGTAAAATCAACAAAGGGGTAACTATAATGCCCTTCCCTAGCCCTGGAGTCATTAGGACATGTTCGGGTCAGTGTGGAACCCAAGGAAGCTCAGTGGTGGAATGGGAGTAATGGTGAAGAATTTGAAATTGGTGGAGAGTCTTAGGTGGTGAAAGGGGTTTAGGAGTGATCCCTAAGTAGGGTAGAGAGGAATACCCTAGGAAGACCAGAGAATAGGTCTTGGGAAGAGCAAGAGTGCTCTTGAGGATTAGGACTCCCCATCATACTCTCAACCCAATACCCTCTACCCTCAGCCCTAATCCCTCAACCCTATACCCTCAACCCTTAAACCCTTAAACCAAAGTAAGCTCTCTACCCTAGTACCTCAATCTTCAACCCTTAATCACTCAACCCTTAAACCCTCTACCCTCTACCCTCAACCCTCAACCCTTAAACCCTAATCCCTCAACCCTTATATCCTCTACCCTATACATTGGACCCTCAACCGTAATCCCTCAACCCTATTCCCTCAACCCTCTACCCTCAATCTTAAACCTTCAACCCTAAACCCTTAAACCCTATATCATCTACCCTATATATTAAACCCTCAACCATTAATTATCAACCCTCAACCCTTAATCCCTCAACCCTCCACACTTAGACCCTAAACCCTCAACCCCTATACCCTCTACCCTATACATTGTATCCTCAACCTGAATACTTCAACCATATACCCTAAAACCTATACCATAAACCCTCTACCCTCAACCCTAAATCCTCAACCCTAAAACCTTAAAACCTAAACCCTTAAACCTTCTACCCTCTACCATCATCCCTATAGGTCCTCAACCTTAATCCCTCAACCCCTATCCCTCTCTCTCTTTATCTATCCATCTCACCTCTCTCCCTCCCTCTCTCCTACCCTCTCCCTCCCTCTCTCCTTACCTCTCTCTCAATCAATACCTACCACTCTCTCCATCTTCCTCCCAATAAATCTCCATCACTCCCTCTCTCCCTCCCACCCTCCTCTATATCTCAAGTCTCTCCCTTTGGAACCCTACCTAGGTAACTCTCTCTCTCTCCCCTCTCTATGTCTATCCCTCCCACCCTACCTACATAAGTCCCTCTCACTCCACCCCACTCTCTCTCTCCTTCTCTCTCAAGCCACTCCCTTGCACACCCTCTTCCTCTCTCAGGTCTCTCACTCTCACACTCCCTCTCTCCCACTCCATCTCTCTTGCACTCAATCTCACTATATATCTCTCAAGTCTCTCACTCTCACACTCCCTCTCTCCCACTCCATCTCTCTTGCACTCAATCTCACTATATATCTCTCAAGTCTCTCCCTCTCACCCCCCTCACACCCTCAAGTCTCTCCTGCTAGAACCCTACCTACATAAATCTCTCTTTCTCTCCCTCTCTCTCTATCTCTCCCCCTCTCTCAGTTCTCTCTCTCCCACCCCCTCTCTCTATCTCTATCTCTCCCTCTATCCCTCCCACCCTACCTAGCTAAGTCCCTCTCACTCCAACCCCTTCTCTCTCACTCCCTCTCTCTCAGGTCTTTCCCTTCCACCCCCTCCCCCTCTCTCAAGTATATCTCTCACTACCTCTCTACCTCTCTCTCTCTCTCAGGTCTCTCCCTCCCTCTCTACCTCCCACCCTACCTAGACAACTCTCTCTCTTTCTCTTAAAATTCCCCCTCTCTCTAAAGACATACATAAATGCATAAATATAAGCAAACATATATACATAAAAGCATACATGCATATGTACATACAATCTTACATAAATACACGCATACACACATACATACATACATGACATACAAGCATACATACATACAAACATAAAAATATATAAACATACATTCAATAGAGTAGCATTTAAGACAAAGTATGTCTTGCTAGACATGTCTTGCACAAATGAAAAAATCATGTCAAAACTAAGAAATAATGTGAGTGTGTTATAATGCGTTCACGTTATATCTTACTTTGGGAATCCCCAAGCCTTGGGCTTGGTATTTTCCTTGGAATACCAACCCAAAGGATTGGAGGGCCTTCCCAATGTCCAAAGATGTATATTTGCAAATTCTATAATATTTCACATAATCGGGTTCATGCTCACCATCAAGATTGCATGTGTTTCAATATCGAACAAATCAAACACCTGGGTAATGTTAGGGTCTCTCTTAGCTATCTAACGATGTAATTTTTTCACTTTTTGACAATGTTAATCCTTTGATCTATAATTTATTTTGTTTGTGTGTATTTTTTTGGGAAAAACCAGTGTTTCGTGTTTTTTTCGTTATAAATTAACCATTCATCAAAATTTCAAATAAATTACATTTTTAGAAACTAGGCTCCATTCTTCACATATTAAAAAAATAACAATTAGTTTCCAAAATTTGTAGTGGTATCACGACCAAAATTCTATTTTTCAAGAAGTATCCACTTTGAAAATTAGTAAAAATTCAAATATTCATTAAAAAATTATCAAAAAAATCGAGCATAAACTACACACTATTAGGTAATTTCTCATTGAAGCAATTTTAAAAATACTAAAAAAAATTTCACTATGCTAGGTACACACAAAAGTTTCTATGTTATGCTTTTTTGACAAAAATAACACCAATTTCTATGGTCCCCTCTTTTGAAGCCCTTAATCTCAACCATTTTCAAAATAAATTAGTAGTTTAGAAAGTAGACTCAGAGCACTACAATCCTTGTTTTTATTGCATCTCAAAATTTTGAGCGTAACTACCCTCAATTTCACATCCAAGATTAGTATTTCCTAATCTCAGAAAAAAGTGGCCACTTAAGCCCCCTTTTTGGCCCCCAATATTTTTGCACTTACCCAAATCTTGACTTGAATACTAGCTTGAATCATGAAACCCTACATCACAAATATTAGCTCAAATTTCAACATGATGCATGGTGACTTTGACATAATGCTCTAAAACACTTGATAACCAGCCCTTGAATGCTCTTGTTAACTCAAATTTTCTTTAAGGATGCTCATTCAACTTGCTAGGTGTAAAATGAGTGAAAGAAATTTGTATTTATACTTGTTTATGCCAAATTTCACAAAATTACAACTCTACAAGTTAACATTAGATCTAGGAGGATAAAATCCTGCCAAGACTTTGAATTAAATTTCGTTTTGGGCCACACAAGACTCATATGCTAGAAGTGGCATATGAGCCCCATTAGGCATTAATTATGGCACATTTTCAAAATTTCTTAGAATGATGTAAAATCAAGATTGGGGCCCAAAAACCTAGGTGGGACTCATATGCCCAAGCTGGTGTATGAGTCGTAGATCACCAAATATGGGCCACACAACCTAAAAACACCTAAATTATTATTGTATGTTGATTTATGTCGAGATTATCCTTGAAAACATCCATTAAATGGGGCTTGTGGATGCAAAATAAGGCCAATTAAGGCATAAAGAAGACCAATTAATAGTGACAACCCTAGAAAAGCATGAAAGTGTAGAACAACACTTTACAACACCTTAAATAAGGTACAATTAAGTTAATTTAGCTCACAAGGGCCTAATACCTAATGTGAATGTGTCAAACACATTACAACACTAAATTAGGGCAACATTATGCTTAATTTAATGAGGGCCCAAAAAAGAAAGGAAAAGTAAAGGGATACTTTTTCTATTGCCACATGTTTAAAGGGATATTTGATTAGTTCATGTAAGGTATATTCTTAGGGAACATTGTGCTTAATGTCTCCAAGAGAGGAAAAGTTAAATAAATATCATGCTCTTAGAGGAAATCAAAATCGATCACACCACCAAGAAAAGGACCCATCACAAGAAAAAATAAAATAACACAGTAAAACATGAGTGTTGATGTATGCCCCCACTTTAAAGAAATTTTTAACACCATTGCTATGAGAAATTTCTTTAAAGTAGAAGAAGAAATGAGAGGTTTTTCGGAAAGCCCTATGCCAAGTTATATGTTCTTGAATGAAACTACATCATGGATAAGGGGTTGCCCTGAAAACTCAATATGTTACATGCGATCCAACATAAGGCATGTTGTCCAAATCCCAAGATTGATCCTATATATACATGGAAGGTAGTCAAGTAGCCAAAAGAGACAATTGTAAGTTCCATACGAGGATAAGGCTACCTAACCCCTTGCCAACACTTAGTGCAGGACAAGGATGAGCCAAGATGATTGATGAGAAACTTGAAAATCAATATCAATTAGAGGAACTAGGTGCTTCAACACAAGGAAGAGAACCACAATCCTTAAGATGTTTAACATTATTATCCAAAGACTTACATTTATTAGTAGAATCACCATGAACTCTATGATATTCCCAAAATGAATTCTTGTAGTAAAATCTCTTTCATGTTCTTGGAGGAAGCGATATAAAACAATCTTGGAGAAGTCTTGACAAGATACTCTCTTGATCAGTAGTAGAGTTTGTTCCTTTATTTTGTGACAAATATACCTCTTGCTTAGTACAAGGTTTCATACTTACACAAGACTCTCTATATTTCAAGATTTGGTTATCTCCTCGAAGGGAGGGTGTAAAATCTAATGAACTCCAATCGTTAGTGTTTTGTGTGATGACATTGATATTAAGAAAAAATTTATTTGTTTCTTTCATTTATTTCCAAGGATAATAATCAAGGCCACTAACATCTATTAGTTTAGGATACACTAATGTTAAACTTGGCTTAGAAGGATCTTTTTTAAGAGTGTTGATATTAAGTGAAGGCTTGTTTGGTTCTTTTGAGGGACAATAACCAAGACTATTAGAAGTTTCTCGTGTGTTAGGATCTATAGGGACATGGATACCTTGTTCTCTAGAACCACATCATTTTCCACTATATCCAAGTTGTTTCATAAGTTCATAACCTTTTTCATAAATATTTTTCATTTCTTTTGGATTTGGTGGTTTTTCATAATCATCTTCATCAATGTTTGTTATGTAATTTTTTTCTTCTTCTAAAGTAGTTGAGGTGGATGCTTTCGAAGGGTCTTCCAAATTTTGTGTTGACATTACTTCTTTTTATTTTCACTTTTTAGAATTTTTTTTTGATCTTGTATTCTCCCATGAATGTTGGTGTGAAATCTAAGGAACCCCAATCATCTTCTAATAGCTTCGTGACTTTCTCAATATGTTTTTATTTGTCTTTTTGTTACACGAGTTCCACTTGTGTAGTTGGTGTAAATTTTTTCAAAGGACACTCCTTGTCTTTCTCAAGTTGTAAAACACTATAAGGCTCATGATCAATGTCAAGTGTGTACACTTTGTTGTTGTAGACATACTATATTTTATGATGAAGAGTAGAAGGCACCACATTCATCTCATGAATCCATGGCCTACCTAAAATAATATTATATGAAAGATCATGAGGAATAACATGGATCAAGTTTTTTAATGTTACCTTCCTGACTGTAATGGGTAATGTGATCACACCAAGCGGTCATTTTCCCATGTTATCAAACCCACTAATAGATAAAGAGGTACATTGAATTCTTGATTTATCCACACAAAGCCTATCCAAAAGGGCTACACTACACACATTAAGGGTCGAGCCATTGTCAACAAGGGTTTCTTTATCCATATCCTATTGTAAATGGCTATTATCATGAAATCTTCCTTTTGTTTTTACACTTCTAATGTAGGCAACTCATCTTCATGAAAAGTAATGTCCAAGTTTTTTGGTGTTATAGCTTGAATTTTGGCTGCCACATCATTTGATTCCACATTAGGAAGATGAACTTGTTGTAAGGAAATTTTAATCATGTTATGATAATAAGGGAAGGCTTGAATAAGATCGCATAAGGATATATAAGCAAGAGTATTATTTATTTGTTCAACAAGATTATACTCCTTTTCATTATGTGAAGGAAAATGAGGAGGACCAAGAAATGGTTAGGCAATGGGAGGGATTTTGAAGGTGTTTGTGTTGGTTGTGAATTGTTTCTAGTGTTACATGTATGAGCGATGGTGTTATAATTCAATTTATACAAAACATTATTATTATGTGGTTTGAGGATGAGGATGGGTTTGTTTTGAGTTTGGGGTCGTTGTGAGGGAAAATAAAGGATAAGTTGAGGCTTGGGTGATTCGATGATTAAAGGATTTTTAGGAGGTTTAAGAATTAAAGGACTCGAGGGAGTTCTAATCTTCATAACCTCAATGCACTTATCCTTATTTTCATGATCTCTATGTGAAGGGGAGTCTAATGTTACCTTATCATCTTCATCTAAGGAAGCCACATTACTATTGTTTGAAATATATGCATCAGTTCCATCATTCTCTTGTAGCATGATATCTACCCTAGTAGGAGAGTTTTTAGGAGAACTACAAACTAGATTTTCATGAAATTCAAAGGTTGCTTCTTCTAAAATGACTTCATCACAAGTAAAGGAGTTATCAATGGTTGGATTTTATTTCTTATCAATGATGGCATTCTCTTGTTCAATAATATTTTACGTAGGGGAAGAGAGACACGTAATATTCTCATGACTCTCATTGGTTTGATCTTTTAACACCAAAATATCTTCTTGACAACTAGGAGAGACACTAGGAAAAGAAAAAATGTGATTGCCATGTTTATCTATAATTTCATCCTCTTTCACTAAAACATTCTCATAAGAAAGGGATGAATGGAGACTAGGTAAGGTGATTTTTAGAAATGTGTCTATCCTATCATTCTCTTGTGCCATAATGTATTGCCAAGGGGGATGAGGATAAGGACAAACAAAACTTTCATGATTCTCAATTATTGAATCTTCTTTCACCAAGATACCTTCCTTACTAATAGGAGAGATATCAAGAGAAAATAAACTGTGATTATCATGATTGTCTATGCATGCATCTTATTCTATCACATCATTCCCACAAATAGGAGAGATAGGAGGGGGTGTAGATTTAAGGAAAGAGTCAAAATTTTCAAATTATTGTACTAAGAGACTCTCATATTTAGGAAATGTATTGAATGAATGACTAACATGCTTATTGATGAACTTTTTCTTTTCTAACTTGGAAAAGATAGATACTAACATTTGTGAAAATTAATCTAAACAAACTAAAAATGGAAAGAGACTTAAAATGCAATGCAATGACTTAGAATGAAATGTGTAAATGTAATTTTGAAATTAAGAAGTGCACAAAATTAATAAAATTAAGCTAGATCTAATGAAATGAATGAAATATAAACTCAAAAAACTGAAATAGATATCTGATAACAATAAACAAAAGCACAAAAATCAAGTCTTTAATGTAGTAAAAGGTAGTTTTAGGTCTGATCTGGGACTAAATCGCCCATATGGGCGAATTGGGTCACATTTAGGGTTTTTGGGAGGTTCAAATAGTGAAAAAAAGACATCACAGAGCTCCCAAAAATTTGGGGAAAACACCTGTACAGGGACTAAATCACCCAGATGGATGAATGAGTCCCAATTAGGGATTTTACACCAAATTCAAAAAGTGTTGAGTTGTGTTTAAGGTTTCTAGTTTTTATGTTGTCTTGACTACGTGCAATTATAAATTTTCAATGAATTTTAATGATCTACAATGCAAAAAAACAATCTATATGCACTTTTCACTAATGCAAAATTTAGAAGCCCTAAATGAAAATTAACTAATGCATGACCTAATGAAAAGTTAATGTAAGCTATATATAGGACTGAAATGTGCTCCAAGTTAGAAATAAATGGTTTGAAGGTTGGGTTCACCAGAATGAACACAAGGAAATAAGGTTCCACCTTTTGGGAGATGGAACTAAGAGGACCTATTTCACTCTTAGTTCATTAAAGGAAACCATATATCCCTCAACCAAGTGACTCAATTAAGGGAAAGGACCTTTGCTAGGGTATAAGAGGTTTCCTTCGTTGTGATTAAAAGGGGGTTCACCACTAAGCAAATTCTTAGAAAGAAAGAAATGAAATCAATATGCAAATCTAGCTAGGTGACCTAGAAATAGAATTTGGAAGCATGTAATCAAACTAATAAACAAAATAAAACATAGAAGTACCTAGATAAATGAAGATGACTAAGAAAGGCTTGAAAACCTTAAAAATTGTTGCTTTTAAGGTGTATTAGGACTCATATGCTAGACTAGGTGATTTAGTCCTAGTCTAGGGTTTTTGGGTAGAAATAGGAATCTCACAATGACAAGTTAAAATCCACTAAAATCTAGAAAAATGCCTATACCAAGAATCATACACCCAAGGTGGTGATTTAATCCTGTTATTAGGGTTTCGTTGAAATCTAGTATCCTCTAGTGATGTTTTTTAGCTTCTCTCCTATCCAATTTTTAGGTTTGAAAGTTTGAATTCTAGCTTGTAAGTGACTTTTCATGACAACTTCTTGACAACCTTGAAAACTTTATTCAATCTTGAAACTTTTTCTTCAAAGGATCTTCAAGCTCCAAATCACCTAGATCTTGTTTGAAACCTTGTAGATATGCAAACAAGCATGAAGTGGCCTCAATGAATGTAGATATTGATCATGATTCTTTTAGAAATATAATGACTTTGAATACTTGAATTAATCTTGAACAGTACATCGCAACATTAGCTCAAAACTACATGCATGGTGCATCAATCCTTTAACATGATAATGGATCTTGTTTGTTGCAACAATATTCTACAAATCTACCCTTGAATGCCTTCTTGAATACTCTTGTGAAGTCTTAGGATTCTTGACACAAAATTGCTAGGTGAAATAATGATTTGAAACCTTAATTATATAGGTAGTCCATCTAATTTACCATTTATTAGATCCCAAATGTAGACATTCATAAAATTTAAATTGAAAACACCAATTTCCCACTCAAAGCCCTAAAAATGCCCCAAATGGGACTCATACACCCAAGGTTGCATATGGCTCCCACCTAGGGGGACCCATATGCCCAAGGTTGCGTATGAGTCCCACCCTATATTTTTGAGGTGATAGAATGTCGAGGGGTTAGAATATTGAATGCATTTATTGAATGTCAAGATTTTGGTTGAAATAGGCCTTGGGATGTGTAATAAATGGTCTTAAGGGCCTATTAATGATGATTTGAAGGTCATAAATGCAAGAGGTGCCAAAACTTAGTGTGAAGATAAAAATAAATACACTTTACAATACTAAATTAAGGAAAAATTAGGTCCACTTTAACTTAAAAGGGCCCTAAACTTAATGTGAATATGTAAAACACATTACAACACTAAATCAAGGCAATGTTAGGTTCATTTTAATGTTAATCATTCCCAAATTAAGTGTGAAAAAGGGATACTTTTTTCTACACTACAACACTCAACCCTCATTTTATTATCATAACCTCTTCATAACCTTTTGATATCCTTTGATATTATTGAGGTCCATTCTGTAGCTTTTTCTTTTTGAGGATATTGCATATTATTGTTTTTAGCTCTCATGCATGGAAGGTGTCTTTGTTCGTTGTTTGATCTTGTGGCTTGTGTTTTTCATAATTCTAACATGGTATTAGAGCTTGGATTTAATGAACCCCTTCTCAATTTATGAGGGTTTTTATTCAACAAGGGTTACAGGCTTTAGATATGGTTTTTCAATTGTTTTTGCAATTTTTGGAAGTGGCAAATTTTGCATGCATTTTGGAGTGAAAAGGACCTCACTATTGCATTCAGGAGGTCGATTCAATGAATTTTTACTATAAATTTGACTATAATCAGCATTAGAAGCTTTTGAGGCAAAAAAAAAAACCAAGGTGTCATATGGCCTCTGTACGAACCTTGTGCACGAAGTTCAAAAAAATGAAAAAAAGGAGGTCAAGAGTTTATTTTAAAATTTATTTTATTTAGAAGTTAATTTTTTTTTTATTAAAAGTGTATGATTTAAATTTGAAAGGGTGTGGCATAATTATTTTTTGAGTGGTCACATTTATGGGGGTACCAATAGCTACCTACCTCAATAGGCTTGTGAGCCCCAGACCTTTGGTTGGCGGGGTGTTCCAATCTCCCACCATTAGCAGACTCTTAGCCACTAACGACCTTATAAATCATTTACCGACCTTTATAGCCAATGTTGGTGGCCCTATTAAAATCTGACGCTGAAATATTTCAAGATTCTTGGTGTTATTTTTACTTCGATGATTTTGTACCTTTCTAGTACCATTTTTCTTTTCTTTGGCAAGCAACTTTTTCTAAAATATTTTGTCAAATATCAAGCATATTCTATTTGTTGTTTTCTTGTAGGGGATTTTTTTTCTCAATGATTGGGAATATTCCTGGAATATTTTACTAATGTCAACATGACATCATGTTGATATCAATGGTACGATCAACAAGGTAGGGCCCCTTCAAGCTCCTTTGGCCCTAAAGGAGCTATTTTTTCTTTCGGCCATAACTTGGGCAAACGATATTGAAATTGGGTGAATGAGATATCATTGGAAAACTAGTTCTATCAACTTTCTTGTGGTGTGGGTTTCATCATCTTTTTTGTTGTTGGACCATTCTAAAGCCTATTGAAATCAAATGTGTTTTTCACTCTCAAGCTCATAACTTTTGACCTGTTTCTCCATTTTTCATGATTTCAGTGGCATTGGGATGTCTCTTAGAGATCTTCATAACCATCCATGCACTTTTTTCCAGATTTTTCTCTAGGTACATTTTATTCATTTTTTTTGTTTTTTCACACTCTAGTGAATTACATGGATGTTTGAGTTCTTGAAAACCTTTTTTATGTGGGATGACTTAATTTTGCTTGTTTTACATGTATTTCTAGTATTATGTTCTATTTGGACATTTTAATCATATTTTACATGTAATTTCTCTTTTGTATATGCATTGAAATAAAGTGTCATTATGGTGTATACTTTTTGGAGATTTTTCACATCTTGTTGTGCCTTATTTACTCGCACTATGATATAAAGTGTCATGGGGGTTGATATTTTCCTTTTTCTTACCATCACACCTTTGTCAAATGAGTGTCCCTTCCAAAACAGTAGTGAATCCTAGTGATTCTTTCCTCATGCATGTGTGTCCTATTTTTCACACCCTTTTATTTACAAATACTCTTCAGTTTCACATTCATATATTCTCCTACATGCTCTTCTTGGTTTCAAAAAGTTTTAGTGTACCTGTCTTGGCTCTCCCTTTTTGTATTATGGGGGGTTTCTACTGTTGGTGCTAATGATTCCTTGGTTTCATTTTTTGGAGTGATCTATGATCTATTTCTTGTTCCTATGTACTACGCAGATGCAATGTACATCAATGGTTGGTTACCCATACATTTTGATTAGATGGAGCACTTACCATATGGACACTCTTGCATTCCTATTTCTAGAGGTTATCTATTTTAGCACTATAACAGTTATCTTTTGATAGTTGTTTATAGCTTCAGTGTTCTCCAACGATGTTTTTCATGTTCCTCTTTTTGGGACATTGTTTTGGTTGGATTCTTCTTTATCCTTCACCTTGGTTTGAATTCTTTTTCAGTCCTTCATTCACCTTTATCTCTTTTGGAGAGGAGTTTTTCCCATGTGGTTTTCTCCTTTTCTCTAGTTGTGAGAGATTAGATAATTTGTACATGGGTACCTTATTAGGCTTTGTTTTTCGGGACCCATAATGCATTCTTTTTTTATGGTTTTTAGCTACTCCCTAAGTTCATATTAAGGAGGGTATTAGAGTAATCATGCATTAACTAATAATTAATTAATCTTTAATTAATTATTAATCTAATTTATTCTCATGCACTTTAGGATTATTTTCTTGTTAACTAAAGTGAGCTATTATTAGATCATTTTGTCTCATTGCATGAGATGTTGACACTTGTCATGATCTTATCCCTTTATCATTTAGGGTTGCTCCTATATAGCACTCAACCCTCATTGTATTATTATAACCTCTTCAAAACCTTTTGATATTTTTGAGGTTCATTCTATAGTTTTTCCTTGTTGAAGATATTGCATATTATTGTTTGCAACACTCTTACGTGGAAGGTATCTTTTTTTATTGTTTGATTTTGTGGCTCATGTTTTTCACAATTCTAACAGTTTATTTATCACATATTTGAGGACTAATTTTTGCACCTCCATATCTCATAGATCCAACCTTTAATTTTTGTTACTATCATATTTTTCAACCCTCAAATGGTATTCTAGCCACAAATATTATTTGCAAAATGCATGGGCTTAACAATTCAAAATTAAAAGTCTTATATTAGAGTTTTTTTTGGTAATTCAACATGTTCCCTAGCTCTAATTTCACATCACTCGATCAAGAATTAGGCCCATAATAAAAAAAATGGTAGTTGAGAATGTCTCCAAACAACTTAACTTCAAGGTTAAATTTTAAAATTCTAGCAACTAATCAAGTTTAGATAAATTATAGTAAGCTTTTAGTTTTAATTTTAGGTATCTCAAGGAAAATTTGATCTTATGGCAAACTTTCTATTAATTGCTTAAAATTGGGAGTACTCTTGAACAACTCAAGGATGAAACTTCATTCTTCAAATTTTGGCAATTGGACAAGGAGCAACAATGTATTGTGCACCCTCCTACAAATTTTCAGCTTCACTAGGTGAAAATTGTGACTATAATAACAATCGTGTCAAATCCATTTAATACACTAATTCAATTTTAATAAATAAGATAATCAATTTAATATTATTCTTAAATTTACATTCTTTGAAGATTGGAAGAGACGATCTTAAAAATGAAAAAGATAGTATTGTAAGAGATTTGAATTTTCTCATATATAAATTAATTTTAAATAAATTTTTATTTTATTTTAAATAAAATATAACCATATAAGTTAAAATTGAGAACAACATAGTTAGGAATTAAATTAAGTTAAAATTTGTTATTTCACTATGACTCAGTTATTTTTCTCTCCTTTCTACCCACTCCGTGATGGCTTATAGTTGTGTGACGGCAATTGTTTAACTTTATTGAAATGTGAACGCGCGTTAAGGCATGAATAAATCTCTATTTGTTCATGGAATATATACATTATGAATTATATGATAAATTTGAAAATGAGCAGCAAAAGCTTAAAAAGGTGCCACGTGGATACATGGATTGTAATGCTAAGTTTTAATGCATCGCCTAGTGGAACAAAAATTTAAATTCGGGGATGTATATTTTGTTCAAATTTATAGAGAGATGCTATAGTTATTTGTTTTTCTTATTCATGTGTGGAGAGTTTAATGAATAAAAGACAAGAAACGTGGAATATGTCACAACAATTTTATTTTATTTTTTGAAAAAGTTGTATTATCTATATATATGATATATTTTTAAAATATACAATATAATTTTTATATACAATTAATTATGTTAATTTTGTTAAAATATAAATTATATTTAGTCATTAAAGATCATGTCTCATGTAAGACACACATCTTTCCATGTATAATATTTATTTAAGGGACTTTGGATCCATATTTTTTATATAGAGAATAGACAATATCAATTTAAGCTCTCCAATTTTCTACATGGTATCTCAGGTAGATTATCACAAATGGAAATAAGATTTTAAAAAAATAATGAGAGAGTTGTATGCTAAGAATTCAAGTTGATCGTGTTTCTAAAGAGCAAGGATGAAGTTGAAGACTTAAGAAATTGGGAACCATTGAAGTTATCAAGTTATAGCTATAGTTGCAAAAGTCAAAGGAGAATGATTTTGATCAAGATTTGAAAATAAAAGCTAGCCCAATAATTAAATTTGATGGTACTATATTATTTATGAAGAAATATTCTTACAAAGACGAGAGATGTGGAAGACAAGAGTTAAGTTGCATAATTATTAATCATAGATTTTAAGAAGACATCGCTTGAACAAGGTAATTGGATTTTTAAAAGGGGAAATTAGAATTTTAGAAGAGATTAAATCAATAGTAATCACTGCCAAGTGAAACAAATTGTAGCATCATTTTGTAAAGTAAAATCCATCCATAAAGGAGCTCACAAGAATAAGAAGATAAGTAATAGTATTCTTAGATTTGAAGAAGATAATCATGTGGAAATTATAGTCTATTCTAGGAAGAAAGAAACACAACCAATAGAAGTATCCACGTGTTAAGGGAAACATTATTTCTAGCATGCTGATTCCTTTCTAAGCACTACAACAGCAGACATGATTCTATCCTATGAAGAACAAGCATTAAAATATTCTCTCATATGAGTCATTGGAGAAGTGAAATGGAGAAAAGGACAACGAATTGAAGAGAAGTATTTGATACAAAGGATAAACCATATAACCATAATGGAGAGATCACTTCAATGAAAGCCATATTTTCTTGTTACACAAGAATCCATCATAGTATCTCTATTTTAAGTGTTGCTACATAAGTTTTTATGTGCTACATGATTGTAGAAGTCATGTGTGATATTTACAATTGCACAACTAATCTTGTGGTGATAAAAGAATTGGGGTTTTTTTGAGGCATTAAAGATTGGTGTGGCCCTATTTATGTTGAGAGAAATCCTTGCATTCAAATAGAGTGAATAAATTCATATATAGATTGAATGATAAAAAGAGTAACAATAAATGAGGAGGAATTTTCTCTAAATGAAGATATGATATATTTGTAGACTTATTGTAGACATGAAAAATTGACTTAACACCTATCACACACCCTGAACAACATCTAACAACATCAAACAACATTTAATAGCATCAAACAACATCAAACAACATTGAACATCTTCCTGCAACAATCCGTAATGACTCAGAATCATCTCTGAACATCTCATAATGACTTAGAATCATCTCGAAACATATTGTAACATCTTGGAATGACTCAAAATCATCTTGGAACATCTCATATCATCTCGAAATGACCCAAAATCATCTCGAAACATATTGTAATATCTCAAAATGACTCGAAATCATCTTGGAACATCATGTAACATCTCAGAATGACTCAGAATTGTCTTGGGATAACTTGAAACATCTCAAAACCATCTCAGAATGCATCAAAACATCTAAGAATCACCCTGAAACATCTTGGAATCATCCCGTAACATCTTGGAATCATCCCGTAATGTCTCGAAACATCTCAGAATCATCTCACATCTTGAAATCATCTCATAACATCTCAAAACATCACATAAAACAACATAAAAAACCCTAATTCCTCTATTAATTGAATAATACAACATTATTTAATTAATTCACTTTTTCATCATTTCTGATGAATTAAATAAATTTCATTTATTTAATAAAGTCCTAAAAACCCTAATTCTGCTATTGATTAAATAAAAAAACATTATTTGATTAATTCATGTTTCATCATTTCGACCAATTAAATAAATCACATTTATTTAATGAAGTCCTAATCTCACTTTATTTCATCTTGATTGATTAAATAGAGCCAATTATTTAATTATGTCACTAAATCACCTTATTCCCCTAAGTTGATTAAATTACTAAATCATAATAATTTGCTTACGACACTTTACCTCCAAAATTTGAATAATTAAATCAAACAATTCAAATCAATTATAAAAAATCAAATCAATCTAATGCAACTTTTTTTGAAAAAGTCAAACTTGATTTGCACGTTCAACTCCAAAAAGGAATTAATTAATTAAATCAATTAATTCATATTCCTCACCCACTTTCTAATTGACCAAGTTATGATTGTTGATTGAGCAATCTAATTTGTTAACTAATCAATCTAAATTGCTAACTGAGCAATCTAAGTTGTTAACTAATCAATCAAATTCCTAACTAAGCCATCATTTTCTTAACTAGGCCATAAATTTCCTAACTAACCCATCTAAATCCCGACTAATCAATCTAAAATCCTAATTGATCTTGATCTAAAATCTCGACCGATCAATCTAATCCCTGACTAGCCAATCTATTTCTCAATCACCCAAATTATGCAATCAACTTTGCACAAATTTTCTCATGTCTAAATCCTCTCAATGCACTCTGACCATTGATTTGGATATTCTTCAACACGATCATGATCATCTATTTCAAAACTTATTTTCTATATAACAAACCCCTTTCCTCACAAATAAGGATCATAGAATCAACATCATTTGCATAATGAAGTCTTGTTGACATTCACAACCACCATTGTCAGTGCTTCAACCTCATCTCTTGGATCAAGCAACCAAAACAGTCACTCATCAAGCTTTTGCACATAAACTTTGGAGGCTTCACGGTGATAAGAACAACCCAACATCAAGCGAATACACTCCACTACGGGATGGTAACACTGTTTTATTTTGTACATTCAATTATGTGATTGTATATTCTTTAATGTATGTTCAAATAGTTTAGTTTCATTTCGTATGTGTAGGATTAGATCTTAGATTAGTATGTTTCATCTTAGTATGGATTCTTAGATTAGCATGTTTGATCTCATTTTTCAGTATAATGTTCTCCCCCTCACACATTCTCACATGCTCAATGGCACCATTTTCACCTCCTCTAATGTTTGTTTGAGCTATTTTGAAGTTGAAGCGCACTTGACAGAGTTTTCATGCACTGCCTAGAAAATTTGTGCACTTGACTGTCAAGAAAATCATGCACTTGCAATAGAAACTACACACTTGACTGTCAAGAAAATCATGCACTTGCAACATAAATTGTGCACTTGACATGGGAACTACGCATTTGCATCAAGACCAGTGATTTTTCTTCAAAAGCTTCACATCTACTTTTGACAGTAGTAACATCTACTCACAGATTTGAGCATCTTTTTTTGACAAGGCGCTTTTGCATTTTTTTCTAAGCATTTTCTCTAAGAATTGAGCAATTGCTTTGATAGACAAGTGCAAGGATCCTGCTCTATTGTAATGAATTTTTCCACTAATGTTTGCTTGTTTTTGAATGTGCAAACAAATATTAACAGATTTGATGCAAGATTCAAGTGACATTAACTCATTTTTTTGTAGGGAAGGTGATTGTTCCAAGCTTTTTAGATCCACAAACAATTTTTGTTAACTTAGGAAAAATTGATTTTGGTGTTTTAAAAATAACAACTCAAACTCATTTGATTTTGGTGTTGTTAAAATTGAACCAAGTTCATGTTTTCTTAATTTAGGAACTCTTGATTTTGGTGCTCTAAAAAGAACAAACATAAACTCACATTTGATTTTAGTGTTGTTAAAACTAAACCAATTTCATGTTTTCTTAACTTAGGAACTCTGGTTTTGGTGCTCATAAAAAGAATAAAACATAAAAAACTCTTCAATTTTGGGATCTAAAAATGAACATATTACATGTTTTCATAATTAGGAACTTTAATTTTGGTGCATAAAAAGAGTGCAAATGATTTCCATATTGTTGACACACGCTCGATTCACTTTTGTTGACCAAGTTAAAACCAAACTATTTTCTTAGAAACACTCAAGTTTAGGGCTTAAAATGAACAAGTTATTTCTTTTGTATTGCACCATTGCTATTTTTGATCGATATATTGAATACTTCCTATTGGTGCAAATAAAAAGAACAATTTATTTATTTTATTCACATATTTTTGGGGATAACACCACTCGAGGTGTTTAAAAAGAATCAATTTGCTATGGATTGTTCATTATGCATTCAGTGATTGGCAAGCTGAAATGTTTTATCTTCTCCCCTTGCACCTTTTGGTGATCTTGGGTGAGTGAAAGAACATTTTTGATCTTTGCACTTTATTTTCAAGTTTACCTTAAAGAGGGGGCTCGCATTGAGACACATCCCACACTAGAGAGCTCATTGCAAGGTCTTGAAGCACATTTACTGGTGCGTTATATTAAAGGTTGCAAAATAATAAGAAAGTAGCTTCAAGTCATGTTGATAACAAACTACACCTAATCCTATGCCTTAAGTAGAATGGGAATGGTTAAAGAGCCTTAAGTGGCCAATGGGTGGGTGTTAGATTTCCACGTTCATAGTTATCACTAAGAACCAAATTGTCTTAGAAGCCACCCTATTATCCAAAATATTATCTGAAAGTAGTGCATCGAAATTTACTTCCAAGAAGTTGCTTTCCATGTCCAAATATAGGCCCATGCCATAAGTTTCATGTAAAATAATCTCTTTGGAGCATAAGGAAATCCTACCTAAGAGAATGGTTTGTATCCTCTAGGGTTTTAATTTCTTGTTTATGTTAAACTCGCCAATACATTCAAAGCAATTTGACATCAAATTTTGTGGTTGATTTAAAGAAAAATAACACATTCAAACAAACACTAAATGAGATGTTTGGATCACAAACCCTTTGATTTAGTGCATACTTGTGAGAGAAGCCTTATGTTTTTCACTCCTTGAAAGGATCTTTCCTTAAAGTTTTATGAACATTTTGGATTTTATTTTAGGTTACATTAATCAAGGTAAACATTTGGGAACTATGGCTTGGGTGTTGCAATTTCACAACTTAAGTTATAGACATGAAGGTCACATAAGTCCATTCTTGTTGAGTCAGTTCGAGTGTTGTTTTATCACTTTCCATATACCAAACATAGAGAAATTTGAAAGAGAGTTGTTTATAGGATCATTTTACAAACCAAACAATTGGAAAGCCATAAGTTCACATAATTCCTCATCCATTATTTCCATCCTACCTATTTGAAATCAAAATCAAACAAACCATTAGGGTAATTCCTCCACTCAGATGTCTATGATATAAACAGTTACTTGGGACTCGTAGATAGTACAAGTAAGCTTTCCCACAACATAGCCTTTGGACAAGGAAGTGGAATATAGACCCTAGTTCTTCAACATTTTGATTTCCAAAAACTAGTACCATTCCAAAACAACACTCAAACCCTAGGGTCTTGAGCTTCACAACAACCATCCCATAACACCATTAAAATTTATGACCATCTAGTGACCAACTGCCCCAGTTCAACAACTAGACCTTGTAGCACCAATCCTTCAACCTAGTCTCACATAAATTGAAGGTGAACAAATTGACATCATAAGTAGCTTGAGAACCTTCATTTTTTAGAAGAACAAAACACCCTGCTAGTTTCTCACCACATCAATTGTCCTAGATGAAGAGGAAGAAAAAGCTGACATAGCAGTAGGAAGACCTATATTACCACCACCCGGGTGGAAATAAATATCCTCTTCATGATCTCACACAAAGTCAAGATCCCTAAGGTAAAGTATATAGGTCGTCATTTCATAATTAGGCATCTTAGTCCAAAAGCTCTCAAGAAACACCTTTGGGAACTTCATGAAACCAAAGCTAGGTTGGTATACAACATTTACAAACATGCTTCAAGGAATAATCCAAACTTGTATTCCTTCTACTATTTTCATAATCCTGGTTTGTTCCAACAGCTCCAATATCTCGCATAATTTTTATCCTATCATTTAGGACAACATCGGGTCTTTAGGATTTGAGTCACCTAGAGAGTTCAAAAGTTACACCACTCTCCCACAAGGGACCCAAGTTGTTTATGACAACCACGAGATCACAACATAGGACTAATATGGAAGAAAGCAAGAACACTAGCATCCCACCAAAACAATCCATGAACGATGAGAGTAGCCCATGGTGCTATAGGCCAAGTGACCTTGAAACTCCCCATAAGAGACCAGTGTATAGAGGCACCTTCACCGAAGAAGAAATGAACAACAAAAAAAAGGAGGTGATAGAACAAAGCAACCATGATCCAAATAGAGTGGTTGTAGAGGAGGTATATAGTGAGGAAGAGATAAAAAAGGAACTATTGAACATTCTAACAACCCTAAGGTTCTCAAACTAATGGATAGGTTGTTCAGAAAGGACCCAAACTCCTATTTCTTTAAGTTAGCACAAAGCGGTGCTAAATTAGTAGTGGAATTCAATGTAGAGGCTCTCAAAGACCCCAATATTATTCCCTTAGGGGATAACTCAGTTGTGAGACAAATAACCCAACCTCCTGAGATGTCGAATATGCCACCCATGTTCTCACAAAATAGTGATCAACCCAAAGAGAACCCCTTGTTCAAAATTCCAACTCAAATTGAACAAATAGGAGTGGCACAAATGTATCAAGGAGGGCCATCTTAGTATGAACCTCAAAACAAAAATCCACCTCCTAGGAAATATATACCTCATAACACTTCAAACGTCGACCCTTCCTAGAAAAATTAGTACCATCAACATGGTGGAACATAGGGTCCCCCTCTGAACAATCAGTACCCTCAACAAGGTGGACCATAGGGCCCCCTTCCGAACCAACAATACTATCAACAATGTGTCCCACAAATGCATCATTAGGGTAAGCTTTAGTTTAGTCCTACCCAACAAGGTGTGCCATAGAGAACCCTTATTCATTCATCCCATCAAAAAGGTATCCCACTAATGCATCACGAGGGTAACCTTAAATTTAGTCCTAACCAACAAGGTGTGCCACAAAGCACACTTCTTCAGTCATCCCATCAACAAGGTATCCTACCAATGCATCATCAGGGTAACCTTCAGTTTATTCCTTCCCAACAAGGTGTACCATGGATCACCCTTCTTTAGTCATCCCATCAACAAGGTATCCCACCAATGCATCATCAAGGTAACCTTAAATTTAGTCTTGTCCAGCAAGGTGTGCCACCTAGCACCCTTATTCATTCATCCCATGAACAAGGTATCCTGCAAATGCATCATCAGGGTAATCTTCACTATAGTCCTTCCCAGCAAGGTGTGCCACAAAGCACCCTTCTTCAGCCATCCCAAGATTTTGTCATCAAGGAAAAATTCACTACATAAGGTGATATAGGTGGCAACATGGTTAGAAGGATCTCCCTTCGCCCCATATTTCTTGAATCTAGGAGCCTCTACACCTTGTGGCATTAGTGTTTGTGATATCTCCAGGGACAATGGACTACTTTTGACATAATATGTAGGTGGACCATTTTGATTTTGGTTGATAATGGAAAATTTCTTTTGAAGGGATGAAATAGTTTGCAAAAGTTGGTTTGTGAGAGGATCATTGATTGTATTGTGGGATGGAGGTGAAAAAGGTGAAGGTGTGTGTGTTTGAAGGACAACTTAAGGGAATTATTATAGGTGGTAAAGTGGTAGGAGATATGACATGTGATGCCACAAAGGTACTAGGGATGCTAGTGGAAATACCGAAGGAAGGAATCATATTACTAGTTGGTTTCCTTGTTGTGGTAACTTGAGGGTTGGTATAGGTAGGAATAGAGGCAATTATTTTGGGAGGAGGAATTTGAATTCCTCCTTGGCTTGTGACATTGTTTGTAGGTAAAGGAATACTAGTGGTTCAAATAAGGTGTTTTCCAAATATTGGAACTATGTTATGCACAAGGTCAAGTCCATCTTCACTTTCAAGCATGCAATGAATTTTATCTATGGCAAGGATGGTAATAGTTGAAATATTGTCATTTTTCATTTGATGTTGTAGGTTTTCTAGCTCTTCATGGATTTGAATTATTTTTTCTTGCGGAACACTAGCAACCATTATTCAAAATGTGTCACACTACTTGAAGGAAAAGAGTTGTTAAGGGTATGGTCCATACCTAGTGTACTAGAGTCAATACAATGAGTGAAAGAAGTAGACAACCCAAGATCCATGACGATTGTGCTATTAGGGGATGACATGAGTCTTGAACTTCATCTCACTATAGTATTAGCAATAGGACACCAAATACTCATGCAAGGGATACTAAATGCAAGATGAATACAAATGTAATTTAAGCTAAGTACAATGAAATGAATATAATAAAAAATGTGTAAACTAAAAAATAAATTTATCAACAAAAATAGGATCATAGAGATAGTGTTTTAAATTCTAGAAAATATAGTGTAAAATCAACACTAGGACTAAATCGCCTAAAGGGGCGTACGAGTCCTAGTGAGGGTTTTTTTCAAAATTTTCAAGTGATTTTTATGCTTTTTAGTTTGCATGATCTGTAACCTAAGTGAAAATGTAGATTTTATACGATTTTCAGTGATTTGAGATGTAAAAATGTAACCTATATGTACTTTCACTAATGCAAAATTTAGAAACCCTAGAATTCCAATTAACTAATGCAAACCCTAATGGAATGTTAATGAAAGCTAGATCTAGGATGATGATCCACTCCAAATCAGAATTATGATATTTTAAATGTAGGTTCTCCAAATTGAAAGGTGGAATTTTTTTATGATTCTATGCTTGGGAGATACAATAACAAACTTCAAACACTCTCATTCAAGGACAAACCCTAGAGATCTCAAACTCAAGAATGCAAAGGAGAAAGAGATCTTGCAATAGGGTTTTCCTAGGGTCTGATTGTAAAATAAAGAGGGGTTCACCACCAAGATAGAGCTTGGAAAGATAAATGAAATGCAAGATGTAATGCTTAAAACTAATGCAATGCAAACTTTCACTAAATGACCTACAAGGGCATGCAAAATTGAATAGCAAGCTGAGAGATGAAAGGTGTGCACCTAGAAACCTAAAGAAGACTGGATGAAGGCCTGAAATGCTGAAATTTTTTTATTTTAAAGCTTATTGGGACTCATATTTCAGTTTGGGAAATTTAGTCCTAGATTAGGGTTTCTAGGCTGAAACTGAAATCTTGCAAAAGGGTGTCTAAAATTGGAAAAATCTTAAAAATGACCTATACTGGGACTCATACGCCAGAACTAATGTATCAGTCCAATTAGGGTTTTCTGGAACTTCAAAGTGTAAATCTAATCTTCAATGTGTACTCTATCCTTTTCAATTGATTTATAGATCTGAAACCCTGATTTGCAACCTATAGAGGTCTTCCAATGATCTCCAATGCAAGTTGATAAATTTGAAAACTTTAGCCAAACTTTCCCTTCAATATGTCTTCAACCTAAACCTGCAAATCACACACTAAAGAGAGGGATTTTTTGTTTTTTTTGTTAGTGGATAAGGGTTTGCCTTGGTCAAACCCCATTTTGATAATCAAACCTTGAAATGAAATGAAATAGGAATGGGGAATGATGAATGAAGAAAATACAATATTCCAACTCACAAAACCCTAACAATAAAGTGTTGCAAACATGTATGAAGTGGCACCAATGGATTTAGATCTTGACTCTTTCTTGAATAGGATATAGATCTTTACTTGAATGTTAGCTTGAATCATGAAACCCTATATCACAATTGTTAGCTCAAAAACAAAGATGATACATGATTACTTTGACATGATGCTTGATGCTTGAATAATGCTCTAAATCACTTGATAATCTGCCCTTGAATGCTTTTGTAAACTCTTGAATTCTCTTATGCACTCAAACTTGCTATATGCATGAACACTTGAATGCTTGGGGTGAAAATGAGTGAAAGAACCTTGTATTTATACTTGTTTATGAAAAATTCTTGAAATTGCAACACTACAAATCGACATCAGATCTAGGAGGATAAAATCCCACTAAGAATTTGAATTAATTTTGATTTTGGGCCACATGGGACTCATACACCCAAGGTGGCGTATGAGTCCCATTAGGAATAAATTATGGGACCATTTTAAAAAATTCTTAGAAAGGTGTAAAATCCATATTAGGACCTAAAAACCTAGGTGGGATTCATATGCCCAAGATGGCGTATGAGTCCCAGATCACTAAACTTGGGCCACACAACCTAAAAACACCTGATTTACAATTAGATGTTGGTTTATGTTGGGATTATCCTCAGAAAGATGCATTAAATGAGGCTTGTGGATGCAAAATAAGGCCAATTAAAGCATAAAGAAGCCCAATTATTAATAAAAACCTTACAAAAGTGTGAAAGTGTGTTACAACATTTCACAAAACATTAAAATAAGGTATGATAGGTTTATTTAGTTTACAAGGGCCCAAGAACTAATGTGAGTGTGTTAAACACATTACAACACTAAGTCAAGGTATCATTAAGATTAATTTTATAAGGAAGGCCCAAACCAGTGTGAAAATGTTATCGATGGAATTTTTTGACTCTACAACAATATTCATCTTCTCTATACCATTCGGTTTCAGGTTTTCTTTCATCAAGGGGTGTAGTGATAGGGAATTTAATCATGTTTTCTTGTGCTAATCTATGGAATATGACATGAAGAGGTTCCTTGAGAGGAGTGTATTTATGTTTAGGTTGATTATTATTTTTATTTCCTTTTCCTTAGGGAATGGTTAGGTTCTTCAAGACACCTTATTGTTGTTGTGTGTTGTGAGATGGTGTGCTTTATATATTTTGGACACGTTTACTATTAGTTACACCATCATTTACAATTTTTTAATTTTTGGACCAATATTTAGGTTTCTCATTAGAGGTTTGGTTATTTTCCTTTTGGTCCGTATAGATTTTGATTACCCCATCTGCAATTAAGGCTTTTTCAATGGTTAACCCTTTTTCAGTGACTTCATCAAATGTTGTGACACATTGTAGTCTCAAGTGTAATGCAATTTTAGGGTGTAAATTCTTAATGAAAATTTTAACCATTTGTTTTTTTGGTACTTGTAAGGGGAATCTACTTGAAAGGTGTTACCATATTTGAAGGAATGCAACAAAGCTTTCCCCATTTTTTTGTTTTGTTGTGCATAACTTAGCCAAAGTTATTTCTTGGTCAATGTTGTATGAAAAGTGTGTTACAAAATGTTTGACTAAGTCTGGAAATGACCTAATGGATCCATGGGGTAATTGTATTAACCATTCCAAAGATATACCACTAAGGCTCTTAAGGAACAACCTCATGAGGTATATGTCATTGTACGCCACTTCTTGGCATTGGACTCTAAATTATTTTAAGTGTTCAATGGGGTTACTCTTCCCTTTGTACTTTTCAAACTTTGGGATCTCATATTCCTTAGGGAAGGGTATTTCTAATATAGATTGGTCAAATGGATAAGGACATATGTATTCATACCTAAAGTTCTTCTTAGTTTGACCACTTTGGATTCCTTAGATCATGTATTTCATTTTCTACAACTCTTGGGCAAGATATTGATCTTGAGGAGGATTTTGGGGTGCTTGGTTATATGTGTATTGATAGGAGGGTGTTGATGGGGGATTATTGATGTTTAGGTTGTATTGTTGATGATTAGGGGTCAGGACTTGATGGTTCGCATGTAGTGGATTTTGAGGAGGTGGGGGTGGAGGATTGTTGTGTTGGGTATGAATGTTGGTAGTGCTGATTTGGGTATTAGAAGTGAATGTATTATGTGGAGGCTGGTCATGGATGATTTTTTGTTGGGGATTAGGGTTTGATGGATTATTAGGGGGTGGGGGGTATGTTCTTGTTAAGGGGTTGGGATGTAGTTTTTGAGGCGATGTAATTTGCATGAATAGATGGAGAAGGGAGAGGTTGTGTGGGTATAGCTGGGTTAGAAGGGTTGTAAGTGACATTAGCATTAGGGGGAATAGTGACCCTTAGATGTGATGAAAGTGGGGGTATATTATTAAGTGGTTGTGTTGCATTTGTGGAGGGAGGAAAATTTGTGTTTATGATGAGAGGTGTTGTGATGTTGGTGCTAGATGAGATTGTGGTTGTGTTTGTTAATGGAGGTATTAGGTTGATTTGTGTTGGCGGAAGAGGGGATATTGGTGTTAAGTTGTGGATCAATGAGATGATTGAAGAAATTATTGGATGATGAGGGATTTATTAAAGAATCACTACTCCTTGCTTGTATGATTTCATTCATGGAGGGTATTTTATCCCCATGTGCTATGAGGATAAGGATAAGGTGGTATTTTTCAAGGAGAATTATTTTCTCCATAATTTATTAGTTATAAGGGTTATTGGAAAATTCCATTAGTCTAGGGGACTCTTCTGAGGCATCTACCATGTCTTCATGAGGGGTTGGTGGTTGGGATGAAGTGGTGTTGAAAAAGGATTTTCCTTGAGAATCCATTAATTTATTTGCTTGTGATCTAGTTATTGTCATGCAAAGGAAGGATTCTTTAAGAGATTAAGGATGTGGACTTTGGACGAGGATTTGACTTGGATTTATGATAAAAAGGTTGGTAAATATTGTGAATTAGGATGTTCATAGGATTGATTTGAAAGATTGGGTTTGGGGTGATTGATTTGATGATGTGATTAAGGATGGTTTGATAGGATTGGTTTTAGGGTGATTGGATTAATTTGATGTTGAGAAACCAAAGGTTATGATGAAAAATTGTAACCTAGATCCTTAGGATGGATGATTTAGGATTGGCTTACTTAGGATAGGAAATTTCCTAAGCAAGGGTAAATGGGGATGATTTTGAAAAAAATAGAAAAAGGGAGCCACTCCTTAAGCTAAATTATCCAAAAAGAGAATGGTCTAACCAAGGATGTAACTTAAGACAAGAAAGTTCTTAAGCTACCCCTAGATTAGCAAGGATGGTGTAGGATATAGATTAACTCCTAATGAAAAATTTGGTTTGAATTGGATGATGATAGATGATGATTTTTTTTAAAGATTTAGATGATGTATCCTAAGGTTGGATTTAGATGATAATGATTAATAGGATGGATAAGATGGTGAAAACCAAGTCTAAGGTGCTAAAATGATGGGAGATTATAGGGTTTTTCCTAAGTCCAAAGGGGTGGATTTGAATGATGGGGAGCGTGGGGGAATGTTAATGGAAAATTATAGATATAAAGATGGAGTGGTTGATGATTAGAAGGTGGTAGATTCATAGATTATGTCAGACTAACTGGGGAGCCTTAGGAGGTCAAAATCAAAGACTCAAATTATGAGATAGGACGTAGACACCATTTTAGGAAAATGGAAGTGCAACAATTTTTTACAAAGGTGTGGAATAACAAATGCAACAGGTCTTGATGGAGGCATAGAAGGTTTGGTCATAGGTGTAACTTTATAGTCTTAGGTTTTTTGGAAAGAGATTTGACAAACAATAAAACACATTGGCTAAATTTGGAGTTTTTTTATGCTTTCAAAGGGTATAGCCAAATCCTCATCCATTTGGTTGATTTGCCTTCACAAATTTTACAAAGAAAGACACTTCAAGAACTTGATTAAAACCCCTAATTTCTCAAGTAGGAATATATATATAGTGTGGGCTCACCACCCAAGAAAGCTTGGGTTAGTACTCCTTAATACTTGAGTGGTTCACTAGAGAACCCTTTGTCATGAAGGTAGATAGGTAGAGATCCAGTGGCATAGGGTTGTCAATGGATGCCACGAGCTCACCTTTTCTTTCTCCTTGGAAACTATCGAAGTTCACCACAAGGATTTATATATCAACCTAAGGCAATACGTGGTGAGTAACTTTAGGGTACAATTTGTATCCCTTGCACCACATTAATCTATGTTCAATGGATTTCTAGGTTTATAATGTTTTTCTAGGGAGTCCTCAATATACACAAGGTACATGAGGCCGAAACCATGAACACTAATCTATCACAAGTGTGGGCTAGGAACTTCAACAAGGTACTAAAATATCATACCAAAACTTCAATCCTAGCTTGGAATCGCCCTAAGAAATTAGAGCTTCACCAATTATGACACAACTAGATTGGGGTACAACTTTAGTTCTCCCCCTCTATATATACCCCGCCGGTATGCATGGTTGAGATTTTCCCCTAGGGTGATGAAATCCCTAGGTAGATATCCTAAAGGGAAAGGTATACTAGGTGCTTTTGATCCCCAAGTTCGCATGAAGCACAAGGGGAGAGCATACGAACAAGCTAGCAACCATATTTTTACCTAAAAATTTGATCTAAACAAAATGAAGAGATGCAAAGATTTTTGATCCCTAAAATTGCACTAGGTGCAAGGGTAGAGCATACATTTATTGCACCCTTCTAAACATGGAAGACAAGTTAATTAACCCACTACTATAATTTAGTGCCTAGATTAGTGGAAAAACATAAATTCTTGGTCAAACATCCTACAAAACCATATATTAGTAGTTGATTGTATTTGTCTTTGACGATAAAATAATTGCACCACTCGTTAGTCCAAATATTAGCTCAAAAATGCAAAACAAAACATAAGCACAATTTTGTAAAGTGCAAATATGGAAGCATGTAAATAGAAAAATGGAGATTTAACACTGAAAACAGAAGTGCAACACTATACAAAAATTATGCTTGCATTAAGCTGGGAAAAATAATACACTCTAATATTAACTACTGATGATACTAGCTATATGTAACACAATTATGCTAAATACTGATATATTCCTATATGATTAATTAATAGAAACAATGAAAGATGTCGATATATCACCAAAATGATTTAAACTATCTTAAACAAAATCACCAAAATGGAACAAGACTACACCTACATTCAAGAGTTTGATTAATGCAATTTTAGGTTTAAATGATGAAAAACATAGAAGACACTACCAAAATATATGAATTACTGAGTATTTTTTAAATGGAGAATGATGTAAAAATAGTAAAAGATGATTTAATGCTAACCAAACCACCTTATCCTAGCTAAGAATAGGGGCGCTATTTCTTAGGATAGAACCGAAGGAATTCGCTAAGTAGGAACAACAACACATGCATCACAAGTGATGACATAGGCACAACAAGTTTTTGTGTAAGAGCAGAAAACTAACAATGGCCCAACAAATAGAATAATAAAGAAAAATGTGAATTCTTTGAAATTTAAATAAATTTTTACAAGCCCAAAATCAAAATTTTATGTGATGTCTAGAAATTTGCTTAACTTAGGTAAATTTTTAGGTTGATTTTAGATTGCTATTTTTATATTTCTCTTTTAATGTATTAGTTGTGGTTGTAGAAAAAATAAAAATGTAAAGTTAACTATAATAGTTATTAACTTCAACAAAAGACTAAAAAACTTATTGGAGAAGTGAACACAACCCTAGGATGCTAGAGAAACCCTAAAAAAACCTAAAAGTGGTTAGCAAAAAAACCAAATAAAACTCTGAAAAACATGGGTGTCGATTCAAGAAACGTAGGTGCAATGAGTAAACTCACAAGCACTACAAAATTAGTCATGGGCATGGAAAATTAAAGCTGAGGCACCGCAATTCACAATAGAAGCACCAAAATTCATCACAGAAGCACAATTCTATAGTGTTTGAACTTGCAAACTTTGAAATCACACAACTTGACAACAAATGTTAGTAGGGATGTGGGTCCCATTGGGCATGCCAAATGTAGAGGGGATTAATTTATCATCAAAAGCATGAAAACATAAAGAAAATAAGCATAAAAATATAACACAAATGCATACCTTTGATGACCCTCAAGGATTGAGCTCAAGATGCAGCGAAGTCTTGTTTATTTTCTCTAAGTATGGATATGTGGATTACTCACAACTGCGGCAGCATAATGTTAGTAAAATTCAAGATGGAGAAATGAGGGGATGAAGGCCCAATTTATAGAAAATTGGAGGGTCAAGATTGAAATTTGATGAAGGGCTAGGATTGCTTGAGAATGTGATGAATGGATCAAGAGGTGTGGCTTATTAGCATTGTGAAAAGTGCCATAACTGAGCATGAGAGGAGATGAGGTGTGCTCACACACCTTGGAATGACACCTAATTTAATTTTTGAGGCTAGGTGTAAGATAGTGGAAGTTGAAGATGAATGTGGCATTAATGACACAAGATTAGGGGGTTGAAGATGAATTTTAAATTAGGAAATAATGAGAAGTATGGGGATTAGGGTAGTTAATTAGGGATTAATTAGGATAATGAGGTGGGTGGAGTTAATAAACCATGAGTTTATTAACTTAGATGGAGTTAAAAGTTGGAGAATGGGATAATAGAGGTTAGTAGGTTAATTAATCAAGGATTAATTTACATAATTGGATTTTTAGAAGAAAAATGGGATTTGATGGGATTAATTAAATAATGAGGATTATTTAATTGATTAGAAGAACTATAGTTTGAGAAGGTGATTAATTAAATAAAATATTTAATTAATTATAAGAAGAAAATGGATTAATTAATTAAATAAATGTATTTAATTAATTAAAAGGGGATGAATGAGTAAATTAATTAAATAAAATGTATTTAATTAATTAAGAGGAAGTAATGTCAAATTTAGGGTGACTACACAAATGTCTCCTCAGAGTATATTCCTTCAACTTGTGAGTAACCCTTACACACAAGCCTTTCCTTGTTTCTTACTACTTGTCCATTCTCATTTAGCTTGTTTTTGAATACCCACTTAGTACCAAATATGTTCTTGTTCTAAGGTCTAGGAACAAGTTTTAAATTTTGATTCTTCTCAATATGCATAAGTTATTCTTCCATTGACTTCATCCAATATTCATCTTGCAATACCTCACTCACTATTTTAGGTTCAACTTTAGAAAGTAAACACAGATTTACCTCTATTTTAGCAACTCTTCTTCTTGTCAATAAACCTTTTCTTTTGTCTCCAATGATTTGTTGTTTGGAATGATTTCTCTACACATAATTAGGGGTATTAGGAGTCTTTTTTGGAGCATCTTCCTCCTCATTCTATATTTTCTTTTCCTTATATTTTTCTTCTTCTTGTTCTTCTACACAAGTAGGTTCATCTAATTCATATGCATCTATCACCACCAAATTACTCAATTCTTCATCAAATTTGACACTTGCACATTCAATAATCATTCTTAGCCTTCTGTTGTAACATATGTGAGATTTTATTTTAGTAGAATATCCAAGGAAGATACTATAAGAGAGGGGGACCAACCACGTCAAGGCCCTAGGTCACAGAGGGCTGAGAGCAGAAGGCAACCCTAACTTACCTCAGCTTAAGGGAGTGTTAGGAAACTCAAGACAAGAATGATGAGGATTATAAGATCCTTCAATCACTCTGTAGATTTGAGACTTGAAATGGGGCTAGGCGAGTTAGTTTTTAGGGTCAACACTATGTCTCAGGTAGCTCTGTGCTCAAGGACAAAAGCACAACTCTGGAATGATAGTGCGGTGTTGTGACATTTATCAAGTGTGTTGGCTTCCATACAATTAGAGGACTAAAAAGACAAGGTTAAACATAGGAAAGAAAATTAACAACCTAGCTAGCTACTTTGAAAAGGACAAAATAACACTATGAAGTAGATAATATACACACGAATATGATAAAGTAAATACACAAGAGTGAGGATGATAAGAATGATCTCACAAAGGTTTTCATTCTCCAACTAGCTCCAAGAATGCTTCTACTTGCACACAAGAGAGAGGAAAATTGTTGGGGGGCTATATAGGGGTACACCTCAGTCAGACCCTTTTTTTGGTGTTTCCACCTCCATGGACATCCAAGATAACAATAATGGAGAAAAGTATTATAAAGCAAGAAATGAAGGAAAGAACAAAAAAAAACTACAAATAGTGTTATGCTACCCAACTAAATCATAGAGGAGAGGAGTAGAAAGCTTACCACCTCCACCAAGAGCTCACTAGCCAATGGGGGAGAAAATGAGAGGTCTCAAGCCTCTGCTGCAATGGTGTTTGTTCCACACTTGCTCTATAGAGTTGATGTGGCTACTATAGAGTGCAAAGTGTTGCTTGAGAGTGAATTCAATGATTGGAGCTATGTGTAGAAGATTTGGATTACTAAGAGATTGTGGAAGAGATCATGAAGAGATCAAATGAATGGAGAAGAGGTGAGTTTGAAATAGAGATAAAGGAAAATGGCCATATTTTGGGTCAGTTTGTCGAAGAGGGTGTTACAAATCAACCTCCAATGGGAAGTGTAATGCCTCTACATGCTCTAGATGTGGGAATTTTTCAAGGATGTAAACATGCCGCATGGATGTCTGCACACCATGTGGGCATCCCTAGAACTTATTCCTCTCCCAACACACAAAATGAATTCCAAGTGGAATGAAGGTAGTGGGCTTATGTGTAATTTCGCCTTCGGATTTGGTTTTCTAAGCTAAGGATGTGTAAATGAGGAATTTGTGTAGGGGTGAAAATTCACTCCTATAGACTTTCCCCCACTTTTGTGAGCACAAATATTGATGAGTGCTTCAATAAAGTAGATCAAAGAAGTATTAGAGTTAGAAATGTATACCTGAACCATTGAGGAAGCAGACCATGATCTGGAAAACTCAAGAGTGTAGGATAAGAAAAGGACTTGATAGACCCTCAAAACTATGAAGCTGAAGAAAGAAATCATCTTACATTCCCGTAGACCTGCAAGGGGGAAACCCCCAAGATCTCTCGCATGAAGGAAGCCCCAAGAATTAAGTACCTTACAAGCCTGTACAACAAAAAGGGAGGTGTATCCCAAGATATCTTGCATGAAGGAGACCTAGGAAATAAGCACTTTATAGGCCCGCAGACCTGTAAGGAAGGTGTGTCCCAAGATCTCTCACATGAAGGAGGCCCAAGAAAGAAAACTTTTCAAAGTAAAAAATTAGCTTTACGGGCGCACCCATAAAGCGACATGTTTACCCACAGATAGAACATGTCAAGAAGAGGCCACACAAGGAAGTGAGCAGCCAATCATGTGAATTTTCAACAAGTTGGAATAATTTCAAAGGTGTTTTTTAGGAACCCTTCAAAAGAAGGAGGGGTCCACTGAAGGGATACACTCTTTGAAAAGCAAGGTCTGGTAAGGCTTCCCCCAAGCTAGACACAAAGATATAGTAGGTCTAGTTGGGTTTCCCCCAAGCTAGACATCATATGATTCATTTGAGATAAAGACTTTGAAAGGTGTCCCTTGGGAACCCAACATGAAAAAGGGGGGTCCACTCAAGGGATACGTTGTCCGAAAGCTAGTGTTTTCTTTCTCAAATCAATTCATCATCAATGAATCATTTTGAAAGATGTTCACTTCATCAAGTAATTCTAAAGGAGGAATATGCACCCATGCAAGGGGAAGATAAAAGTTGTTCCCATTTTGGAGGAAGGTTCTCAAGTTCTTTCTTTACAAACCTTTGATGAAGGAAACATGTTCCATTATGGTTTCAAGTTGAGAATGCAATTCTTACAAAGAAGTGTGTGAAGATTCTTGAGAAAAGATTTGTTGGCAATGAATGCATTTTATAAAGATTAAAGGGATGTAAGGGTGGCATTGTCACACATGAGAGGGAAAACTCAAGAAACAAAGAGAGAAAGATAAAGGGAAAAAAAAAATGTACAAAGAACACAAACAAAGGGCACATGGGTAGCTTGATATTTCAAGGTCAGAACTTCTCATAAATATATATAAGTATAATAGTAGATAAATGAACTGTCATCAACCCCCTACTATATCAAGCCATGTGAAGAACGCACAAGAAGACAAAGTAAAAGTTAAAATTTTGGTCAACATAGAAGGGAAGCCTAAATGCCCCCAATGCTTTGCATCATCCCTAATTTTCCTAAATTCAATCAAAAACATGGAAGAATGATGATACAAATAGAAGAAGGTTTACAACACAAAAAATCACTCATGTATCCTAGCACCAACATGGGTGATGAGGTTCATCGTGGTACACATAGAATGATTATAGGGAACACGCCACAACACATGCCCACATCTAATCTAAAGATAAAGAAGAGGCCTCCCCCTAACATTGATCAACCAAGAGGTTTTCTACTTCCCACTCTAGATCATCATAGGGGGAAGGAGGACAAGATTGTAGTGGTGGAATGTTAAGGGGAGGGGCTTCCGACCCTCTCAAAACAAGGGCTAAGGAAGAAGGACCCGCAAGGTCTCCTTCACTCAACTCTTGTGGGTCTAAGGTCAATGACTTCATGAAGATCGATGAAAAGGTCAGAACACCATCCATCGAGTTAAACATGCACTTAACAAGAGTGCCATGTTTCACCTCGATAGACGGAGTAGGTTGCACCCGAGGTTCACCACTGAGCTCGCTGAACGATTCGCAAATGGTGACAAAATCAAGAGAAGCCGAGATTGGTTCCATTACTAGGACATAACAGGTCAACATGGGGCCACACTTTGGAGAATGTCGGATCCTCTTACATCCTCCAAAATTGGAAGGACCACTCTCTACCTTCTTCTTCATCGGGGGAGGTGAACTCCCCACAGACGAGGCAAGAAGGGCAAACGAAGAGGAGGAAGGAAGAACTGCAGTAGATATGACTGAGGTTTTAGTCATAAGTATGGGCTTCAGGAAAGGAGGGATGTTCATAATAGATTTCAATAGAGTTGGCTCCACCAAAGGAGTGATAAACACCTACACCTTTTTAGGGTCAGACACATTTTCACTCATAGTGAAATCCAAAAGTGATACAAAGATGGTTTGAATGAAAACAAAGGGGAGGAGAGAGGAGGATGTAGCAGGAGGCCCTAATACAAGGGTGGTCATATCCTCTTCCTTCCTTTGTAAGGAAACCTTCTCATCCAAGAGAGCCTTTCATAGGTGGTTGTGCTCACGCGCAACATGGTTCCTGTGACTCTTTGAACTAGAGGCTGGGGGTTGTGAAGGAACAAAAGGATCTTACTCAGCCATGGGAGTGTCCTCCATAACTATTTTCAGTAGAGGGACAAACTCTTGAATGGGATAATGAGGGATAGGTTAAAAAATGGTGGGGGGATCCAACTCTAACACCTTGGTAGTGGATATTTTCCTACTCACTGCCTTAGGAGCGGAAACTATAAGAGGCCATTGGGAAAATTATCTTTGAGAGCCTTTCTTTCCACCATACAATAGTACCAAGGCCTGGGAGTTTTGGTAGGGAGATCCGATATCCTGATCTTGGGTCTTCACCAAGCAGGCACCATTGGACTCAGTGAATAAAGGCTAGGCTTACGCATCCAATACTCTTCCCAAGAAAGGGCAGTGGATGAGGTAGGCCAAGAAGGATCAAGCTTCTCCTTTCCCTTTTGAGAAGAGGTGGCAGCCGGCTACCGTGCTATAGGAAGGGTTATCTTTGGCTATCCCTTACCCCCAACTTTATAGTTTATGTAGTTCTTATAAAGTAGGTTTTTTCTTTGAGGAAGTGGACCAATTGGGGTGGGCCAAAAGTGATCCAATGAATATACCCCATGATATACCAAGGGATGATAGCCACTATTATGTACCACATGCACAACACCTTCATGGGAGAACTTTAAACATTTATGAATAACAAAGGTGATCCCATTCATGGAAGCTAGCCAGGGTATACCTAGCTTCACCTTGAATAGATCTGACTTAGGAATAACATTGAAGACTGTGTCTACACTCCTAGGACCAAGCATAATGGATAGAGTTATCAATCCATATGGTTGTAGATCTAGGACATCATGCATATGGATGATGGACTTTTTTTTTCATATTCATCTGTTTGGAGGGAGTTCAATAGTAAAGTCTCCTCCATAATGATAGTCACTCTACTCATAGGGTCGACTAAGACTCTTGTGACAATGTTGCCATTGAGGCGAGTGGGAATGTAAAGTGAAGAAGGTTTGTTGTTCACTGGTAAATCCTATGAAGTGAATGTTACATCTAGCAAATTGATCATTGGATGAGGAGAAGGAGTAACAATAACCATGTTAACACATTTTTCAGGCTAAGTAACAAAATCAAAGGGATCGATAATCATGTTAGAAGAGTGTGACAAAAATGGGTCCATGTATATCTACAATTCACTATTATCTTTTTCCACTGATTTGTTTGTATTTTGTTTGCTTCCATCAAGACGAATAGTATCGTCCTTGATGCGGTCTTGTATCTCATGATGTAGGCACATGTAATTTTTGATATCATGTCCATTTACTCGATGGTATTGAAAATAGGTATTCACTTCGTACCAACTAGGGTAAGGTTCCTTAACTAGTTTAAGGTTTTGTAAGGTTATGATCTTATCCTTTAGCAAATTTTTCAAGATGGAGGAATAAGATTTTGATAACTTTGGGAAATTTTGGTTGCATCTGAGGCCATTGTCATCTACATCGGCTACTACATTCACAAAATTTTTTCCTTTTCCAGAGATTGACACAATAGACTTCCCTTTAGGACGGGAATGTGAGGAAGGTCCCTCAAACTAAACCACCATCTATTGATACTCCTATAGGGCTGCACACAAATATGTGAAAGAAGGTTATTTCATAATGGAAAACTTCTCTTGCCACTTGGCCTATGTAAGTTCCCTATGAATACCTTCTACACATCAAAATTAGGTAACGGGTATGAGATTTGTGAAAAGAGTGCTTGGTATTGTGCTATAAAATCAATAATCTTCTCGTTATCTCCTTGCTTACATTGGACAAGGTCATCTTAGGCCCAATGTTGGATTGGAACAGTTGTAGAAACTTGTTCACAAGCTAAACAAATGTAAAGATGGAATTGTTAGGAAAGGAAAAATACCACTCTAGTGTTGTATCTATGAGAGATTAGGGGAATAGTTTTTCCATCAATGCATCATCATGGAAGAAGTCCATACATAAGGAATTAAAGGTAGACACATGTGTTTGTAGGTCCCCTTTTCCACCATATTATTGAATTTGGGAATCTCCATCCCTTATAGGAAAGGAGTGTTTAGGATTGCCACCGACAATGGTCTATGTTGGAAGAAGGGCTCAAAGATTGGATGGGGAGAAGCTTAGGAGAGATTCACCAACTGGTTTTGCATCTTCCCCATATTTTTAAGAAGAGTGTTTAGAATAGGGTCATTAGAAGATATAGGACCAATGGAGCTGCCAATAGAGCAATCCCTAGAACCACCACCTTGACTTCCACTAGGCCCACCGCCACTTCCAAATCCACCACCATGACCTCCACTAGAACCATTTCTGCTAGTGTCACCTCTACCACTAAAGCTACCATCACCAAAGCCTCCACTGATCATCCTGCCAAATACTTCACTACTGGAGGTGACAAGAGGTGTGAAGTGAATACCTAGAGGGGTCTTGTTTACTTTGATAGTTTCAGAACTTTCAGAAGTAGTGGATATACTAATTGAAGGGACTGTATCGGCCATGTACATGGATGTGGGAGGAAGTGACACTCCCAACTGTCTCTCATTTTCTTCGAAGGGGCCACCTTGTATCATGTTGCTATGGTTCAAAGGGGTGCATGCTTTAGTTAGACTAGTGAGACTATCTAGGAGTTCTACACTTGTTTGGTCTTTTCCTACCATAAACTTTATTTTGCTGATAACCTTAGCGGCCCTAGCCAGCTTCTGGTTTTTCTCCAGTTGATTCTCCAAAGCACCCAACCCTTTGCTAGGACTAGCAACATAATCAAAAGGGATATGGAAATATTCATGATCATTTATGGATGATGATGTGGGAAACACAAGAGGAGTAGGGAAGTGGTTAGTTTCATTGAAGAATCTCGACTCGCCTCGCGACACCTGCTCTTGAGTAGTAAGGTCAGTTGTAGAACTAGAGAAAAGAACTATAGACAAACTAGAGGTGACCTTTGTCTTCTCCATCAAAAGGTGTCATATACTTCTCCTAATAATATACCCAGAGGTCATGGACTAGGTTGTGATGCTCATAAATCTTCACAACACTCAAGGGTATGATGATCAGAGGGTACAAGGAAAATCCTAAACACCAATGATTGAGAAGATGTTGGTTCATGTCAGGTTCACCAAAAATGTAAGAGAGGGGGACCAACCACATCAAGGCCCTAGGTCACAGAGGACCAAGAGAAGAAGGCTTCCATAACTTACCTTAGCTTAAGGGAGTGTTAGGATTTCGGGACGAGAATGATGAGGATTATAAGATCCTTCGACCACTTTGTAGACTTGAGACTAGAAATGGGGCTAGGCGAGTCAGTTTTTGGGGTCAAAACTATGTCTCAGGTATCTCTCTACTCGATGATGAAAGTGTGGCTCTAGGATGACAATATGGAAAGCTAGCATCTCTTAGGTGTGCTAGCATATGTATGACCAAAGGACTAAAGAGACATAGTTAAACATAAGAAAATAGACTAACAACCTAGATAGCTACTTTTGAAAGGCCAAAATAACACTATGAAGTAGATAATATATGCAAGAATATGATAAAGTAAATAGAAAAGAGTGAGGATGATAAGAATGATCTCACAAAGGTGCTCGTTCACTAGCTAGCTCCAAGAATTCTTCCACCTGCACACAAGAGAGAGGAAAATTGTTGGGGGGATGTATAGGGGTTTGCCTTAGTCAGACCACCATTTTTGGTGTTTCCACCTCCATGAACATCCAAGATAACAATAATGGAGAAAAGTATGACAAAGTAGGAAATGAAGGTAAAAACAAAAAATCACTACAAAATAGTGTTATGCTACCCAACCAAATCGTAGAGGAGAGGAGTAGAAATCTTACCACCTCCACCAAGATCTCACTAGCCAATGAAGGAGAAAATGAAAGGACTCAAGCCTCTGCTGCAATGGTGTCTGTTCAACACCTACTCTATGAAGTTGATGGAGTGTTGATGTTTCTTGAGAGTGAATTCAATGCTTTGAGATGTGTGTAGAATATTTGGATTGCTAAGATATTATGGAAGAGATCATGAAGAGATCAAATGAATGAGGAAGAGGTGAATTTGAAGTAGAGATAAAGTAAAACAATCATATTATGGGTTGGTTCATTGAAGACGGTATTACAAATTGAACTCCAATGGGAAGTGTAGTGCCTTTGCAAGACCCAAACATGGGAATCTTCAAGGACATAAGCGCAACACACAAATTTCTACACACCATGTGGGTATCCCCAAAATTTATTCTTCTACTGACACACAAAACGAATGCCAAGTGGAATGAAGGCAGTGGGCTTATGTGGAATTTCACCTTTGGATTTTTTTTTCTAAGGTGAGGATGTGTAAAGGAGGAATTTGCATAGGGGTGCAAATTTTCTCCTATACAGATACCTTCATCAACCTTGCATCAAACTTGTCTAATTTTTCATCATCTCTTCTAATATAGAATTTTCTTCCAAACACTTTAAAGTACTTGGCAGTAGGGATCCTTCCATACCACAACTCATAGAGAGTCTTTGTGTTGTTAGATTTTTCTTGAATTCTATTGTGTAAATAGTTGTATGAATTTATTCTCTCCCATAGAACTTTAGTAGGTTAGATTCTTTCAGCATAGTACTTGCAACTTCTTGAACAGTCCTATTTTTCCTTTCAACCACTCTTTTTTTTTTAGGAGTCCTAGTAGTAGATAAGTGCCTTTTTATGCCATGATTCTCATAAAACATGTTAAATTCCTTGGAAGTGAACTCTCCACCTCTACTAGACCTAAAAAATTTGATCTTCAATTCCATTTCATTCTCAACCATAACTTTAAATGCTTTGAATCTATCTAAGGATTCATATTTATCTCTAAGAAAATTAACACATGTCATTCTAGAATAATCACCAATCAAAAGCATGAAATTCATATCACCTTGAAGACATCTCACTCTTTTAGGACCACAAAGGTATGTATACACCAATTCCAACAATCTGATAAAAGATTATTCTTTTCCCTTGAAAGTACTTCTTGTTTGTTGTCCAAATTAACAATCTCTGCAAACAACATTGATAGGATCTATAATCTTTGGCATATCTCTCACTGCTTGAACTAATTTTATTTTAACCAAGTTATCAAAATTGATGTGACAATCCTCCTATGCCATAACCAACTATCATTAATCTAAGTTATTAAACAATGACCATTAGTACCCTTGAGCTGATAAATATTTCTATATGTCCTCTTTCTAGTAGAAATTATAGTTCTAGACCCTTTTTTATCTCACATCCATCATCTTGAAACATAAGATTGTACCCTTTTCTACACATTTTTCCAATACTCAAGAGGTTATTCCTTAAACCTTTAACACAGTAAACATTTCCAATATTATTCTTTCCATCAAAACTGGTTGAACCTATTCCACAAATATTAGCACTTGAATCATCTCCAAAATTAACAAGTCCTCCATCATATTTTTTTAGTTTAACAAACTTACTCTTCTCTCCATTCATATTATTTGAGCAACTACTATCAATAACCCAATATTTCTTATCCTGTCTAACATGAAAAGTAGATACCAAAATACCTTGAGTCTTATCCTTTTTCTTTGGAGTATTTTCCTTAACACAACTTTCAGATTTAGCAAAAAGAGATTCATTTTTAAATCCAAGAACAAGCATTCTTTATCATCAACATCTCCATAATAATATTCACCATAAAAAATTGTAACATCTTCTCTAATATAATGAATTTTCTTGATCATCTTTACATCTTGAAGCATAGTGACCTATTTTTACACAACTAAAACATTAGAAAGGTAATTTACCTTTGTACTTACAAGTTCCCCTTTTCATCCTTCTTACAAATTTAACTTCTATATCATCAAGATCATCTCCATTTGAATCTTCAATTTTTTATTTATTTTCCAACCTTGAAAGTAGTCTACTTTTCTACCTTTATTTGAACCATTTTTTCTCATTTTAAATGTAGTTAGTGTACCATATAACTAATCTGTAGTGTAAGTATTAAAATTTTCAACTTCCTCAATAGGAAAAACCTTTTCATCATAACAATTAAGAAGAGTTCTGAGAATTTTATTTACCACTTTGGTTTCTTTGACTTTTGCACCAAGACCTCTCATTGCACTAACAAGTTCATCAACCCTCTACATGTAACTTGTAATTGTCTCATATTTATACATTCACATGTTCTCAAATTGTGTCTTTAGATTATGTATCTTATCTTGTTTAACCTTATCATCTCCTTCATAAATACTTTCTATCTTATTCCAAATTTCTTTAGAATTTTTCAAATCCATCACTTTCACTAATCTAAAATTTGTAAGACTACTCAAAAGGACAAACCTTTGCTTTACCATTTATTTCATAGGCCTTAATTTCATTTCTTATGATCAATCCATTTATAGGTATGGTATATTCAATCTTCACTTCCTGTGCAACATCAAATCTAAGGTAAACTAGATAGAATTCCATTTTAACCTTCTAGAATGCATATTTTGTGCCATCAAACATAGGGATCTCCTTCTTGTTTGCCATCCCATATCTACCTTAAGCAATCAATATTTTCTCTAAGGAATCTTTCTCTAATACCAACTATTGAATGACCAAGACAAATGAGAGGGGGGCTGAGTTAGTTGTATCCAATTAAAACATCAAACCCTTAATAGTAATCACAACGGAAAACCCTAGGAGGGAAAAAATACAGTGAGGATCAACTCACAATATATTAATTGCAAAGCTAGTACAAAAAGGCTCACTGCTAGAATAGGAAATTCTATCTAGAAAGGCTCATTGTCAAAATAGAAAGAAGAAATAAGATAGAATGTTACATAGAGAACATGATCTCAATGCAACAAAGAATCCACCACAATAGCTCAAGCACCACTTGCAGCTCTCAAGAGATCAAGATACCTTCATCTCATTGCATTCAACAATCTTGAATTATAGCTCACATTGCATTTCGCATCTCTACACTTAATTTTGCATCACAACACTCAACTCAATTCCACACTCCATCTTGCATCATTTCACCTTGCATTTATACCATCCACAACTTGAATAGCTTCTTCAAGTCAGCTACACACACCTTACACTTTACAAATTTAAAAATAGGTTAGCACTCAAAATTCTTGTGGTAGATAAAAATGAAAGTGGACTAGCACAAAACTTAATTAGGACCCAAATCAACACGCACATGCCATGCTACACCTTCATCAATACTCAAACATCTTTGAATGTAGTGTAAACACTAGGTCAATCATTACCCATACAAACACCATTAAAATTTGAAGTACATGCCTCCTCAAATCCAAGGAAAACTTGAGAACCACACACCATGCTTCTAGATAGTCTAAAATAATCTACAAACCACCTGAGATCCAAAAAATTATTTGCACCAACTCACACCTTCAGAATGTACAAGCTTAGTACACTCAAACTACAATGCCAAACACTGTAACTCTAAAAACCATCTTCTAGAGAAAAAAACATTGAATCCTCTTGACATAGGAAAGAGACCAAAACCATCAACATACCTTCAAAATCACAAGACCTGAAGCACAACTATAGAGAAATGTGGAGAAATTTTTTTCTCCCAAACATCTTTGTAAGCAACACTGCAAATATAGTTCACATAGTAGTGAGCATAACTTATTCTTCACATTGATCTAGAAGCCCAAATTCTGGATATAGAAACTATGAACACATCTAACCAACATAACCAAACCACACAAGTAGTTCTTCAACCTAGAATAAATGCAAAGAAAAACCAAAACACCTCTGCAACACCCTATTTCCTCTTTTTATCAATTTTCTTAATATCCTCAACATCTTTATCACTATCACAACCATAACCAGAAGAAACAACAAAGGTTAATGCTAGTAACTTAACTAATGACAACATAATGCAACTAATCCAAGAAAAAATCTCTCTCAACCACTACACAACTAACACCAATGACAACACAAGCCTATTGAAATCAATGTCAACACAAGCCTATTGATATCAATGACAACACCTTCATACTTGCAACACTTCTATTTGGTATGCTTGACCTATTTTATTACCATGCTGAATTGCATTTCCATAATGTCTTCATGTGTTTACTTTAGTTTATTTTGGGAAGATGTGAAAAGATACAAACTCTCTTAACATAGTCACTAGTGTCATATATAAAGTTTAGCATACTAAATTGTTAAGAGTCTGAAAGTCATCATTATGTGTGTGGGATTCTAAGATATAACTCTAATATGAATATATTAGTCTTAGCAGAGAATTTTATCTATAGGTTAATATATTAGTGCTTAGAATTTTTTTTATGTATTACCTATATGTACTTAGATCATTTTATGGTTTTAAGGCATGTGACATTTTTCTTTATCTTTTGCTACACCCTCAAATTATTTGATAGGTGAGATGTTTCCATTCTATTATGATGGTTCTAGCAATGTATATGTCCTTAAGGACCAAGAAAAATTCATACCATGATCCCTTCCTATCTCATGCTTGGTGGGAATCCATGAAGTTGAAATTTTTTAGTATAATTATACGGTATAAATCATATAGTCCAATCAGAAATCCACATTTTGGCTTTTTCGAAGAAAAAATTCCCATGATGCAACAAAAATTCGAGTTGGTATTTAATATTTTCAAAGGTACAAATTTCAATGCAAACAAATAAGAAAAAGTTGATACGAAAACATTAGTCTCAACCATGATCATTCAAATGATAAAACTACAATAGTCCAAATTTTTCCTAGACTCAAAAACATTTTATAGTTCATAAAACCCTTAACATTGTAAAACAAAGAATATACATTATATATACAAATAATCAAGAGAAAACATGTAATTTATTGTCAATCCTTCTAAGTTTTAGATTAAATTCCTAATTTGGATAGATTTTTAACCTATACTACTATACTAATAATTGATAATTGTGGGAATATATTATGTGAATATATATCAATGACTCTTAATAATACAATCAAAGCATTAACCTGAAAAGAGAAGAATAAATGTGTAAAATGATAGCTAAGATTCAAATAATTATTCCTCCTACTACAAGTTAGCTCTTTGATTGTAGCATCAAGTGCACAATTTTCTTAGATCAAATGGTGTTGAGATTTCCATAAGCTATAATATTAATCAATGTTGTTAGACTTGGATTTTTGATTGGACTGCATAATTTTTACAGGGAAAAATAATAATTTTCTATTTTAAAGCTGTAAAAAAAATCCAATTGTGGAAACAATTGGATAAAAATCAATTTGAATGTCTAATGTGGCTATGAACATCCATAAAATCATAATGCATAGAAGATTTTTAACAAATTTTGTTGATGAAATACATAAGTCAATTAGTGAATTTTCCTTGTGGATGCATCCTCATTTTGTATAGATGAGTAGCATGATAGTTGCAACTCTAACATTTGAAATAATCTGATGCAGGAGCATCCAGGGTGTAATTGAAATCTTGCATCACCCAAAAAAATGTTGTTTCTTTTTCAATAAGGGCTAATTTTGGTAAGGTTACTATTTTTATAAGTTTGCATTTATGCACGATTGGATGCGAGCCCTTACACAAACCTATAGAATGGTAAATTGAAGCTAATGGTGAAGAAATCACTTCATTACCATTTGTCATTTAAGAGATATTAAAATTTCAATTTTTGAAAATCCTAGTAAAATCTTGGAAGTTAATTTTGAGGCACTTAGAGGCTCCAAATGGGCCTAAAAATTGGTGGAAAATGAAAGTAGCCGGCCTTACTTTCTAGCGGAAGATTTCTCAAGAGCTTTTCAGAAAGGTATTATAATAGAAAATTCGATGGTCAGATCAAAAGTCATGACCCCACGAAGTTGTACTACCAAAATTAATAAAATTTCAAAATATCTTCTTGAGGAAGTTAGACTTTCCAGAAGATTCTAGGGTGGTTACACCTTACAAATAAAGGATGTGAAAGGGGACTACATAATAGAGGCCAAAACAATGTAGATGGTGGCTCCGATTTGTAGATTTATGTAATCAAAAATCCCATGTGATGGAAATATAATGTTGTAATTTCATTTTTATTTCAATAATAATAGAAAATATATGGTTTCCTTCTTGCATTTTGTTTGTGCCATTATCTATTGTTTCTATGATTTTTAGATTGCAAGGGGAGTACCCCTCATCAAAATCACTTTCATTTATCATTTGATAGATGTCCATATCCTATTTGAAACTTGCCACTTTGGCAAAGGCAAGCAAAATGATAGTTTATAGTTCATAAAACCCTTAAAATTGAAAAACAAAGAATATACATCATATATACAAATAATCATGAAAAGAGCATGTAATTTACTGTTAATCCTTCTACATTTTAGGTTAAATGCCTATTTTGGATAGATTTTTAACCTGTACTAACAATTTGCAATTATGGGAATATATTATGTGCATATATATGAATGGATCTTTATACTACAATTAAAGTATTGACCTGAAAAGGAAAGAATAAGTGTATAAAATGATAGCTAAGCTTCAAACACTTATTTTTCTTATTGAATATTAGTACTCTAATTATAGCATCAAGCGTGAAATTTACTTAGATCCTTCCAATTAGTATACAAATTGTATTATTGTAGAAGCATTTTCCAGTGTATTGATATGAGAATAATATGTCTACAAATAATTAACACACTTAAAAGAGCTCATAACTTAGAAAATAATTGAGAAATAGGTATATTGGAAATTGACTTCATGTATATATCCCTCTATAATTTTAAAGTATAGATTGTATTGACATATTATGTATAGACCCTTATAATTTAGTATGTAGGTTGTACTCTTGAGTAAATAATTTCCTAGTGTATACACATAACAATATTATGCCTATAATTATTAAAAATGATCAGATTATTTATATATAAAATTGGAGATAGTTAGGCACTTGAGACACTATAGTTGCAATGGTGTAACATGAGGGATAGACAATGATCAGCTACATTGATTCTAGTTTTCTCAGTTGTGAGAGAGCTTGGATTCCAAGATTGTTGGGGCCTAGAGGATGACATCTTCAACCTTGTCATGAATAGAATGTATGTGTTATCATAGTTAGAATCTTAGAACCTATATCTTCTTTCTACACCTATTCTACCCAATTTTAATTAGCACCATATTTTTCCTATTTTGGTTTCACTCTATGGAGGAGAACAAGTCTTTTCGGGTACCTAATAAACACTATATGAGTCAAGGATAATTATTATGTCATAATTATTCATCCCAATAATTCAATATGCACAAAGCTAACTATGATAACCATAGGTAGAGAAAACCCCCTCTCGAGGTATTCATATGTGAGACTATGTGAGACTATTGAACTCTTACCTATTATAAAGCTGGGAAAATTCCTCCTACAATTAGCTACAATATATATGTCATCAAGATTATCTAAATTTTTTTAGGAGGAACAATTTTCCACCAGACTCATACTTGGAAAGAATGGCTTAGTTTGAGAATTTATCCAAAGTTAGGCTTGAACTTGGTCATCTTAATAAGCATGAGCTATGTTGGAGAAAATTTCTCTATGATCAAGCTCAATTTTGGACATCTTGATAGACATGGGATAAGATTCTATGTTTGAGAATTTCTCCAAAACTAAGTTTGAACTTGATCATCTTAATAAGTATGAGCTATGTTGAGGAATCTCTATGATCGGGCTCAAACTTGGAAATTTTAATAGACATGGTGTAACATGTATGACCTCTTCCAAGGTATTTTTGCATAAATGATTTAGGTTAGCGAAAAGGTCTAGTTTTCAATGGTCTATTTTCTTTGGGGGATAAGTCTCAAATCTTTCATAAAAGTATCAAATCACATTTGGGAGTGGTGAATTTTTAGATGAAAATTTAGATTTGCTTCTGCAATCTAAACTTATGGGTTTCCACTAAAAATTGGAATATAGATCTAGGTATTTTATTTCCTTCCTTGTATAATAAGGAATTTTCTTTATAATCCTGATGCTCAAGTAATGCAAGTAAGATGAGATACAAAAATAAATTGAAAGGACAGAAATAAACACAAAAATAGATGTTATCACTATGTCCATAAATTGAAAAAATAAATAGGGATAATAAGAGAAGAACCTTATCATTGAATAAAGACATGAAAAAAGATCCAACATCAAATTTGTAGTCATCCCTATCATAGAAGCTTGAGCTACCATCAAGAATGACATATTTTTCTAACACTAGTAGAACTTTGTCACCTTTGACTATTTAATGTGTTGTAGTCACCAAACCCCAATTCTTGATGCAATCACAATGACATCATAATCTACATTATTATCATCTAAACCTTTATAATTTCCCTCACTTTTTCTTCTAGCTTCTTCTATTATGATTTCCCTAACCTTGTTACAAAGACAAATTCTTGAACCCTAGTGAAGATCTTGGGAGGGCAGTGGTGGGTGGGAGGATATAGGATAGCCCTCCACCCTAAAATTCATTTGGGTAAAAGTAAAAAGTTGTGTCACACTTTTGGAAAACCTATTAGCACAAGTGAATTTAAGTATTTCTAACTAAAAAAACAATTTTGGTCAAATATATGATTTGCTAAGAGTCTTTCTAGATAACTTAGATATGCACAAAAAATTCCAAACTAAAATAATTGAATAAATGCATATGTAGCACCACTTTGAGGCCAATTCACCAAAAAAATAAAATTATCTAAAAAAATTTGATGTTTCAACAACTCCTACTCATCTAAATAACATTTTTATAAAATATAAAATACTGTTTTATAGATTCATAAGTGTAGTTTTAAAAAATACATGTTTTAATAGTTTAATTATTATTTATAATTTATTTTTTATTTTGATGAAAAAGTAGATTATCAATACAAAAATACTAGGTTGATTACCATGTCAAGAAAATCACTAAAACTTATTAAAACAAGTTGAAAAAATATGATGCCCTAGATAATGAATCGATATCAAGAGGGTGTAATTTTTGTTTTATTTTAGATAAATAGTTAATATTAAAGTTGTTGTCGAATGGAAATAGTTATGTTTTGATTCACACATATTTTAATATTTATTTACAAATATATACTTATCAAAATTGGAAAAAAAATATCCATGCCCTAAAGTTTTAAATTATAAATACATACAAAAAATTTGAAAGAAAAATAACATAAAATTTACTTTATAAACATTGATGTCTCATGTAGCTTCATTTTTTAAGCATTTTATCAACATCTAAATTATAGTGTAACTAATTTATAAAAAAATATATTCAAATATTTTTATATTTAAAAAAAAAATATAAACATAAAATAGACTAAAAAATATACATTTTATTAGTATGCATCATTTCAAAATCCCAAACATATATGTTACTTTTTAATCATTGAAGTTTAAAATTTGGATTAGTGTTGGCTATTTCCTTTATAAAAGTATGACACAGATTTGTACTTTTACCCATTTACTATTGATTCATTAGATACCACCAAAGGATTGATAAAGAATTAACCAAATCTTTGAAAAAAACCATTTCTTTGCATTCTTGATCATTTAAAATGTTTAGTTTTATATGAATGCTAGCGACATCTCATGTGCCCTACAATAGCATCACCTAAAACTAGTTGTGCACATAGATGTTGCATACAACCAACAACCAAAAACATTAAAAATAAATAATACTTAACTCATCCTCTTTTCTATTGGGCAATTTTTTTAACAAAAAATTCATAAAGAAATCCCTACGAAAATAGCCACTGAACATCAGAAATCGAATTGATTTTTATCCTTCTTTCTTTAATATTGGTTCATTTTTTCATGAATTTAATAAATGAAAATCATTTAGTTTCTCAGAGAAAATTGAACAACCCAATTAGAAATCCATGGTTTAACATTTTTTAAGAAACAAACATTAGACTTAGATGTTTAATAATTTTAAAGGCACAACTACCAATGAACGGAAGAACTTTGAATATTCAAAATAAACATTGAAGAGTACGAAAAAACTACTACTGTATGATCCTATAAACAGATTTGTGTCTAATGGAATACAAGAAAACATGGATCTTAAACATACTGTCAAGAGATAGGTTCCCAAGATGGGGGCAACACTAGTATGTGAGCAAAGAATACCAATTGGATTGTCCCTGTATTCAAGCTTACTTCAAAGCATCCCAATAACACTATTGCACTCATAAATATATTTTTTGTGGTTGTGCTTAGAGTTTGCATTTAGTTGACCACAACCAATTCCTCATTGATTTCATTCTCTAGATCAAAATCAACATTAATAGTAAATCTATATATCTTGACTCTAGAAATTTAAAATGGATGCAATATAATATAACACTATTCTACAAAAATAAAAATAATAAATATAAAAGAATTAAAAGCAAGCACAAAAAATATTAAGTTTAAAAAAAAAAGAGTCTCAACAAACAACTCAAAATTGTTTTAGTATTGTTTATGTTCAATATGATCCTAGATAAATATGAAAAATATTATATTGATTATTATGTGAAGTTCTTGGGTGGGATGTTAGTTGATAACATGATAAATGTGGGAAAAAAGATATGAGTTTAGTTGAAAATTTCAATGAACGAGTTCTTAGTTATTGAATTATAATTTATAATTAGTAGCGATGATAGAACTTCTAATGGGAAAAACAAGAAGTTGCATAGTTATCATTGGTCTCTTCTATCTACTATGGATATTATATTACCATAATAAACTACATTTCCATCATGTCTTCATGTTGTTACAGAAGTTGATTTTGGGAAGACATGAAAAGATACAAGCTCTCTTAATATAGTCACTAGTGCCATATGTAAATTTTACCATACTGAATTCTTAAGAGTTTGAAAGTCGTCAATATGTGTGTGGGATTATATGTTATAACTCTTCAACCAAAGGAAACGGGTGTCCAGCTTTTGGGAGATGGAACTTTGGGGACCTATTTAACTCTTTAGTTCATTAGGAAACCAATATCCCTCAACCAAGTGACTCAATTGAGGGAAGGATTAGGGGTGGTTTCCTTGTGTGATTATATAAGGGGTTCACCATTAAATGAAGCTTCAAAGGATAAATGCAAACTCTTATGCACTAAACCCTAGAAACTTGAAAAAATTTAATTTGATTAATAAAAAAATGAAATAGGCAGGTACTTAGAGGAGTGAAGAGGCCAAAAAAAGGTCTAAAACCCTTGGAAATTTCTACTTTAGATTGTACTAGGACTGATACGGCAGGTTGGGCAATTTAGTCCCAGTCTAGGGTTTCTAGGTAGAATCTAGAATGTTCTAAGAGTTGATCAAGATCTACTAAATGGTGATCATATTTTTTAATGAGACTAATATTCCAAGTTTGGATTATGAGTCCCACTCTAGGTTTTTCTAATTATCTATTTGAGTCTTTCGAACCCAAATCCAACATTGTTAAATGATGTTGAAAGGCTATATCAGAGACTAAATCGCCAGGTTGGGAGAATGAGTCTCATTCACATAAATATGCAAAACACACATCACAAGAGAGAGAGAGAGAGAGAGAGAGAGAGAGAGAGAGAGAGAGAGAGAGAGAGAGAGAGAGAGAGAGAGAGAGACAATTTTGTTTTTTTAGTTGATGGGGGTTTGCCTCAGTTAGACCCTGTTTTACTAGTTAAACTTTGAAATGAATTTAAATAACATGAAGGAATGATGAATAAACAAATGAATTTAATAACTCACCAAACCTTGTTGAATCCTTGGAGTGTAGATCTACAACTTGTATGAATTAGCTTCAATGAATGTAGATCTTGATCATGAAACTTGACATGGATTTTAATGCTTAAACTTGGGTCACAAATGCTACATCAAAATGTTAGCTCACAATCACAAATGATGCATGAAGACCTTGACATGATTCTTGAATCTTGAATTGATGCTCCAAAATGCTTGATAATCAACTCTTGAATGCTCTTGAATGCTTGTAAATATCTCTTGAAAACTCTAGGTCTAGGTAAAACTCTCTTACTTTAAGATTCTTAGTGAAATAATTATTTTGAAACCTTATTTATATAGGCATTCCATATAATTTACTATTTATTAGATCCTAAATGCCAACATTCACAAAATTGAATTGAAAACCTTTATTTCTCTATCAAAACCTTAAAAATTCCCCAAACGGGACTCATACACCCAAGGTGGTGTATGGGTCCCACCTAGGGGACTTATACACACAAGGTGGTGTATGGGTCCCACCTTCATTTTTTTGGGGTGAGAGAGTGTTGGGGGGTTAGAATATTAGGTGCAATTATTGAATTTGTCAGGATTTCAGTTGAAATAAGCCTTGGGATACACAATAAAGGGTATTAAGGGCCTATTAATGATGATTTGAAGGTAATTAATGTAAGAGGGCCCAAAAATTAGTGTGAAGATGTAAATAAATACATCTTACAACACTAAATTAAGGCAAAATTAGGTCCATTTTAACTAGGAGGGTCCAAACAAGTGAGAAAATTAAAAGGGATACATTTTTTGTCACTATATTTAGCCCCCACTTTAGTGAGAGGAGTAACTTGCTTCAAACTCACACTAAAGTAGACATTCAAGAGGGGTCCAAGTGTACCAATGTGGATGGTATAGAATGACAAAGATCAAGGGGGTTTTCAAGCCCTTAGGATCCAAGATCCTATGTCAAACCAATATAAGCACAAAGGGAAACAAACAAGGTGTATGATGTATGAAGCACCAACAAGATACAAGCATACACTGTCAACGAAATAAAGAAGAAAGAAAATGAAAAAGAGGGTGGATCAAGCCTTGAATATTTGTTGAACATGATGTGGATCAATCCTTATTTATTTTTCCAAAAGAAATTTACAAGTGGAACACGATGTCCACTATGCAAAAAAAACACATGCTCACATGGGCTAATGGAATCCGTGAGCCCATAAAAAGGTGAGACACATATGCATGTAGTCGGTATGCATCCACAAACACAAGTAAGTGGCTATGGGAAATTCATGCCTAAGGTAGTCTCCCATATGTACTAACCATACCAAAGCTACATCTCCTGATAACTTTGATAAGGTGCCATAAAATTAAACTTTGAGCTTATGAACAACATGCAAGTAAAGATTTGTTCAAAGGGACTTTCTTAGTTCATGTAAGGTCTCTTCTTAGGGAACATTGTGCCTAATGTCTCCAAGATGGAACAAGTCAAAGAAATATCATGCTCTTGGAGGAAATAAAACCCAATGACACCACCAAGAAAATGACACATCACAAGAATAAAGAAAATTGCATAGTGAAACATGAGTGTTGATGTATGCCCCCACTTTAAAGTAGTCACTAACACCATTGATGTGAAAAAATTATTTAAAGTAGAAGAAGACATGAGAGCTTATTTGGAAAGCCCTATTCCAAGTCATATGTTCCCAAATGAAACTACATCATGCATAAAGGGTTACCCCCAAAATGTAATGCTAAACATAAAAAAAAGTATCTCACATGCGAGCCAACTTAAGGCATGTCGTCCACATCGCAAGATTACAATTATATATACATGTAAGGTAGTCAACTAGCCAAAAGAGATAATGACAAGTGTCATATGAGGATAGTGCTACCTAACCCCTTTCCCCCACTTGGTGCAAGAAAAGGATGTGCCCAGATGGTTGATGAGAAACTTGAAAATTGGTATCAATTAGAGGAACAAGGTGCTTCAACACAAGGAGAAAAACCACAATCCTTAACATGTTGAATTTTATCACTCAAAGATTTACAATGATTAGTAGAATGACCATGAACTCTATGATATGTACCAAATTAACTCTTTTAGTAAAATTGATTTCATGTTCTTGGAGGGAGAGATATCAAACAATCTTGAAGGAGCCTTGACAATATACTCTCTTGATCAATAGTAGAGGATGTTCCTTTATTTTGTGATAAATATATATCTTTCTTAGCACAAGATGTCATACTTACACAAGGCTCTTTAGATTGTGAGATTTTTTCCTCTCTTTAAAATGAGGGTGTAAAATTTAATGAACTCCAATCATTACTAAGACATTTCCTAGGAGTGCTTTGTGTGATGACATTAATGTTAAGAAAAGACTTATTTCTTTCTTTCATTTATTTTGAAGGACAACAAACAAGACCACTAGTTTCAATCAATTTAGGATGCACTAATGTTATAGTTGGCTTAGAAGAATATTTTTTAATAGTGTTGGTATTTAGTGAAGGCTCATTTATTTCTTTCAAGGGAAATAACCAAGATAATTAGTCATTTATTGAGTGTTAGGCTCTATTGAGACATAGATAACTTTTTCTATAGCACCACATCCTTTTCCACTATACCCAATTTGTTTCATAAGTTCATAACCTCTTCTAGAAAGCTTTTTCATTTCTTTCAGATTTGGTGGTTGCTCATAATCAATTTGATCAAAGTTTGTTGTGTAATTTTATTCTTCTTCTAAAGTGGTTGAGGTGGATTATTTCGAATTTTGTGTTGAAATTACCTCCTTTTATTTTCCCTTTTTATATTCTTTATTTATGATCTTGTATTCACCCATGAATGTTGGTGTGAAATCTAAGGAACCCAATCATCTTCTGATAACTTCATGAAATTTTCAATATGTTTTTCTTTTTTATTTCTCTTGCACGATTTCCACTTGTGTAGTTGGTGTCAATGTCTTTAAAGTATTTTCCTTTCCTTTCTCAATGTTCAGACAATTGTTTGGTTCAGGGTTAGCTTTGATTGTATATACTATGTTGTTGTAGACATACTTCATTTTACGATGAAGAGTAGAAGGTACCCATTTGTTGCATGAATCCATGACCTTCCTAAAAGAAGATTATATGAAAGATTGTGAGGCATAACATGGATAGGATTTTGTAATGTAACCTTTCCAACTTTAATAGGTAGTGTAATCACACAAAGTGGTTTTTTTCCTACGTTATTGAACCCATGAAGGGATAAAGAATTTGGTTGTATTTGGAATTTTTTTGCTTCAATATTGTCCAAAATATTTATGCTACATACGTTAAGGGTAGAACCATTGTCAACAAGAGTTATTTTTATCCCAATCAGATTATGTTGAGCTATTATCTTGGAAGCTTCATTTTGTTTTTTCTCTTCTAACAAAGGTAACTCATCTTGATGGAAAGTAATGTCTAGGTTGACTAGATTTATATCTTGAATTTGGGCTGCTACATCATTTGATTTCATATTAGGAGGGATAGGAACAAGTTGTAATGAAATTTGAATTATGTTATGATAATGAGGGGAGGATTGAATAAAGTCCCATAATGATATCTTAGCAAGAGTGTTCTTCATTTGTTCAACAAGGTCATAATCCTTTTCACTATGTAAATGAAAAAGAAGGGCACTAGGCAAGATAGGTTGAGGTAATGGGAGGGATGTTGGAGTTTTTTGTCTTGGTTGTAGATTATTTCTAGTGTTATATGTATAAGCAACAACATTGTAACTCGACTACCATGACATATTATTCTTAGGTGGTTCAGGGATGAGGACGAGTTTGTTTTGAGTTTGTAGTTTTTTTGAGGGTGGGTAAAGGATACGTTTAGGATTAGGAGAGTACTTCAAGGGATATCTAATGTGCATAATCTTAGAAAAATTATCCTTATTTTCATTATCTCTTTGTGAAGGATAGTCTAATGTCACTTCATCATCTTCATCTAAGGAAGTCTCATTACTAGTGTTTGAAAGACGTGTCAATTTCTTATTATCTTGCACCATGATATCCTCCCTTGTAGGAGATATTTTAGGAGAACTACAAACTAGATGTTCATGACATTCAAAGGTTGGTTCTTCTAAAATGAATTCATGAAAAGTAATGGAGGTATCAATGGTTGGATTTTCTTGCTTATCAATCATGGAATTATCTTTTTCAATAATGTTTTCCTTAGGGGAAGAGAGAAAAATAAGATTCTCATGACTCTCATTGATTGGATTTTATAACATCAAAATATCTTCTTCACATGTAGGAGAGATATTAGGAGAAGGCCAAATTTTATTGTTATGATTGTTTATGATTTTATCCTTTTTTCTCTAAGGTATCATTCTCTTGTGCCATAATATCTACCCTAGTAGGAGAGCTTTTAGGAGAGGGGAAAACACAAGGTTCCTCATATTCTATGGTTGTATTTTGTAAAGTAGCTTCATCACAAATAGGAGAGGCATCAAGAGAAGGAAAACTATGATGTTCATGCTTATGAGTGATTGGAATTTTTTGTTCAAATAGATCTTTCCAAATGGTAGGAGCATTAGGGAAGGGAGGAACAAGATTATCATGATGCTCAATAAGTGTATCTTCTAACACCAAACTATATTTTTTGCAACTAGGAGAGATAGTTGGAGAAGGAAAAATTTGAATTTATTCGAACATATCCTCCTCATAAATGTGATTTTCATTATTGTCTATGATTGTATCCTCTTTCACTAAATAATTTTTTGAAATTCACAAGACAACTGAGAGGGGGGGGGGTGAATTAGTTGTATCAAATTTCTTTACTTCTAATATTAATCAATTCCACTTTAACTCAGTTGTTATAAAGTGTAAACATAAAATGAAAATAATAGAAATGAAAACACCAGAGACACCAGATTTATGTGGAAAACCCAATGAGGGAAAAGCCACGGTGAGGATTAGCTCACAATATAGTAATAATGCAATACCAGATACAATGACTCACTGCCAGTAGGCTCACTATCTAGGTATAAAGGCTCATTGCCTACAATAGGACTCATTGTATAGAAGGAGGCTCACTACCTACAAAAAATAAATAAAAATCCACCACAAAAGGTTCCACACATTCGTAGCTTGATCAGAAGACTATAGACACCATCAACTCACTGCTTTCAGGAATCTAACACATCAAAGTATTGCTGCCCTAATTTTCTCTTAAACAATTTTCTTTTCACACTTTTTCACACACTACACTTTATTATTCTCTACTTGCAAAAATTCACAAGATCTTTACTTGCTTATATACCATCTTCAACCCTAGAAGCATTCTCCAAGGTTGGCTAAACATACTTCAACTTACAAATTCAAATTAGGTCAGCTAATCAACATTCCCGTAGTGGATAAGAATGAGAGAGGACCAATTACACATTTAATTAGGACTCAAAAAACATCTTGGATCAATCACATGCTTCCTTAATTTGATTAAAAACTTTATGTAACGTGTAGACACTAGGTCGACCAAACCTAATGAAAACACCAATGATCTTTGAAGTATGCTCAACTCTAGCAAGATGACCACATGTGGATCACTCATCATGCTTCACTAGAAATTTTACCATCTCTAAGAAACCTTCAGGTACATCCACAACAATTGCAACAATATTCATGCATAGAATATTCTTCAATAGTCCAACCGAACCAACCAGCAACACACAAGAGCTCTGGAGCAAGTCTTTTGGAGTGCCCAATCACAAGCATGTTTTCAGAACAGAGAAAACAATAGTATGAATCATCTCCTAGATCCATACGATCTGAAAGAATACATCAAAATATTGTGGAGCCAAAACATTTCTCCTATCCCACAACCAAATAGTTTTGTCAAACTAGTTCACACACCAGTGAACACATCTTTCATTCTCCATTGATCCAAAAGCTAAAAATTAGGATATATTATCCATTGAAGCTAACAAACAATATTACAGATCTGTACAGGCATAGGATCAACACAAAAGAAATGCAGAGCACAATATCGGAGCACACTTAGATCACACACCCAACACTTGCTTCATTATTTCTTAAATTTTCTCAAAAGCACTTGGAAAAACACAACTACAATTTCATAAATATAGCTCCATGTACTCTAAGCACTTCTACAATATCTCAATTATACAAGTACCATCTCCAATCAAACTAAATTGTGTTGAAATCAATGACAACACTTCCAAACACATCCATACTTGAAAAAATATCCCCCTTTGTCATTGATGACAACACATGATGTGAAAAACCATCAAAGATAGCATACACAATCTTTGGCATCTTCTTCTCTCTTCTCCTTCCAAGAATATCTCTCCCTTTTTCAAGTTTTTCACATGACTTTCTCTCCCCCTTTGACATCAATGGAAAAGGAAATTTTTGCATGAAAAATCATTCCATATAGAGCTCTGATCACTCCCCCTTAGGAGTGCACCCATATCACATACAAAAAAAATGCATCTCTCTAATACCCTTGAGGAGTAGACCACAATCATCAATCCACATCAAAAGAGTCTATGAATCCATTGGACTGATATACCTCCATGTGCATTTAGTTCAAGGGAGGAAGGGCAATAACCCATAACTTCTCCCTGAGATACTCAAAATTATCCTTGAAAAGGGCCTTAGTGAATATGTCAAAAATTTGTTCCTTTGTAGGTACATATTCAAGTCTAACTTCATTCTACAACATCTTCTCCCTCAAGAAGTGATACTTGATAGATATGTGCTTTGTCCTAGGATGCATCACCAAATTCTTTGAGATTTTTATAGTACTTGTATTGTCACAAAAGATAGAGATAGGCTCATCACATGTCACACCTATTTCCTTCAAGGTTTTCTTCATCCAAAGTACATGTGTACAACAAGATGCTACTGCAATATACTCAACTTTTGTAGTGGATAAAGAAGCTGAATCATGTTTATTACTCAATCATGATACCAATCTTCCTCCAAGGAAGAATGCACCACCACTTCTACTCTTTCGGTCATCTACATAACCAACCCAATCTCCATCACTATAGGAATTCAATGTGAAATCATTATCCTTTAGATACAATAGCCCATAATCAGGAGTTCCCTTAAGATATCTAAATATCCTCTTCATAGCTATAACATATGCTTCCTTAGGTTTTGCTTGAAATCTTGCAACTAAACATACTACATGCATGATATCCAGTCTAGTAGCAATAAGACACATCAGTCCACCAATCATAGATCTGTACATGCTCTAATCAATTTTAGAAGATTCATCATCCTTAATTAGCTTACATCCAGTTACCATAGGGGTATAGATAGGTTTGGAGTCATCCATTCCAAACTTCTTCAACAATTCCTTAACATACTTAGATTGAGAAATGAATATTCCCTTATCAATTTGATTTACTTGAAGTCCAAGGAAGAAATTCAACTCACCAATCATAGAAATTTCAAACTCATTTTGCATCTCCTCTACAAATTTCTTAAACATACATTCATTTCCACCAATGATAATGTCATCAACATATACCACAACTATCAACATTTTGTTTTTCTCAACTTTGAAGTAAAAATTGTTGTCTGTAGATCCTTTTCTGAATCCTTGATGTGTCAAGTATCTATCCAACCTTGTATACCGAGCTCTAGGACCCTGTTTAAGTCCATATAGTGCATTTTTCAACTTGTAGACCATGTCCGATTTGTCTGGTAGTTGAAATCCTCCCAGTTGCTCCATATAGATGTCTTCTTCCAATTCTCAATTCAGAAATGAAAACTTGACATCCATCTTATACACTTTGAAGTCTTTATGAGCTTAAAATGCCAAGAAAACCCAAATGGCTTCCATTCTTACTATAGGTGCAAATGTCTCTTCAAAATCCATTCTTGCGGCCCATGAATATCCTTTGCATACAAGTCTTTCTTTATTCCTTACTACTTCACCATCTTCATTCAGCTTATTCCCGAATACCCATTTTGAACCAATTACATTTTTGTTTACAGGTCTAGGGACTAGTTCCCATGTCTCATTCTTCTCTATCTACTATAGTTCCTCTTTCATTGCTTTAATCCAACTCTCATCATGATCTGTAAACGGATCTAGAATAAATTGCAGATTGAATGCTTAATTAAAAACACAACTTTATAGAATTTTAATTCATGCATACATTAACGAAATTATGCATCAAAACTTAAGATGAGAAACAGAATTGAGAGAAAAGAAGATAGAAGGTGCAAACAGAGTTTGATTACGAAGTTCACCACAAACGTGACTACGTCTCTAGGTTGGCTCCAATAGAGTACGACCGATCTAATTAATCTGCAGAATCAATTACAATGATGCACCAAGACCATCACTTCGGCAGCATAACACTGCTCCAGCGTACAAAATGGCTTCAAAATGATCTCCTTAGAACTCCTCTCGAATCACCTGTCACCTGTTTCACTTGATAATTCTCTTAAAAATTACTTAAACTCACACCCCCCATTCTACCTTTTTTATACAAAAAAATAACTCAAATTGGTTCATAACCAATTGATTTTCAAAACCTCCCAATATCCCCTTTACATAGAAAATATTATTTGAAAATCCCCCCTTATTTACATAGGGATATCCTCCCGTTAAAACAACCCATCCAATTTTACATAAAATCTTCACGGATGGCCTCTTGTAATTTTATTCCATAAGTCATTTTAGGATTTATTAGGAGATCTTAATAATTCACCTTTGAATATAAACGGGCTTGATTTTGTTAAGGATTTAATCCTTAATTATAGAGGGTGAATTGGTTGGAAATTTGTTTTTTTTTCTTTAAAAATAATGTTTAAGTTCCCCTTAAAAAGGGGATCTCTCAACCACATGTATTTTTAAATATTAAAGGGATTTTATCCCATTTAAATAGGGGTAAATTTGTTTTGTTTTAAATTAAGACCCCACCTAATTTTTCTCACGTAGGCCTTAAATTAAGGCTTTTAAATGGGAGGAGTGGTAGGCTTTTATATTTATTTATTTATTTTTTAAATAAAGCCATGTCCAACAAATTGCTGCCACATGTAACTTCGGGAAGCCACCATGTGTCACCTCATGATTCATCCATGTCAGCATGATGATGTCATGCTGACATCATCATTGTACCTTCAAGTCAATTGAGCTTTGACCTTCCATATCTCGCACATACGAGTTTCGATTTGCTTAAAACAAACACCGTCGGAAAACTCTTGCCGAGCTCTTCATGTTGAAATAAATTTTGACCACTTTTGGTGACATCAAATTTTGACCTTTTTTCTTGCCTTGGGCCTTGAGTTGACCAGTTGTTGATTGAACTTTGACCGGCAATAACTTGGGCTTCATAGCTTTGTTTGACTCCATTCAAGTTGTATTGGAATCAGGACATCGAGCTCTTTCTAATGGTGCTAAAATCTGGAGTATTGGAGACACTTCAATTTTCAGTGAAAATATCCCCCGGATCACATCATTACATGCTTCACTCATAGTCTTAGGTTCTATCTTAGAAAGTAAACACAAGTTTACCTCAACCACTTTTCTTATTGTCTTTACACCTTCACTTATGTCTCCAATTATTTGTTCCTCTAGATGATTTCTCTATACATATTTAGGAGTTTTTGGTGTAGATTCTTAAATCTTCTCTTCATCACTTTGTTCTCTCTCTTCCTTTTCTTCTTCTTGCACTTTCCCTTAGATAGGATCATCTAATTCAACTTCAGTTATCTCAACTAGTCTATACATAGCTTTATCAACTTTTACATTAGCACTTTCAACTATTTTTCTCGATCTTTTATTAAAAAATCTATATGCCTTGTTGTTTATGAATATCCAAGAAAGATTCCTTCATCACATCTAGCATCAAACTTTCCAAGATTGTCATCATCTCTTTTAATGTAAAATTTGCTTCCAAAAACATTAAAGTATTTAACAGTAGGAGTTTTACTAGTCCATAACTCATAAGGAGTCTTAGTGTTGTAACCTCTGATATGAACTCTGTTAAAAATGTAAACAGTAGTGTGGATTTCTTCTCTCAAGTACACACCAAGAACATTTGCTTCTTTCATCATAGTTCTAGAAGCCTCTTGAACAATTTGGTTCTTCCTTTCTACAACTCCATTCTGTTGAGGGGTTCTAGGGGAAAAATAATGCCTCTTTATGTCATGTTCTTCACACAATGTATTAAACCCACTAGAAGTGAATTCTCCACCTCTATCAGACCTGAAACATTTGATTCTTAGGTTTACCTCATTCTCTACTCTTGCTTTGAATACCTTGAATCTATCAAGAGCCTGAAATTTCTCTCTCATAAAATTAACCCATGTCATCCTAGAGTAATCATCAATCAAGAGCATAAAGTACCTATCCCCATTAAGGCTTCTTGTTCTTGTAGGACCACATAGGTCTGTATGAACTAATTCTAGCATTTTGGTAGATGATTGTTCTTTTCCTTTAAAACTGCTTCTTGTTTGTTTTCTGGATTGAAAACTTCTACAAATTGAATTTGAAGGCTTTGTGATTCTAGGAAGATCTCTAAAAAATTCCTTAGAACTGATCCTCATCATATTTTCTAATTTAAATGTCCCATCCTCTGGTGCCACAATCAACTTTAATTAATCTATGAAACAAAAAACTGACCATCGCCACTCTTAAGCTGATAGATGTTCCATAAATTCTTCTTCCCACTTCTACCACAATTATGGATCCTTTTTTGATCTCACAGGTGTTATCCTAAAACAAAAGCTTAAATCCTTTACTACACATCTATCCAACACTTAAAATATTATACCTTAAATCCTTAACATAATAGACATCTTCAGTACTATGTTTTCCATCAAAACTAATTGTTCCTTTACCAACAATATTAGCACCAGAGTCATCTCCAAAAATAACTATTCCTCCATCATACTTTTCAAGTTTAGTGAAATTAATCTTATCTCCAGTCATGTGTTTTGAACACCCACTTTCAATTACCCAAAAGTCTTCATCCTTTCTAGCATGAAAATTAGTTACTAGAGTACTTTCCATCTCATCCTTTTTTCTCTCCAGACCAGATTCCTTTCCACTTCTTCCATGGTGAGTAGATACAACTTTACTTTCCAGGGCTAAAAATAAACATTCATCTTTATCCTCCTCAAAATCAAACTCATCATCAGAAATTCTTGCATCTTCTTTGACTGATCCAAGGGATATTTTCAGTAGAAATTGAAGTGCCTCATTTCTCTCCTGAATCAGCACCATCAGAAAGAGCTCGACGTCCTGATTCCAACGCAACTCAAACGGAGCAAAAAGGAGTCCGTTTGTGCAAGTTATAGCCAGTCAAACCTTGGGTCAAACTAGGATCAGGGGGCATCCAGGAAGCGAAAAAAATGATGTCATCAAAAGTTGTCAAAGTTCACACCAGCACGAAGAGCTCGTCAAGATGATTCCGACGTTGTTCGTTTCGTCGAAATCCGACATCGGAGGCTCAAGATACAGCTAGTCAAAGTTCGGTTGACTTGAAGGTACTGATGATGATGTCATCATGCTGACGTGTCAGTCCGTACAGTACGGAAGCCAAATGGACGAATCGGATGAAACACGTGGCAAATGAGTCAGATCGTATGGACCAATCATATCATGACACGTGTCCAGCCGTACAGTACAGGCATCTCAGGGGCAGTCCAGTCAGCACACGTCATCAGCTTTGTCAGCGGTCCAGTCAGCATACGGATTGTCTTCGTCAGCATACACGTCAACAGGTTCGGCGAATACCATGTTGACACATATCAAGCCTTCGGCGGTCGAGGTTTGTTAGGCAGACTGCCAAAAAGGGCGGGCGGGTTTGAACCCACGATCTCCGCCCAAACGGCCGGGCCGTTAGCCGTTGCACCAAACGTAGCGGTCAATAATATATATGGAATTATTTGTTTTTCTTGTTTAAATTTTTGGGTTAATTGTTAAAAGCAATGCCGGCGGGGTTGGAACCGTCGACCCCGCGGCCACCAAAATGTTTTATAGCCGTTCAACCACCGAACGTTCCTTGATAAATGTGGGAGCTCGGTCGATTTTGTTGAAGATTTGGAGCCGAAACCTTAACCAAATGGCTAAGTAAGCCATAAACAAGTGAAACTACCTCCAACTATCAAAACCATAAGCTATTTGGAGACAAAAGGGTTGTTGTACGAGCTATTTAATGGGGGTTATACATTTAATGAGTGGTTAAGACTTATTAAGCATATTTTATGTATAAAAGGAGGGGTTTAGGTGTGAGTTTAAGTAATTCTTAAGATAATTTTCAAGAGAAACAGGTGATATGTTAGAGAGTTCTTGTGGAGATTTTTTTGGAGCCATTTTCGTACATCGGAGTATTGTTATGCTGCCGAAGTGCTAGAAGAAATGGTCTTGGTGCAATTTTGTAATTGATTTGGAGATTAATCGGATCGGTCTCACTCCATTGGAGCGGACCCAGAGACGTAGTCACGATTGTGGCGAACTCCGAAATCAAACTCTGTTTGCATCTCTCTCTTTCTTTCTCTCACTTTCTTTCATTCTGTTGTTTTCACCTTGTCATTTTAATTATTGTAATTATTTCCATGGGTTAACTTTGTTCTAATTAACTTGGAATAATCATTGTAAAAATTAAGCATTCAATCTGCAATCTAGTCTAGATCCTATACAGATCAAGTGGTACCAGAGCTCAGTTGACTATTATTGCAGTTGTTTTCTTGAATGCTAACGAGATCCAAGATTCAGAAGGGCGAAGGAAAGCTTGAAGAATTTAATCCTGAGATCGGGAAGCGAAGAAGTTTTCTGAAAATGTCTGTGTCTAGAATGGAGGTTCCTGAAGAAATCAGTGAGCAGGAATTTTGAAGAGCATTCCTTGAGATGAAGGCTAAGGTGGACATTCTTTTTCAAGAGAGACAAGAGTGGAAAGGACATGAAGGAGGTTCGTCAAAGCAAGAAGATCGCAAAGACAGGAAAGGGAAGCATCATGGAGATGGTGACAAGCAACCAGATCCACCCTCTTCTTCTTCTCCTCCCTCTTCTCCCTCTTCTCCATCTTCTCCTCATTCTATTTCTTTTAATCCTTTCAAGAATGGGCATAAGCCTAAAATTAAGTTGGATGTAAAATTTGACTTGCCTAAGTATTGTGGTGAACTTAATGCTGAAAAATTGGATGATTGGATTCAGCAAGTAGAAGTCTACTGTAGAGTCCAGAACCTATTAGATGATGTTGATAGGATCCAATTAGCTACTCTTCGGTTAGGAGGTACAACTTTAACCTGGTGGGAGAGTAAGACTAAGGCAGAAATTTCCCAACATGGTAGAGTCAGTTTAACTTGGGCAGAGTTTGTTAATGCTCTTAAGAAGCAGTTTTATCCCCTAGGACATATGCAACAGTTAATGATGGACTGGAAAATGTTTACGCAAGGGAAAGGTCAATCTGTTCAGGAGTACACCCATGAATTTAGAAAAAGGGCTATTGCTTTGAATGTTCCTTTGTACACCCAGGACACTTTGTTGAAGTACATAGGAGGTCTACATTCCTATCTTAGGCATTCTATTTTGGTTTTGAATCCTAACAACTTGGATGAAGTTTGTGTCCAAGCTACACACTTAGAGTCAAGGGGTAAAGGATCTTTTATTGATAAGTTTGATAATGATAATTCTGTAAAGAAATCTTCTAAGGTTGCAGAGACAGGGAAAGGAAAGAAGGAAGCTACAGTTAAGAAGGATGACAAGCTTTCTTGCTCTCATTGTGACAAGAAGGGTCATGATGAAGATCATTGTTGGAAGTTGCATCCCGAATTGAAGCCTAAGTGGGCTCAAAGACAGAATCAAAAACAAAAGGGTAAGGAGAAATCCACAAATGTTGTTATGGATCTTGGTTCAGATTCAGATGATGAGACTAAGATAATAGCTATGGGTCTAAAAGGTAAAACTCCTACTTCTAGTGATTATGTTCATAGTTGTGCTTCTACTTCTACAGTTAATGATTTCTCTGAAGATGAAAAAAGGAATGAGCTTTTTCATTTAAGGGTTGTTGCTAAGAACAGTAAAATTGATGCACTCATAGATAGTGGTTCTCAAGTTAATCTGATTTCAGAAAGTGTTGTAAAGAACTTGGGATTAAAAACAACACAGCATAAGAATCCTTATCCACTAGGCTGGATTTGTGAAAATGATAAGTTGCAAGTAACAAGACAATGCACCTTAAGATTCACAATCACTAGTAAGTTTGTGGATGAGGTACAGTTTGATGTGGTTCCACTGGATATCTGTGGGATAGTGCTTGGTAGCCCTTATCTTTATGACAGAAAAGCTATTTTCTATAGGGAAAAGAATCATTATCACTTGTTTAAAGATGGCATTCAGTATATTGTACATTCTCACAAGATTAAGACTGATTGTTCTTTTGCAAACACAGGATAGTTAAAGAGGGTAATTAATGCAAGTAAAGAGTTAACTCTTATGTCTGTCAGTATAGGTGGTTCTAGACATGAACTTGGAGTAGCTAACCAGGGTCAGATGTTGCAGGATACACCAATAATACAGCATGAGGGAATGGTGATTGAAAGCATTGATAGCTCCTTGGGTAAAAATGTTCATGTTGTAAAGGATCGATATGTTGTTGACTTATTCTCTTTCATTTCTACATTGTTGTTCAGCTTGATGCTAGTCAATTTTTGTTGGTTAGTGGCTACGACATTTGATGTAGATGCTTATGGAAGTGATAGAATAATGTTTATGTTCAACAATATTTCTGCAGTCTTCATTGTGCTTGTGAGCCAAGTATGCAAATGTATAGAAGATACAGGACAAGTGGGGAGGCCAAGTCCTCACTTAATGTCAGAATGAATGTCACTTTTGGAGGTCCAATAGGTCTTCAGTGGGGAGGCCTGATCCAAGGGATATTTTCAGTAGAAATTGAAGTGTCTCATTTCTCTCCAGAATCAGCACCATCAGAAAGAGCTCGACGTCCTGATTCCAAAGCAACTCAAACGGAGCGAAAAGGAGTCCGTTTGTGCAAGTTATAGCCAGTCAAACCTTGGGTCAAACTAGGACCAGGGGGCATCCAGGAAGTGAAAAAAATGATGTCATCAAAAGTTTTCAAAGTTCACATCATCGTGAAGAGCTCGTCAAGATGATTCCGACGTTGTTCGTTTCGTCGAAATCCGACATCGGAGGCTCAAGATACAGCTAGTCAAAGTTCGGTTGACTTGAAGGTACTGATGATGATGTCATCATGCTGACGTGTCAGTCTGTACAGTACGGAAGCCAAATGGATGAATCAGACGAAACACGTGGTAGATGAGTCAGATCATATAGACCAATCATATCATGACACGTGTCCAGCCGTACAGTACAGGCATCCCGGGGGCAATCCAGTCAGCACACGTCATCGGCTTTGTCAGCGGTCCAGTCAGCGTACGGATTGTCTTCGTCAGCATACACGTCAACAGGTTCGGCGAATACCATGTTGACTCGTATCAAGCCTTCGGCGGTCGGGGTTTGTTAGGCAGACTACCAAAAAGGGCGGACGGGTTTGAACCCGCGATCTCCGCCCAAATGGCCGGGCCGTTAGCCATTGCACCAAACGCAGCGGTCAATAATATATATGGAATTATTTATTTTTCTTGTTTAAAATTTCGGGTTAATTGTTAAAAGCAATGCCGGCGGGGTTGGAACCGTCGACCCCGCGGCCACCAAAATGTTTTATAGCCGTTCAACCACCGAACGTTCCTTGATAAATGTGGGAGCTCGGTCGATTTTGTTGAAGATTTGGAGCCGAAACCTTAACCAAATGGCTAAGTAAGCCATAAACAAGTGAAACTACCTCCAACTATCAAAACCAGAAGCTATTTGGAGACAAAAGGGTTGTTGTACGAGCTATTTAATGGGGGTTATACATTTAATGAGTGGTTAAGACTTATTAAGCATATTTTATGTATAAAAGGAGGGGTTTAGGTGTGAGTTTAAGTAATTCTTAAGATAATTTTCAAGAGAAACAGGTGATATGCTAGAGAGTTCTTGTGGAGAATTTTTTGGAGCCATTTTCGTACATCGGAGTATTGTTATGCTGCCAAAGTGCTAGAAGAAATGGTCTTGGTGCAATTTTGTAATTGATTTGGAGATTAATCGGATCGGTCTCACTCCATTGGAGCGGACCCGGAGACGTAGTCACGATTGTGGCGAACTCCGAAATCAAACTCTGTTTGCATCTCTCTCTTTCTTTCTCTCACTTTCTTTCATTCTGTTGTTTTCACCTTGTCATTTTAATTATTGTAATTATTTCCATGGGTTAATTTTGTTCTAATTAACTTGGAATAATCATTGTAAAAATTAAGCATTCAATCTGCAATCTAGTCTAGATCCTATACAGATCATTGACATAATACAAATTCTTGAACTTCCTATCCTTCTTGTCTCTATAATTATTATTATCATTCTTATTCTTCTTGTGTGTAGCTCTATTAGGACATATTGAGGCATAATGACCAATATTTCCACAATTGAAACACTTAAAGGGAAACATACCTTTGTATTTACCATTACCTTTCTTCAATTTCCTTGTGAAGTTTGCTTCCAACTCTTTTGAACCATCATCATCTAAGTCATCTCCTATCTTCATTGCTTTAAAGGCTGTTTTAGTTTTCTCCTTATTTATTGCAAATTTTCTCATCTCAAATGCAGTCAAGATACCAAATAGATGCTCCTTAGTAAATACCTTTGGATCATATGACTCTTCAATAGTAGAGACTTTGTCACTATAATTCTCTGGTAGGGCCATCAATATCTTCCTAATTATATCTTCATTTGATATGGTACCACCTTGATTCTTGATCTTATTTGCTACAGTTTCAATTATTTGATAATAACTTGCAATATCTTCACCCTCTTCCATTCTCAAGTTCTCAAATTTTTGCTTAGCTATTAGCTTCCTTGATAATTTTACTCTATAACTTCCTTCATAAATGTCTTTCAAATTTTCCCATACTTCATGAGTGATGAGTATAGAACTAGTCCACTATTTTTACCTTATAATTTCCTTTTTATCTATATCCTTGTCCCTAATCCTATCATGATTTTATGGACGAACCTTAATATTTAATAAAATAAGGAAAGAAGTTGGGGATTAATAATTTACTGAAAATCATGATAAATCTAATTGTTTTGTGGCAGGAGATGGTTCGAAAAGAAGTTGAAGGTTATTACAAACACGAGGACCTCAAGAATCTGATGAAGTCAAATCGGAAAAAATATGTTTAGACTTTATATTTTAGTTAAATTTGTTTTAGTTTCATGCTAAAATTGGCCTATGACCTTTTATCAATCTAAAGACTCTTGTTTGTGAGCGACCGAAAGGTCAAATGAACAAACAAACTTATATGTTGTTTTTAGTATAATCAAACGATATATATATGCATGATGAAAACATAATATCAATAGATATAATTGAAAAATCAGATCCACATATTAGAAAGATAGACTTATTCTTCTGTATTAGTCATTTTACTAGATGAGACTTATCGTGGAGTAGATTGGTGTTTTGTGACTTCCATCATTCAATAATCGGCGAAGGCAGGGCCCACTTCCTAGGTTATTGGTGATTTCAGCATTAGATTTATATGCATGGTAATGTGTGTTTTATAATCGTTTGAGTAATTTGATTTCTGTAATTAAATGATTGGTTATTACTTCTGAATTGATTCATTCATTGCAACTATGTAATTCATTCTGTCTTAATTCTATTGTTTGGATCCTTGCTAATTCATTCAATATTTGTTGATATGTATGTTTAGTCAAACTAATGACTATCAGTGTGAAAAAAATTTGGTATCATAGAACAGAATCGTAAAAAGATAAACATGGAAACATGAGACATTCTATTATAATCGACATCCTTGATTTTTTTTCTGTCATATTTATTATTTTGCTTCATAGAATTTTATTCCTTTTCTATTTTATGTTGGTGATCTATTTTTGTTGCAGAATTATCTTTTTACAAGTTCCTATCACATTTTATGATAGGAAGTCTACCAGTTGGAATTTTTCTTAACCATAGATTTCATTAGTATGCATTCATCAACCCTTGGTTTCTAAACCACAGCTCTTCGACATACTGCCATGACACTGTTCAAAAGCTTACATTCCCAAATTGACACTTTAGGATAAACTGAGGAAACCATTTCCAAGAACTTAAATTAAGCCTATTTCAAATAAATTAAACACCATAGTTTAGTCCAATCATTTTGGCACCTTTGCAAAGGAATGATGTTAAAGACATGCATTTGTAGTAAACCAAGTTAGGAACATTGCGTTAAGGAGAAAATCCACACAATTGTTTGGGTAATTATCCTTAGTTTTCTTTGCTATAGGTCATTTAGGTGTATGAATCGTAATAGAGATAATACAGGAAGATTTATTAGGAAAGAGAAGGGAAGTAGTTCACAATCCAAAAAATCCAAAAACAAGTCAACACCATCCATTGAGGAGCCAAAACTTGAAAAATTGCAAGATAAGTTCAAAGCATTTGTTAAGAAGGGTAGCCCAACTCAAGAGGAAGTAAAGTTTAAACTACCTTTGTTAGAATTACCAGAGCTTGATTTAGAGAAGTGTTCTATTGAGACCACTATTGTTCAAACACCTGCAAATACCCAACCAAGCTCTTCTAAAATATTATGCAAAAAGGTTGAAAAAATTCTCAGGGGAACTCACAAAAAAGAATTAGGACTATTTGCTAAGGAAAGCCACAAGCCCTTTACAACCTATTTTACTCCTTGGGAATTTCAAGTTATGGATCCTAAAAACAACAATGAAAATCATAACAGGGTGTTGGCCAACAACAGCTCGGTTACCTTTGAGTTTCCAATTACGGATCTCAGGAGAGATGTCCCCATGAAAAATATTCCTCATTCTTCTTTACCTATTTTTCGTGGTCTTTTAGTAGAAGATCTTGATATGTTTTTGTTTGAATTTTATGTGTTGTGTCATAGTTATGACTATCAAAATGATGCACAAAAACTCAAACTATTTCTAGCTACGTTGAAGGACGCTTCTTTGTGATGGTTTATGAACCTTCGAAATATCAGAACATGGGCAGTTAAGAAGGAACTATTCTTGAACAAATATCAAGAATATTGCAAAACAAAAGAAGTTTGGGATGAGATTTTTTGTATGACTCAAAAAGAGGAGTCTATATAAGACTATCTTGAACATTTTATGTTTAGTCTTCAACGATCTTGCCATAAGGAAAAAAATGATGATACTATTAAAATGCTATTTCTTAGAGGCATATGAGATGATGTTATGGAAGCATTGAATTTAATAGGAAAAGGAAACATTTCTAAATTGGAATTTACTGATATTTGTGATATTTGCAGGAATTATTCGAGGTCATGACATTCAGGAAGGAGTTATCCGAGTAAATCTTATACCACAAATAATATGACAGGTATCATGAAAAGGGAAATAGGTAATTTACTTGAGGACCTTAAAACAAATTTGTTAAATCATATGGGGAAAGAAATAGATACTCTTTACACCAGTAAGAAGAAAGAAGAATCTGAAAAGGCTTTGGCTGTGTTTTGTCTAGTATGTCATAAAAATCATGGTAGTGAAGACTTCCCATACAATAAGACAAACATTTCATCTTTAGAAGAGGCTAGTAACACCTCTACACTAAAACCTTTCCCTACAAGAACGCCCAAAATGGAATATACTAAGGAACCTATCTATTACATGGCCCCTAGGTGATCTTTTCCACCACGGGCAATACACCCTAGTGTGATGAATGATTATCTTGTTTCAGGACCTAGGCAAAACAACCCATACCAGTTCGGATGGAATGGGGGATGGAAAAAACCCCCATACCCTCAATGGATGCCACAATATCCGTATACTTCACATCTACCGCAACAGGCATGGAGGCCACAAACATCAACATATCAACAACCATTCCCATTTCCACTGCCTTCTATGGTTAACCCTTACCTTTAGTCACAACAACTTCTTCCAGGGTTGCCATCTTCAACTGCTCAACCTACAAATCCAACAAATCATCCACCACAGCCACCAAGACCTACATCTATGCTAGCTCAACCAAATCCTAACCCCAATAATAAGGCTACTCAACCAGTGTATAAAAATGAGCCAATAAGATACTCCACTTATCCCATAAACACATTAGAGATAGATGGAGTCTAGTTGAGGTCAGGGAAGGCACTTTTGGGGCCCACCATTACAGAAATCAATGAAGAATGCGAGCCAGAACCAATTCAGGAACCACCTTTTCCTGAAAGGTTTCAATCTAAACCAATACTAAGGGAGGATTCTCAATTTGAAATTGATTTGGTAAATGAGTTACACAATGTTAATATCAAAATTCCTTTATTGCAGGCTATCGAGGATATTCCAATTTACACAAAAAATGATTTGTGAACTTTTTACTCGGAAGCAAAAAAAGAAACAAGATCCAAAGACTGTTCAAGTTATTGGATAATTAGCAGATCTTATGCTTGGGAATTTAACCATTCCAAAATATTTTGATCCAGGAAGTTCAGTCATCAAGGTAACAATTGGTAAAGTAAGTATTCCTAATACTCTGGTGGATTTGGGTGCTGCAATTAATGTAATGACGAATGAAACAAAGGAAAAATTGTCCTTGGAAGGACTTAGGCCTACTCCTACAGTTCTTCAAATGGCTGATCGATCTTTGGTTAAGGCAGAGGGAGTAATTGAGGATGTAATTCTTTCTAGTGATTCATGGGAATTAACTGACTTTATGATTTTGTAGCCAAAGATTAAATTGGGGGGATACCCCATAATTTTTGGACGACCTTGGTTAGCAACTACGGATGCCTATATCAATTGTCAATCACGCGAAATGGTCATTTCTAATAGCAAGCACAAGAAGCAGTTAACTCTATACCCACCAGCACAACCTTTGTTGGAAACAAAAGATCTAGTTTCGATTGATAGTGACTTGGATGAGACATTACCAATTCTAACAATTGATAAAGCACTAGATATGGGGGAACCCACAAAGGATAATGTTCTTGTTAACTTTCTTCTTAACAGGTATACATTTGATAAATTTTTTGAAAACATGGTCCTCCACTCAGGTATAGATACTCCATGTCCTTTTGGGAATTTTCCATTGGTTGGTAATTCATAATCTCTCCAATATTTTATCACCTTGCATCAATTGTTACCTCATAATTTCTTATACAGTTCATTTTTATCTTCTGATAGGCCATCTGTTTTGCAAGCCTTAGCAATTAATTCAAATATACAATCCAAAGCCATGGAAATTTTTTCTAATCGTACACTTAATATTAATCCACAGTTAACCCTTGAACAAATCTAGGACCTTATTACCATGCTTAAAACAAATAAAGATGCATTTTATTGGGAATACCAAGATATGTGTGGTATTCATCCTGATATTTGTACCCATCATATCTATATTGAAGATGAAAGTCGTCCAATTAGGTAGCCACAACGTCAGATTAATCCTGCATTGGATGAAATAGTTAAGGAAGAATTATAAAAGTTGTTAAATGTTGGGTTTATATACCCTATCTCAGATAGTTAATGGGTTTCTCCTTTAGTTGTGGTCAGTAAAAAAAATGGTAAATGGCAAATTTGTGTGGATTACAGAGCATTAAATAAATCTACTAAGAAGGATCATTTTCCATTACCATTTATTGACCAAGTATTGGATACTCTTGCAGGTAAAAAATTCTTTCTAGATGGATGGATTCGGCGGTTACAATCAGATTCAGATTGCAGCGGAAGATCAAGATAAAACTACTTTTACTTGTCCTTGGGGGACTTTTTCTTATAGAGTATTTCCATTTGGTTTGTGTAACGCTCTTGGTACTTTTCAACGGGTAGTCTTGAGAATTTTTGTAGATCTTGTCAATGATTGTGTGGAGGTATATATGGATGATTTTACTATTCATAGTAATACTTATGAGGAGGCCAAAGCTAATCTAGAAAAATTACTTAAGTGTTGTATAGACACTAATTTTTCATTAAGTCATGAAAAATGCCATATGCTTATGACTAAAGGAATTGTGCTTGGCCATTATATTTCCTCTAGAGGTATACAAGTGGATCCTAAAAAGATCCAAATCATTCAAGGACTTACCCACACCTTCTAGTCAGAAGAATATTCGAAGTTTTCTTGGCCATGCAGGATATTACCGACGATTTATTCAAAATTTTAGTAAAATTGCTTCTCCTTTGTTTGCTCTACTTGCTAAAGAGATTACATTTTCCTGGACACCTAAATGTTAGGAAGCTTTTGAAGCCATAAAAAAAATACTTGTAACCACACAAGTTTTATGAGGACCCAATTGGGAGTTGCCATTTCATATCCATATAGATGCTTTAGATTGTTCGATGGGGGCTGTACTCGGCCAAAAAGAGGATAATATCTTTTATTCTATTTATTACATCAGCAAGAATTTCACGGGGGCTGAGGTAAATTATACGGTAACTGAAAAAGAATTTTTAGCTATTGTTTATGCGATCAATAAATTTCAACATTATATTACTGGGTATAAAGTGTTAGTTCACACAAATCATTCTACCATTCGATTTCTAATGAATAAACCTGTGGTTATTGGTAGGGTCATTAGGTGGTTGCTTTTGCTTCAAGAACTTGATATAACTATACTTGATAAGCCTAGTCGAGAAAATGTGGTTGCAGACTTTTGTCTAGGTTACAACACTCTGACACCGAGCCCTCTCCAGTCAATGATGCATTTCCTGAAGAACATTTATTTTCCATATCCACAAACAGCCTATGGTTTGCTGATATTTCCAATTATCTAGTCACATGTAAGTTTCCACCTCACTTCTCTTCCCGGGAGCAACGGAAGCTAGTTAGACTTAGTGGGCAATACACATGGATCAATGGATTACTCTTTCGCACCGGAATTGATAATATCATGCAATGTTTTGTATGTGAAGATGATGTCTTCGATATAATTCATGCATGTCATATAGAGCCATGCAGGGGACATTTTGCTACTCGGTGAACCACCCAAAAAATTCTTTCTACTGGATACTATTGGCCTACAATTCACAAAGAAGATTGTAGGTGCTATGTTCATCATTGTGACAAATTTCAGCGCATGGGTCGACCTACACAATCAGATGAGATGCCTTTACACCCCCAGTTTTCTATCGAGCCATTTGAGTAATGGGGCCTTGATTTTGTTTGGTCAATCAATCCACCCTCACGAGACAAGGAATATATCCTTGTATGCACCGATTATGTCACCAAGTGGGTTGAGGTAGTAGCTCTCAAACATGCTAGAGATTCGAAGGTAGCATATTTCTTGTATTATGAGATTTTTACAAGGTTTGGTGTGCCTCAAGAAATAACCACAGATCAAGGACCATAATTTGCATCTGAGCTCATTGTTGCTTTAGTTCATGAGTATGAGATCCGCAATCGAAAGTCTTCTCCTTATCATCCTCAGGCTAATGGACAAGTTGAAGTTACTAGTAGGGAGATTGAAAATATTCTTACCAAGACAGCACCCTTCATAGGCATGATTGGGCTACATGGCTTCCTGAAGTTGTGTGGGCTTATCGTACAACATGGAAAACCACCACTAGTTTGACCCATTATGAACTTGTCTATGGTAAGAAGGAATTCCCTCCTATTGAGTTTGAGGTAAAAAATCTTCGCACTGCACTTCAATTGGGTATGAATATTTCAGATGCACAAAAGGCACAGATTGATCAATTGCATTCCTTAAGTGAATTATTCTAGGAAACTCTCTTCCACTCTGAGATTGTTCAAAAGCAATGTGCCTTATGGAATGACCGTCACATTCGTCAATGGTCATTTCAACCTGGTGATTGGGCGCTTTTATATGATTCTCATTTTCATGACTTCAAGGGGAAGGTTCACACATGTTGGCTTGGACCCTATGAGATTCAGATAATATATGATAATGGTGTTGTTCATCTCTATATAGTGGACTCTAAACGAAGGACTCTCCTTGTTAATGGTCATCGCCTTAAACTTTACAAGAAACCTCTTTCTAGAGAATCTTTTCTCCTCATGATGGCGCGGGAACTTACTATTGTTCCTTTTGGTCTCTTCCGAGATTGACCACTTATATAAGAAGAAAAAAGGAAAAAAAAAAAGAGAAAAGAGAAAAAAGTAAATAAAAGATCCAACAATGAAAACCTTTGGCCATTGTTGGCCAGTTACTATCAGAAAACTGGATTCCGGTGGATACTAACTGCAAAATAAACTTAGGGGTGAAAACTAATTTTTCAGCACCTCTAGGTGGTGGTAGGTTGAAAAGCGGGATGCCGACAACCTATTATCATTATCAAAATTGAAAAATAAAAATAAAAAAAATAAAAAAATAAAAAAATAAAAAATACTATAAACAAATAAAAATCAAACCTACAGAACATGCAACACCTGTCCACTTCTCTACTAGGAATGATCCTACCTATTTCACACCTCTTTGTTTCTGCCATGGTTGTTTGTGGCTTTCAGCCAACAACCATTATTTTGCTGGACACTATCTTCTATATTTTCTATAGGTACTCTTCTTCCTAGTTCCACCTCCTATTGTTTCTTTGCCAAGAGATGGTGTTTCCTTCTGCATGTGTGCCAGGTGTTTGTTGGGTATTTTCTGCATGTTTCCTTGCTATCTGTTGCTAGATCATTGCTTCACTGGCTTGCATCATCATCTTCTCTTAGCTATTTTGATGACTCCTTCTGCCATACTCATTTATCATTTTTTTGCTATCCCTTTCACGTGATATGCTTTTGGCACTTTCATCCATCAATATGACTCCCTGCTTGTCACATCCACCTCCTTTTCGGTCATATTTTCATAGATTTCCAATCTTCTTCAGCATCTCGACATGTGTGACGTACATTTTGGGTAATTAACGGATTTATCTCAATCTCTTTCTTTATTTTATTTAATGTTATGGTTTCCTTCTATTGAATGCTCCTTTTCCCCATGGACATTTCAACCAATCAGCTAGGGGGATAGACTGTCTATGTCATCATGCCTTCCGAGGGTTGTCAATACCATTATTTCCACCTTCAAAATTTGGGTTGTCATCACCATTATTTCTGCATTTACTATATTTACCATCATCTTACAACTAAATAGTCACTGCTAAGTTTAACTATTGAACACTCTTTTTTTGAAAGTTGTATTCCTGCAAACTCTAGTATCAACTGTAGTGAGTTCTTGTGAACATGGAAAGAGGTCACTGACAGTGGCATGAGCCCATCACAATGCAAAATTTGAAAACACATGCTGAGGCATATGCAGAGTTTTAGAAAGCTCACTAGGATACTTATTTCAAGTGGTTGCGAGGGTTTGGTGAGAGGGTGGCGTTGGAGTTTGCCCATAATTTTCACAACCAAAAGGCTACTATTCAAGGGATCGATATCACAGTTACAATGGACACCATTGAGGAAGTTTTTGGACTTCCAATGAGCAGAGAGCAGTATTTTCCAAAAAAATTGAAGCAATCCACAAAATTGCAATCAACATGGAATAAATTCTTACAACGAGCAGAATCTATAGAAATGGTTTTTGGCCAAGGTACCAAGTTGCAATCTTTACCAGGGCATTGGAGGCAGGTTGCCAGGTACATAATTCAATATATTACTTGTGAAGGAAGATTTCAATATTTCTTTGCTCAACATTTCAAATTGATGTTGCATTCACAAAAAGGGTTGTTGATTAATGTTCCTTACTTTCTATATTGTGCTTTGCAAAGGATGTCCAAAATAGTTTGAAGTGGTAAACCCAATTGTTTATCTCACCATGGATTAATAAAACTTCTGGTAGTCTGGAAATTAAAATTGTTGACCCCTCCTGGCAATTTGGATTCATTCGTCCATTATTAGGATGGTGAGGATACTGGACCCTCTGAGGAAGAGGAATCTTCTGCAGAGGGTTCCTTTAAAAAAAATTCTTCAGATGAAGAGTCTGGTTCTGATAAAACACCTAAAAGGACCAGTGACAAGAAAACTAAGGAAAGCCTTGGTAGGTCTTCCATACAAACCCTAGGACCTAGAAAAAGAATAACCAAAAGTGCTACAAAGAAAGATTCCTCCAAACTCAATAATTCAAAACCTTTACTTTCTGGTGAGGAAAGTTGTGAGAAGCAGGAACCCTCAAATGCAACATCCACTGGTCAATCTGGGGATAGGAAGGGAAAAAAAAAGTTGGATGCTTCGTATAAGTTAGATAAACTAGCTAAGGTAGCTGGTAATGTGTTGGGGTCTGAAGAAATAGAGATTCTATCTAAAGTCTCGAGAAAGCGAAGAAAATTTCACAGAGAATTAAGTAGGGCAAAATGTTAGAAGGCAAAAGATCAAAAATCTAGGCAACAAGCTAACGACCCTCTAGAACATTCACCTAGTGTCCACTTAGAAAACGAGCCAGCTAAGAGTCAATTAGAACAAGCAGAGGATACTACGGTTATGACACCATCATAAACAAATCAAGAATAGGAGGTTGTGAAGGAGGTGGCCCTAGAAAATGAAGAACAAATTCCAAAAGAACCCATGGATAGTGTTGATAATAACCCTCAAACACTAGTTTTTGTGGAGGCTAAAGACATTGCCCATGAAGAGAAAAATATACCCTCTACTTTTACTCCCAAGAAGAAGAAAAGATGGATGAAATAAGCGAAAATGTGAATGAATAATTTGAAGCTATAGAAGAATTTGAGGAAGAAAGAGATCCTCCTCTAAGTATGATAGAAAAGGAATTCGAGGACCTAAAAGAGGAATTGACCAAGGTGCAGTTGGAAAACTAGACATTGCATGGTTTGCTTTAGGAAGCTCATTCCACCGTCAATTCTCAAGCAAAGGAAATCAGAGAACTTAGGGCTGAACTTGATAGAAAAACAACTTCTCTCCAGTAACATGAATAGAGGGTTCAAGCAATATGGTAACAGTGGATTGATGAATTCAAGGGCACTCTGCAAAATCTCACAACTCTTTCGGGTTTGTAACTTTTGCATAGGGACATGCAAAATTTCTAGCTAGTGGGAAATGATGAGTATAGAATTAGTCCACTATTTTTACCTTATAATTTCCTTTTTATCTATATCCTTGTCCCTAATCTTGTCACCATTTGCTGAAGGAACCTTAATATTTAATAAAATAAGGAAAGAAGTTGGGGATTAATAATTTACTGAAAATCATGATAAATCTGATTGTTTTGTGGCAAGAGATGGTTCAAAAGGAAGTTGAAGGTTGTTACAAATGCGAGGACCTAAGGAATATGATGAAGTGAAATCGGCAAAAATATGTTTAGACTTTATATTTTAATTAAAGTTGTTTTAGTTTGATGCTAAAATTGGCCTACAACCTTTTATCAATCTAAAGACTCTTGTTTGTGAGTGGCCGAAAAGCCGAACAAACAAAAAAACTTATCTATTGTTTTTAGTATAATCAAATGATATATATATGAATGATGAAAACATAATATCAATACATATAATTGAAAAATAAGATCTATGTACTAGAAAGATCGACTTATTCTTCTAAATTTTTTCATTTTACTAAATGAGACTTATCGTGGAGTAGATTGGTGTTCTGTGACTTCCATCATTCAATAATCAGCGAAGGCAAGGCCCACTTCCTAGGTTATTGGTGATTTCAGCATTAGATTTATATGAATGGTAATGTGTGTTTTACTATCGTTTGAGTAATTTGATTTCTGTAATTAAATGATTGTTTATTATTTCTAAATTGATTCATTCATTGCAACTGTGTAACTCATTCTATCTTAATTCTATTATTTGGATCCTTGTTGATGCAGAGTGGCAGGGATAGCAAACACCCAAATATAATGTAAAGTACCCTCTAGCACTTAGGTTTCAACAAACTTCCACAAACTATGGTGAATTAGGCACTTTTTTATCAAAAGGCTAGTAGCCTTACCCGGTAGGACAGTCAATATAAAAACCACATGGATTATTTCCAAGGCACCAAACCTATGAATTCAGACATCCACAATGGACCCCTACAAATTTCCAAAACCTTTCCTCTTGACTGTCAAGGCATCACTCACAATGGCCCTTTCTACCACTACTCCAAGAGGCCTAATTCACAGACCTACACCTGGGTCTTGACTATCTAGGCTCTCCCCTTCACCCCAAAGCCAAAAAATGAACTCCTACAGGTTTTTCACACCTATCACCATCATTCCTAAGTGCCTTTCAAACAGATTCTTCAAAATAAAGCAAAAACTCACTTTTTGCTTGTCACATGGGCTTGCCACATAGAGATGTCAAGCCAAAACATTGCTCCATTTGCCTCCAAAGTTATTTCTGCTCTCCAAGACCTCTGATACATAAAATTTCACCCTCATACCTTCCATCCCACCAATATTTGGCAATGCTACAGTGTGGGAATGGAAGATGCATCCATTTTTTGCTCAAAACCTTGATTTTGAGGGTTTTCAGACCACCCGGGAGTAAAATTAAGATGTCTCCCTTATTACTCAATGAAATATCACCACTCCAACTCCAAAAGAAAGCTTATTAAATTACCTTTCCAACCATTACACCCTTCAACCATAAAACAAAACGTACAGATCGTACCAAGTACGGGATCAGCAAATTCTAGAGGAAAACATGGGGTTTGAGACCACCCGGTAGTAAAATGGCAATATCTCACTCAATTCTCAATGAAATCACACCATTCAAATCCAAAAGAAAGGTGATTCAATTATCTATCCAACCATTACAGGATTATAACATGAAACAACATATAAAGTCCGTACAATGCACGGGATCAGCAGTTTCTTGATGAAAAACTCAAAAACAGCAATTTCTCCTTTGAAAACTCCTTCTCAACTTCTTCAACAACCTTGCCTCGACCAAGAGAGGAATATTTGAATCCTCCTAACTCCCTCCAACTTCCTACAACTGCCATTTTAATCAGTTGGTCATTGGAAACACATTTAGACTTCACTTGAACACATAAATGCCTAATTAAGGCAATTTAGACAATTTTCGCCAACTTGCCTACAAAGATGCTTCCAAAATATGTGAAAGGCATACAAGCCAACTAAAATGATCAAGGTGACTCCCCTCAAGTGTCTAGATACAACAAGGCATCCTTATTTTGTTAATTTTCCAAAATGTACTAGACTTACAAAGGAGGATGGAGACCTTGTTTATACAAAGAGTTGGTCACCAAAACCGAAATTCCATCAAAAACTTAGGAGACCTATTACAAAGCATTGAAATGGTCCTTAGGACCTTATTCTAACACAAAAATAAGAAAAAAAACATAACTAAACATTCTAGGTCCATTAGACCCATGGGTGCTCCTGCACCATACTCCCAAGCAAGAAAAAGATCTCAAGTCCTCTTTGAGATCAGGTCTTCTACAGTAGTTCCATGTTGTTTAATGTCAGTTTCAGACATCCAAGTGGCATCCTCTTCAGGTAGACCTTGCCACTTAACCAAGTACTCCTTGTAGACCTTCCTTCTAGTCCTCTTTGTCTCCTTGGTGTCTAGGATGCATTCAAGAGTCACAGGTTGGCTTGGGGGTAATTCCTTAACCCAACCTTCATCTTCCATTGGTGTTGGACCTGCTACATCCCCTGCATTCACAAAAACTTTGAAAGGATACAAATCAGAAACATTAAAGATAGGAGAGATTGCCACCCCAGGAGGTAGCTCTATTTCATAAGCATTTTGGCCAAACTTATGGACCACCTTGCAAGGTCCTATCTTCTTCATCATGAGTTTAGTATACTTTCCCTTTGGAAGTCTCTCCTTCTTCAAGTGAGCCATCACCAAATCTCCAACCTTGTATTGAACATCCCTCTTCTTCAAATCTGCTCTTTCTTTATACTTCTCAACATTCTTTTGTAGAGTTTCCTTCACTTGTTGATGGATATCCCTTATTGTAACAGCAAAGTCCTCTCCTTGAGCACTTCTCCTATCAACTCCTTTTAGATCTCTCAATTCATAGACCCCTCTAGGGTGCATGCCATATACTACTTCAAAAGGGCTCCTACCAATGCTCCTATTCATGGAGTCATTGTATGCAAATTCAGCCTGAGGTAAAATCAGATCCCAAGCTTGTCCATGCTCCTTGGTAAGACATCTCAAGAGATTTCCCAATGATCTATTCACCACTTCAGTTTGCCCATCCGTTTGTGGATGGTATGCAGAGCTAAAGGACAGATTTGTGCCAAGTTTCTTCCATAAGGTCCTCCAAAAGTGACCTATGAACTTAGAATCCCTGTCAGAAACAATACTTAAGGGCAATCCATGTATTCTAACAACTTCCTTAAAGAAGATACCTGCTATACTAGATGCATCATTTGTGCATTTACAAGGAAGAAAATGAGCCATCTTACTAAACCTATCAACCACCACAAAAACACTATCAAAACCTCTTTGTGTCCTAGGCAGTCCCAAGACAAAATCCATACTTACACTCTCCCAAGGCCTATTGGGAATGGGGAGTGGCTGATAGAGCCCTGCATTTGATGAAGTTCCCTTTGCTCTTTGGCAGATTGTGCATCCTTCCACAAACTTTCTCACATCCACTTGCAGCCTTGGCCAATAATAGTACCTCCTTACTTGTTCCAAGGTCTTATCAAGGCCAAAATGACCTCCAAGACTCCCACTGTGTTTCTCCTTTATAATATTCTCCCTCATTGAGCATTTAGGCACACACAATTGACTTCCTTTAAAGAGCAAACCATTCTGCAACAGAAAATCAGAGTATTCACCATGAAAAGTATTCAAATGCTGATCACAAACATTGTATACCTCCTTAAAATCTGCATCTTCGTGATACATGTCTTTCAATGCATCAACCCCCATGCTTTGGAGTTGAATCTCTTGCACCACAAGTGACCTTCTACTGAGAGCATCTGCCACCTTGTTTGCTTGGCCCTTCTTATGCTTTATTGTGAATGTATAGGCTTGTAAAGACTCCACCCACTTCATGTGCCTATGATTGAGTTTATCCTGTGCATTCAAGAAACTCAAAGCATGATTATCAGTATAGACAACAAATTCTTTAGGTAACAAGTAGTGCCTCCACTTTTTGAGGGCTTGGACCATAGCATACAATTCCAGATCATAGGAAGAATACTTCCTCTTTGCTTCATTCAGCCTTTCACTGAAAAATGCAACTGGTCTGCCTTCTTGGCTCAAGACAGCCCCTATTGCTTGGTTACTAGCATCACATTCAATTGTAAAGACCTTATCAAAATCAGGGAGCACAAGTATAGGTTGCTGTGCTACTCTCTTTTTCAGATATTCAAACCCTTTATCAGCCTCATTGGTCCAAGAAAACTTACCCTTGTTACCTCCTTTGATGGTGTCCAAGATGGGTGCACAAATTTGACTAAAGTTCTTGATGAACTTTCTATAAAAGCTTGCAAGTCCATGAAAGCTTCTCACATCTCCCATGGATTTTGGTGTTGGCCAAGTAAGAATAGCATCCACCTTTGAAGGATCCATCTTCAAACATCCCTTGGAGATGACAAATCCAAGGTACACTAGTTCTCCTTTCATAAATTCACACTTTTCCATGTTGATCAGCAACTTCTCCTCTTGTAACCTCTTCAATACAATGTCAAGGTGCTTTAAATGTTCTTCTTTAGACCTGCTAAACACAAGAATATCATCTAGATAAACCACAATAAACTTTCCAATGAAAGGTCTCAATACCTCATTCATAAGGCGCATAAAGGTGCTAGGGGCATTTGACAACCCAAAGGGCATCACCAACCATTCATAGAGGCCCTCATTAGTCTTAAAAGCTGTCTTCCATTCATCCCCCTCTCTGATCCTTATCTGATGATAACCGCTTTTCAAATCAATCTTGGAAAAGTAGGATCCCCCTGCTAGGCAATCCATAAGGTCCTCCATTCTTGGCATTGGGAACCTATATCTGATTGTGATCCTATTAATGGCTCTTGAATCAGTGCAAAGCCTCCAATTCCCATCCTTCCTTGGTGCTAGGACAGTAGGAACAGCACATGGGCTCAAACTCTTTCTCACTAGCCCCTTATCCAACAAATCTTGCACTTGTCTTGCAATCTCCTCATTTTGAGTAGGTGTCATCTTATATGCAGCCTTATTGGGCAATGTAGCCCCTGGAATCAGATCAATATGGTGGCTTATATCCCTAATGGGAGGTAGGGAACTAGGTAGTTCATTTACTATTATGTCCTTGTAGCTTTCCAACAACTCTTGGACCTCTCTAGGTGCATCTTTCTCCTTCTTTGTGGGCAGATCTGCTTCACTCTTTGGCTTCATAATCAGGAAGAATCCTCTTCCTCCACTTTCCTTCAAGGTCTTCATGAACTCCTTCTCACCCACCATCAAAACACTAGGCCCTTCATGCTTTGCCTTGTCTTCTTCTATGAGAGGTGTGAGGTTGTAAGCCACCCCATCCTTCACAATGGAGTATGTATTCTTCTCCCCATCATGCTTGGCCTTCCTATCAAACTGCCAAGGCCTCCCAAGCAGCAAGTGGCACACATCCATAGGGATGATGTCACATAGGATCTTGTCCTTGTATGACCCAATGTTGAATTCCACCCATACTTGCTCATTCACCAAGACCTGTTGTCCTTTACTAAGCCATGAAACTTTGTATGGGTTAGGGTGAGAAATCCTTTTCAAATTCAATTTTTCTACCATCTCAATTGAAGCAAGATTATCAGTTGATCCTGAGTCCACTACTATCTTACACACCTTACCTTGTACCTTGCAATTGATTCTGAAGAGTGCCTTCCTTTGTGGGGGTTCTTCAGGGATTGGTGCCTTGAGCAATGCTCTCCTAATCATCAAATTCTCTCCAACTTCTGATGTGAGGTTTACTGCAGGTGATGTCACACTTTCTTCATCTTCATGTACCAATTGATTCCTCCTCTCTCCACCATGAGAGCTTGATCCTTGCTTTTCGGGGCATTTGAAGGATGGATGCCCAGGCTGGTTGCAAGTGTAACATCTCCCTGAAAACTGATTGGAACTTCTCCCTCCATTAAATCTGCCTCTACCATTGTGTCTCCTACCCCTGAATCCCCCTCTATTGCTTGAGTCTCCACTTGATTCATTAGGATTAGATTCCTCTTGATGTTTTTGGTACTGATTTCTGCCCCCAAAACTACCTCTACCTCTGAAATTCTTGCCTCTTCCTCTACTTTGCTGCTCTTGTTTCCTTCTTATCTTCTCTTCAGCCTTATGTGCAATTTGTATGCAATCCTCCATGGTCTTGGGGACAACCAAACTGATCTCATCTTGTATGTTTAGCCTTAGGCCATTGATATACCTGGCCACTCTTTCATTCTCACTCTCCACATGATCACATCTCATGCTCAACTTGAAGAATTGTTCAGTGTAGGATGAAACATCCATGTCTTTTTGCTTCAGATTCTGTCTCTTTTTGAACTCCTGCACCTCATAATCAGTAGGAAGGAATTGTGCCTTCAACCTATGCACCATCCTATCCCATGAGTTGATCATGGACTTACCCATCTTCACCCTTTCTCCTTGGATGAAATTCCACCATGTCAAGGGGGATCCCTTCAACTTTGTTTTGGCAAACTTTACCTTCTTATTCTCTGCCATTTCTTTATATTCAAAGTAATTATTCAATGCCTCTACCCACTCTAACACTTCTTCCACATCCATTTTTCCACTATACACCGGCAGATCCATCTTCACTTCAGAGGACTCTCCTCTAGATGCTTGCAATGCTTTAAGGATTCTTCTCTCATGAGGGGGTATCTCTTCCCCCTGAGGGTTCTCTTCACCTTCTTCACCCTCTGGCTCTTCTTCACAGGAACTCTCTTCCTCAATGGCCACTCCTCTCCTTCTGTTCACTGCTTTTAAGGCCTCTATCTCTTCTCTCAAGGCCTTCAACTCCTTTGCAACCACCGGTCCAGCTTTTGGAGGCATGATGACTTTCTTTCAACAACTACCTGCAATCAGGCTCTGATACCACTATGATGCAGAGTGGCAGGGATAGCAAACACCCAAATATAATGTAAAGTACCCTCTAGCACTTAGGTTTCAACAAACTTCCACAAACTATGGTGAATTAGGCACTTTTTTATCAAAAGGCTAGTAGCCTTACCCGGTAGGACAGTCAATATAAAAACCACATGGATTATTTCCAAGGCACCAAACCTATGAATTCAGACATCCACAATGGACCCCTACAAATTTCCAAAACCTTTCCTCTTGACTGTCAAGGCATCACTCACAATGGCCCTTTCTACCACTACTCCAAGAGGCCTAATTCACAGACCTACACCTGGGTCTTGACTATCTAGGCTCTCCCCTTCACCCCAAAGCCAAAAAATGAACTCCTACAGGTTTTTCACACCTATCACCATCATTCCTAAGTGCCTTTCAAACAGATTCTTCAAAATAAAGCAAAAACTCACTTTTTGCTTGTCACATGGGCTTGCCACATAGAGATGTCAAGCCAAAACATTGCTCCATTTGCCTCCAAAGTTATTTCTGCTCTCCAAGACCTCTGATACATAAAATTTCACCCTCATACCTTCCATCCCACCAATATTTGGCAATGCTACAGTGTGGGAATGGAAGATGCATCCATTTTTTGCTCAAAACCTTGATTTTGAGGGTTTTCAGACCACCCGGGAGTAAAATTAAGATGTCTCCCTTATTACTCAATGAAATATCACCACTCCAACTCCAAAAGAAAGCTTATTAAATTACCTTTCCAACCATTACACCCTTCAACCATAAAACAAAACGTACAGATCGTACCAAGTACGGGATCAGCAAATTCTAGAGGAAAACATGGGGTTTGAGACCACCCGGTAGTAAAATGGCAATATCTCACTCAATTCTCAATGAAATCACACCATTCAAACGCCAAAAGAAAGGTGATTCAATTATCTATCCAACCATTACAGGATTATAACATGAAACAACATATAAAGTCCGTACAATGCACGGGATCAGCAGTTTCTTGATGAAAAACTCAAAAACAGCAATTTCTCCTTTGAAAACTCCTTCTCAACTTCTTCAACAACCTTGCCTCGACCAAGAGAGGAATAGTTGAATCCTCCTAACTCCCTCCAACTTCCTACAACTGCCATTTTAATCAGTTGGTCATTGGAAACACATTTAGACTTCACTTGAACACATAAATGCCTAATTAAGGCAATTTAGACAATTTTCGCCAACTTGCCTACAAAGATGCTTCCAAAATATGTGAAAGGCATACAAGCCAACTAAAATGATCAAGGTGACTCCCCTCAAGTGTCTAGATACAACAAGGCATCCTTATTTTGTTAATTTTCCAAAATGTACTAGACTTACAAAGGAGGATGGAGACCTTGTTTATACAAAGAGTTGGTCACCAAAACCGAAATTCCATCAAAAACTTAGGAGACCTATTACAAAGCATTGAAATGGTCCTTAGGACCTTATTCTAACACAAAAATAAGAAAAAAAAACATAACTAAACATTCTAGGTCCATTAGACCCATGGGTGCTCCTGCACCACTTGTTAATTCATTCAATATCTGTTGATATGTATGTTTATTCGGACTAATGACTGTCAGTGTGAAAAAAAATTGGTATCATAGAACGGAATCATAAAAAGATAAACATGGAAACGTGAGACATTCTATTATAACTAACATCCTTGATTCTATTTTTGTCATACTTCTTCTTCTGCTTCATAGAATTTTATTGCTTTTCTGTTTTATGTTGGTGATCTATTTTTGTTGCAAAATTATCTTTTTATAGGTTCTTGTCACATTTTGTGACAAGAAGTCTGCTAGTTGGAATTTTGCTTAAACACAGATTTCATTAGTATGCATGCATCAACCCTTGGTTTCTAAACCGCAGCTCTTTGGCATACTGCCACGACACAGTTCAAAAGCTTATGTTCCTGGATTGACACTTTAGGATAAACTGAGGAAACCATTTCCAAGAACTTAAATTTATCCTATTTCAAATAAATTAAACACCACAGTTTAGTCCAATCAATGAGCAGTTCCTATAGAAATAAATTTTGTCCTTTCAGTTCTAGATAAAGCACTCAACATAGCATGCCTTCCCTTTTCATTATCCTCATAAGCCACAATATCATCTGTAGAGGAAGGACCAGTGGATGGTGCAACATACTTTATCTTTATAGCTTTCTAGGTCTTGAAACCAAGAGAAACTAGATAACCTCTCATTTGTTCTTTCCAGTCACTGTAATCAACTCCATCAAAAATAGGAATTTGCAACTTGTGCGCCATCTGATCTACCTCAAGCAGTTAATATTTTCACCAAGGAACCAATTGTTGAAATGCACAAGACAACTAAGAGGGGGGGTGAATCAGTTGTATCAAATTTCTTTACTTCTAACTTTAATCAATTCCACTTTAACTCAATCTGTTATAAAGTGTAAACATGAAATGAAAATAATAGAAAAAGAAACACCAAAGACACTAGATTTACGTGGAAAACCCAATGAGGGAAAAACCATGGTGAGGATTAGCTCACAATATAGCAATAATGCAATACCAGATACAAAGGCTCATTGCTAGAAGGCTCACTACCCAAATTCAAAGGCTCATTGCCTATAATAGGACTCACTATCCAAGAGGAGGCTCACTACCTATAGAAAATAAATAAAAATCCACCACAAAAGGTTCCACACAGTCATAGCTTGATTAGAAGATTGTAGGCACCATCAACTCATTGTTTTCAAGAATCTAACACATCAAAGTACTACTTCCCTGATTCGCTCCTGCACACTTTGATTTTCACATTTTTTCACACTCTACACTTTCTTCTTCTCTACTTGCATCAATTCACAAGATATTGACTTGATTTTATACCATCTTCAACCCTAGAAGCATTCTCCAAGGTCTGCTAAACATTCTTCGATTTAAAAATTCAAATTAGGCCACCTACTCAACATTCTTGTGGTGGATAAGAATGAGAGTGGACCAATTACACATTTAATTAGGACCGAAACAACATCTTGGATCAATCACATGCTTCCTTAATTCGATGCAAAACTTTATGTAATGTGTAGACACTAGGTCAATCAAACCTAATGAAAACACCAATGATCTTTGAAGTATGTGCATCTCTAGAAAGATGATCACACATGGATCACTCAAAATGCTTCACAAGACATTTTACCATCCTAAGAAACCTTTACATACATCCGCAACAACTGCAACAATCTTCATGCACAAAAAATTCTTTAATAGTCCAACCAGACCAACCATCAACTCATAGGAGCTTTGGAGCAAGTCTTCCAGAGCTCCCAATCACAAGCAAATTTGTGAGAACATAGAAATAAATAGTATGAATCATCTCCCAGATCCACAAGATCTAATGCAATACATTAGAAGACTGCAGAACCAAAACATTTCTCCAACCCACAACCAAATAGTTTTGTCAAACTAGTTCACACACCAGTGAACACATCTTTCATTCTTCATCGATCGAAAAGCTAAAACTTAGGATTTATTATCCATTGAAGCTCATGAACAAATGTGGAGAACAATACGAGATCACACTTAGAACACACACCCAACACTACCTTCATTATTTCTTAAATTTTCTCAAAAGCACTTGGCTAAAATACAACTACAACTTCATAAATATAACTCCATGTACTATAAGAACTTCTACAATATCTCAACTATACAAGTACCATCTGTAATCAAACTGAACTATGTTGACATCAATGACAAAATTAATGACAACACCACCAAACACATCCATACTTGCAAAAAAATTCTCACAAGTAGGGTAGGTGTTAGGAGATGAATGGAGACTAGGTAAAGTAGTGTCAATGGTAATATATTCCCAAGGGAGAGGAGGAGATGGAAAAACAAGACTTTCATGTTTCTCAATGATTGTATCTTCCTTCACCAAGATACCTTTGTCACAAATAGGAGAGGTATCGGGAGAAGCACAACTATGATTAAATCATGATTGTCTATGCTTACATCCTCTTTCACTAGAACCTTCTCACAAATATGAGAGAATATTAGGGGCTGGGGGGATGATGGGAAATGTGGTAGCATGGAATATGTCAAAAATTTCAATCTCCTTCATTAAGATATTCTCATGAATAACATGCTTGCTAATTCCATTTTTCTTTGCAAATTTGGAAAAGAAAGATACTAAAATTGTGAGTGTGTGCCTAAAATGCAGTATTTCAAAATGTAAATAATTTTCCAATAGATATAATAATGAAAATTTGAAATTATTTAAAAATGACTACATTAAGTGGATGATTTTGATCTAGATTCATAAAACAAAAGTTCCTGAAACTTTCTTGACTAATACCATAGGTTACCAACAATCTTAAACGAAGTATAGAAAATCACCTGAAAGCTTAGAAAAGTTGGTTTTTGTAGGAATACAAGGACTCATTCACCTAGATGGGTGTATGAGTCCCACTTAGGGTTTTTTGATAGTTTTAGATATTGAAAAATAGAAAACACAAAATAACCAAAAATTTGGGAAAAATACCAGTACAGGGACTAAATTGCCCAATTGGGGAAATGAGTCCCAAATTAGAGTTTTAGACCAAATTCAACAAATTCTTATTTTATTTGAAGGTTTCTACATTGTATACTCAAATGAATGTTTGCAAGTAGAGTTTTAAAATGAAATTGAATGGTGCAAAATGAAAAAATATAACCTATATGTACTTTTCACTAATGCAAGACTCAAAAGTCCTAAATGCAATTCAAATAATGCAAAGTTAACCTAGATCTAGGAATACAATGTTCTCCAAATCAAAAATTCAAGGGTCCAAAGGTCGCGTTCACCAAAATGAGCCAAAGGAAATAGGTGTCCAACTTTTGGGAGATGGAACTTTGGGACCTATTTCACTCTTTAGTTCATTAGGAAACCAAGATACCTCAACCAAGTGACTCAATTAAGGGAAGGATTAGGGGTGGTTTCCTTGTGTGATTATATGAGGGTTCACCATTAAATGAAGCTTCAAAGCATAAATACAAAATCTTATGCACTAAACCCTAGAAACTTGAAAGCATGTAATCAAATTAATAAATAGAATGAAATAGGAAATTACTTGAAGGAGTGAAGAAGCCAAAAAAAGGTTTGAAAACCATGGAAACTGCCTCTTTAGATTGTATCAAGACTAATATGTTAGGTTGGGAAATTTAGTCTTAGTTTAGGGTTTCTAGAAAAAAATTGGAATCTTTTGAGAGTTGATTAGGATCTACTAAACGGTGATCAAAAACTATAATGGGACTAATAAACCAAGTTGGGCGTATGAGTCCCAATCTAGGGTTTTTCAAGTATGTTTTTGATTCTTTTGAACCTAGATCCAACACTGTTATGTTTTTTCAAAAGGCTATATCAGGGACTAAATCACCAGGTTTGGTGAATGAGTCTTGTTCACAAAAATCTGCAAAACACACATCACAAGAGAGAAAGAGAGAATGTTGTTTTGTTAGTGGATGGTGGTTTTCCTCAGTCATACCCCATTTGAGTAATTAAAGTTTCAAATGAATTGAAATAAAATGAAGGAATGATGAATTTACAAATGAATATAACAACTCACTAAACCTTATTGAATCCTTCAACTGTAGATCTGTAACTTGTATGAATTGGCTTTAATGGATGTAGATCTTGATCATGAAATGTGATATGGATTTGAATTATTGAACTTGGACCACAAATGCTACATTAACATGTTATCTCACAATCACACATGATGCATGAAGACCTTGACATGATTCTGGAATCTTGAATTGATGCTCTGAAATGCTTGATAATCAACTCTTGAATGCTCTTGAAAGCTCTAGGTCTAGGTAAAACTCTCTTTCTTTTAGATTATTAGTGAAATAATTATTTGAAACCTTAGTTATATAGGCATTCCATCTAATTTACCATTTATTAGATCCCAAATGCTAACATTCACAAAATTTGAATTAAAAACCCTGATTTCTTGCTCAAAACCTTAAAAATGCCCCAAATGGGACTCATATGCCCAAAGTGGCATATGGGTCCCACCTATGAGGACCCATACACCCAAAGTGGTGTATGGGTCCCACCCTAGATTTTCGAGGTGAGAGAGTCTCGCAGGGTTAGATTATTAGGTGCATTTATTGAATTTGTCAGGATTTAGTTGAAATAATCCTTGGGATACATAATAAAGGGTATTAAGGGAATATTAATGATGATTTGAAGTTCATGAATGCAATAGGTCCAAAATATTAGTTTGAATATGTAAATAAATACATTTTGCAACACTAAATTAAGGAAAATTTAGGCCCATTTTAACCAAGAGGGTCCAAACAAGTGAGAAAATGTAAAGGGATACATTTCTCATCACTACAACTGTAATATGAATATCTTAGTTTCAATAGAGATTCTTGGAAATTTATTTATGTATTGGCTATGTGCACTTAGATAACATTATGGTTTTAAAGGCTTGTGATATATTTCTTTATCTTTTGTTACACCCTCAAATTGTTAGAGATGTGAGCTAGTTCCATTCTATTATGATGATTCTAGCAATTATGTATATGTCCTTAGGACCAAGAAAAATTCATAACATGATCCTTTCATATCTCATGCTTGGTGGGAATCCATGAAGTTGAAATCAATTAGTAGAATTATATGGTATAAATCATACAGTCCAATTAGAAATCCATATTTAAGCCTTTGGAAAAAAAAAATCCCATGACCGATTAAACATTAGAGTTAGAATTTAATATTTTTTAAGGCACAAACCTCAATGCAAACAATTAATCAAAAGTTGATCTATGAAAACATTAGTCTCAACCATGATCACTGAAATGATAAAAATACAATGGTCCAATTTTTTTTACTAAAAAGACATTTTATAGTTCATAAAACCCTCAACATTTTGAAACAAAGAATGCACATCATATATACAAATAATCATGGAAAAACATGCAGTTTATTATTAATCCTTCTATATTTTATATTAAATGCTTGATTTGGATAGATTTTTAACCTATACTACTATACTAACAATTGATAATTGTGGGCACATATTACTTGCATATATATATATATATATAAATCACTCTTAATACTACAATCAAAGCATTGACCTGAAAAGGGAAGAATAAATGTACAAAAATGATAGCTAATCTTCAAACACTTATTGTTTTTATTGCAAGTTAGTGCTTTGATTATAGCATGAAGTGTGCAATTTTCTTAGATTAAGTGGTGGTCAGATTTCCATAAGCTATAATATTAATCAATGTTGTTAAACCTATATTTTGATTGGACTGTACAATTTTCATTAGGAAATAAAATAATTTAATATTTTTAAAATTAGGTGAAAAGTAGGAAAATGGTGGGAAAAAAACATAAAAATCAATCTGAATGTTTAAAGTGGCTATGGAAATCCATCAAAGCATAATACATAGAAGAGTTTTGTCACATTTTGTTGCTTAAATATGCAAGTCAATTAGTGTATGTGCCTTGTGGATGCATCCTCATTTTGCATAGATGGGTAGAACATCAGTTGCAAGTATGATATTTGAAAAAATCCCCTTCATTTATCCTTTGATAGATGTCCATATCCTATATGAAACCTACCATTTTGGAAAAGGAAAGCAAAATACTAATTTATAGTTCATAAAACCCTCAACATTGTGAAAAAAAGAATATGATGGAAACCCAAAATATTATTTTGGTTCCATTTCTCATCCTGCAAAATTTTGGTCTAAATCCATCTCGAGGGCTTTGGGTTTTGTTTATTGTCATTGTTTTAGGGTTTTAGGTTACTTAAGATCCTTCCTAAAAAACCCTCTAGCGTATATCCTTGCCACAACTCTAATTCATCATTGACACCTTACTGCCATTTCCTGGTCTTTTATCTTACACCTTCTACCATTAGAACCCATGAATTTATTGACCCCTTGGTCTAGGTTTTTCGGTCATCAAGTGTTTTACCATCACTTTAATATTTCTTAACTCAATTGAAATATTTCTCATTAGAGTGATTTAAGTCTTGGAATATTTAATCCCATGGGTCTTGGTCTCGTCGACCTAGTTGGGTCCCCTTCTTAAAACTAACATTTTGGCATGTGTAGATATTTGGTTTTATATTGACTGTTTGATCATAGTGAGAAAATATCGCCCACTCCCTTTGCACCCTCTCTGATTCATTTTTCATTATTTTATTCCAATGGGCTAATGAGCACAAGCCATGTGTCTTCTACACTAGTGGGCCTAGGTTCCTTTGAATGATCTACTAGAGCTGTTGAAATGACATCAACGGTGGTTGTTGGGTGATGTGGTTTCATCTTGGATGCTTCTCACTACCCTGTCCTATTTTATTTTGTATTTAATAAATATCCTAGGCTAGTGAGCGAATTGACACCTGTTTCCTTTTGGAGAGGCCCACTTGGCTTGGATGAAAATGAATGTTGCTATGGAGCTAGAATCAATGGTTGATAGTGGGTGCCATGGTTAATCCTAACCACTCCCCTCTATCTCATAAGGGTCCCACGCCTGCTACCTATTTCTCAATGGGGTGGTAGGAAATTTCCACATGGAATAACCTGGAGGGCATGGAAGACATTGGAATAAAGAAAAATATTGAACAAATATTTTAGCATGGGGCATGCACAATAAAGTGTGTGCTACTAAAAGAAGGTATATGGAACATCTTTTAATAATATTTGAGATCTTTTAATCTAAGACATTGGTTGTGTCAGAAGAATAAGACCATGTGAAATTGGTCTTAGATTAATGTGTGAGTATATCAAAGTTGTGAGATTTAATCTCAACCCTTCGTTGTCTCCCCACTAATGAAAGTTGCACATGGGTTAAGAATCTTGAGCATGAGGGGAAGAGAACACATGGATTCTGGCTACCGCAAGAAAGAAATGATGGAGCCCACAGATCACCAACAAGTGGATCCATTTGGTTTACTATCATTTGATGAGTGTTACAGCTATATACAATAAAAAATTTCAAATCAAGCTGACTAAATCTAGTTATTATCCATCAGTTAACACACTTGTTCAATCAATGGGTGGAATTCAAAGCTTAGTTTGAAGGTAACTGATCCATTCTAGTTCACATGAGTGAGCCTTAATAATGGAAATAATGTTGAGCTACCAAAGTAGGAGGTTTCATAACTATTAAAACTAGTTTGAGAACCATAATTGAGCATTATGAAAGACACTCTACAAATTTGGAGAGCTTGTGTGATAGTTTATAGGCTTGTCTAATGTTGAGGCTAGGGTTATTAACCTACGAAAAACTAGTAAGTAAATTACTGCCTTCGCATCTGAATTATTGATAAATTGTGGTCTACAAACCTTTGAGTCAATTAGGGTTTTCTTGTTTTTTTCATTTTAAGTTTTGACATCATTAAAAGGAATTTGTTGATCCTACATTGTTATAATTAGTGTCAAACCCTTATCTAAGTCGTAAGTCTTGTCCCAAGAAACTAGAAACCTTGTTTTGTAAAAATATTACATCATGTCTCCCAAAGTAAAACCAAAAGAATCTTCCTCTAAAGGGGAATATTTTGTTCCCAAAAGAATTTTGAGTAAAGACCTTATTGACTAGCTGCCACCCTTGACCAGTGAAAAATATTAGGGTCAATTGCTTCTCCAAGGTCCACAAGTAGTGGAGGGCTTGATTGACAAGAATAGTTCCATTAGAGATGCCAAACTACCTTGTACTGGGTGGGAATTGTTCTATGGTTGGTTCAGAAATAGAAACATGGGTATTCCAGTTGGTAACCCCTAGAATTGTGACCTAGAGAAGCTGACTATACCCAATGTCTATATGGATGTTGATTTTCTTAAAGAAATAGCCACCAATTATGATCTAGTTACAAGGACTTTAAGGACATATGATGGTAAGGAAATGGTTAAAAATACAAGGGATGAAATTGCTTATGTCTTCAAAATCACCAAGTGGAGTGATGAAATGCCTAAAATTAATAAAAATATTTTTAGGGAGGAATATGATAGGACTAAGATTTCATTCAGAGTCCACATACTAAGAAGGCATTTATTAAAAATTAGGGGATGAAGGGTTACATGGGGACATTTGATAAGGAGCATTTTCTTGTTAGTTATTTTATCCCCTACTTCCAAAGAAATTTTTACTCCATTTTCTAAATAATTGGTTATGATATTGTCTCTAGAATTCCCATGGCATGGATGTATATGGAAGCTCTTATTCAACACCCCCAATATTTCACAATATATGATTATGCAGGGTTTCTTGTAGAAATAATTCATGAGGGTTTGATAAGACTAAAGAAAGGTGTGGATGGAGTAAGGTTTAGCTAGTACTCATTGTTAATGCATATGTTTCTATTCAAAGGTGAATCTTAATTTGGGTTGAATATGACTTTGGATAGGATGGAGGGTACCTTGGAGCTCCTTGTTTAGTGTTGGACTAGTTTTCTTGATAAGGACGACAATATATATTACTATGTGGCATTTGAGAACTTGTTTTCTTCAGAATTAAAGAGAGCCCCAATTATGAATGTACCTAGAATGCCAAAGGCCTTGCATGAATTATTGAGACCCAAGGAAAGAAGTCCTGAGTTGGGAATTGATCACAATTGGTGGGAGTCATGGTAGGAGGGTCCTCAAAGAGAACAATCCAGACTGCGCAACAAGAGTAACAAAATAGAAGCAACACAAAACATGGAGGAAAATGTAGATACAAATATTCTTATTATCATAAATGTTTATTACATATAGTCGGCCACATCCAGACATATAGATTCAACTCACAGGCCTGATACCACATGTTAAAAATATAGTGCTCATACATGGAAGCGAAAATCTTACAGATCGAACTCTATATACATCCTAATCTACTTGATCTTGATTTGCTTCCATTCTCATGATTTCTTACAAGAATTATATCATATCCGTGGGTCAAGAAACATCTATGTCAGCCAAAGATCATTACAATCTCTAATGAAGAGAATGTAATGCATGCAAGAATAGGTCGGCCTCAAATTTGAATTTATTCCACGGTAGATGTGCATGATGAAGTTTGGACCTAAGATCAAGGTCTGGGACACTCCAAAATATAATTGAAAACACACCATGAGGATCCACAAGTTATAGGAAGGATCCATGATTGATCAAACTAGTCGTTATGTTTTGAAATTATTTTGGGGCCAGTGCCAAAAACTATCATTCAATCTAGAAGCGATAACTTTCTGAAAAAAGATCCATTCAAGATGAAAACTTAGAATAATGCAATTGAACAGGTCCATGATGAAACATTAGATACATGAGATCTGGTGAGAAAACATGAAGAAATACTAGATTTACCAACTTGAGCAAGGACAAGAATATAACAAGAACAAAACTAAATTAAAATATATCTGGTTGATGCAAGATTGCCAAGAACCAAGGATGCTCTTGCATTAGACATCCGAGGTTAATGAAAAGTGAGTTGCTCACTTTTCTAGGGCCAAAGGGAAACCAATACAATCTACCTCAGCCTGAGAAATCCAAGAAGAATCCTCAACTGGTCTACCTTTCCACTTCACCAAGTATCCTTTGTATTGTCTTCCATGAGTCTTTCTCCCATCTCTGACATCCAAAATATCTTTTATCTCATCTGATTGTTGTTTAGGAAGTTGTTCTTCCAATTTTTCTTTACTACCTTCATTGAATTCTACTTCATGGTACTGATGAAGATCTGTAACATTGAATATAGGCAATATACTCATGTCATCTGGTAACTCTACTTAATATGCATTTCCTAGATCAAACTTCTTTAAAATACTATAGGGTCCAAAATTCCTCATCTAGAGATTAATATATGTGCCAACTGGAAATATTTCCTTCCTCAAATACACAATTACATCATCTCCAAATTCAAATTCCTTATGTCTCCTCTTTTCATCTGCTCGCTCCTTATATTTTTTGGTTCATATCTTCCAAATGTTGCTTTACTTGAGTATGCACTTTCTTCATATGTTCTACAAATTCCTCTGCTTCTGCACTCCTTTTTTCTTCTTTACTGATGTATCACAATTCTAATATACCTCTAGAGTGAACTCCATTAACAACCTCAAAAGGTGTCTTTCCTATAATCTTGTTTATTGAATTAATGTAGGCAAACTCTTCTTGTGAAAGGGCTAAATCCCAACTTTTGATCTTCTCTCCAACCAAACATCTCAGCAAATTTCCCAAACTCTTGTTCACTACCTTTGTCTATCCATCAGTCTGTGGGTGAAAAGTAGAACTGAACTTCAAATATTTCTTCAACTTCTTCTAAAGTTTCCTCCAAAAGTAACCAACAAACTTTGTATCTCTGTCTAAAACAATACTCCTAGGTAATCCATGCAATTTGACCACTTCCTTGGAAAGCAAGTCTGCTACATGTACTGCATTGGTTGTCTTCTTACAGGGTATGAAATGTGCCATTTTAGAAAATCTGTCTACCACCACAAATACATAATCATTACCTCTATGTGTCTTTGGCAAACCAAGTATGAAATCCATGTTGATATCCTCCCAAGGTCTTTCTAGAGCTATTAAAGGTTTATATAATACAACATTCTGACTGCTCCCTTTTGCAACTTGACAAAATTTGTAACTCTACACAAATATCCTAACATCCTTATGAATCTGAGGCCCAAATTAATTCTCACTTATGAATGCCATTGTTTTATAGATTGCAAAGTGTCCTTCCAATCTTCCACTATGTTTCTCTTTTACCATATTGTCACTTATTAAACTTTGGGGTACACACAACTGATTTCCTCTAAACAACATATCTTACTAAATGAAATAATCCAACCACTCACTTCTATCCTCCAAAATTGGTTCTTTACATGCTCTCCATGGTTCTGCAAAATTTGGGTCTTCCTCATACAATTTCTTCAAATCATCAAAGCCTGATACTTCCACTTTCATCTGTGTCAATAAATTCCTTCTCCTACTCAAAGAATCAACAACTCTATTTGAATTTCCACTCCTATTTTTCAAAACAAAAGTATAACTCTGTAAGAATTCCACACATCTCATGTGTTTTTTATTTAACTTACCTTGACTGTTCAAGTATTGCAAAGCTTGATGATCTATATACAAAACAAACTCCTTAGTCAACAAGTAATGTCTCCACTTCTTCAAGGCTTTAACTATGGCATAAACTCTTGATCATACACTGAATACCTTTTCCTTGCATCATTCAAATTCTCACTAAAATGAGATATTGGTCTTCCTTCTTGACTTAACACTACTCCAAATGCATTTCCACTTGCATCACAGTCTACCTGAAATACCTTACTAAAATTTGGTAAAGTGAACATAGGTTCCTGAGTCACCTTCTATTTTAACAACTCAAAACTTTTGTCTGCTCCAAATGTCCATCTAAAATCCTTCCTATCTCCTCTCATTGTTTCTATCATAGGACTATAAATAGAACTGAAATTCCTAATGAAATTTTGGTAAAAACTAGCCAATCCATGAAATGATCTTACCTCTCCAATGCTTTCAAGTGTAGGCCATTCAATCATTTCTCTTACCTTCTCAGGATCCATCTTCAATCCATTCATAGATATCACGAACCCAAGATATACCAATTCTTCATTCATAAAACTACACTTCTTGATGTTTATCAAAAATTTCTCTTCTCTCAACCTCTACAAAGCTTGTCTTATATGGAACAAATGTTCTTCTCTAGTCTTAGTGAAAATCAAGATGTCATCCAAATAGACAAACACAAAATTACCCAAGAATTTATTTAATACCTCATTCATCAACCTCATGAAAGTACTCAGTGCATTTGTTAGTCCAAAAGGTAGCACCAACAACTCATATAATCCTTCATTTGTCTTGAATATTGTCTTCCATTCATCCCCTTCCCTGATTCTAATATGATGATATTCACTCTTCAAATCTATCTTTGTAAAGTATTTAGCTTCACTCAAACAATCCATAATGTCATCCATTCAGGGAAAAGGAAATCTATACTTCATTGTGATCTTGTTTATGGATCTAGAGTCTATACACATCCTCTATTCTCCATCCTTCTTAGGTGCTAGCACTATAGGTAATACATAAGGGCTTAAGATTTCTTTGATAAAACCTTTTCTTAACAACTCTTGCACTTGTCTATTCAATTCTTCATTCTCTATCAATGTCATTTGGTGTGATGCTTTATTAGGTAAACAAGCTCCAAGATTCAAATCCATGCAATGACTAATACTCCTTACAAGTTGCAATCCATCTGGTACATTATTTGAAATGATAGATTCATATTATGTCAAAAATTCCTTTATCTCCTCAGGTTGTCCTTCTACATGCTTCAAGTCTTCAACCTTGTTAGAAACCAAGGTATAACACATGTTCTCATGTCTTAGTCCATCCAAAAGTCTTCTTCCATCAACCGAGAAAATTCTACCAGTTGTGCAAACCTCAACTTTAGGAACATACTCTAAGGATAACAAAGTTTGCTTCACCCATTAGCAAAAATAGAGTATATGTTCTTCTTTCCATCATGAATAGCCTATTTTCATAGTGCAAAGGTCTTCCCAAAAAAATATGGCATACATCCATAGGCATGATATCACACAAAAATTCAACATGATAATTTCCTAACTTCAATTTCACCAAACATTGTTCACTTACCAGCATCTTATGCTCATCTTGAATCCAAGCTATCTAATAGGGCTTCGGGTGTTTCAATCTTTCCAACTTCAATTTGGTCACCATTTATTCTAAAGCTAGGTACTCTAAGCTTCCAATGTCAAGATCACTTTACAATATTTTTCAGCTTCCTTGCATTTGGTCTTAAACAAATTGTTTCTCTACAATGGTTCCTTCTCCAATTCACTTTGACACAATACTCTCCTATTCACAAACACTTATCCTTCTTCCAATTGATTAGGTGATCCAACATGACTCCTCAATAAAGGATGTTTTTCTATTGTTCTCAGTATTTTTTCTTTTCTCTCCCTATTTGCATTAAAAGTCTTTATGTCCTTCTCCACCACATTTGAAACAAGTTCCCCTAAACACTCTTTTCTCATATCCTCTATCATTTTTTCTATATCCTTCATTTCGATAACCACCATATCCTCCTCTTCAATAAGATTTTCCATCATCTCTTTGGTATGAAGTCTCATTCTTACTGACCTCCTTATCCTTGTTTTGATCTGGAAAATATTCTCTTCCTCCTCCAGTAAAAAATATTCCTTTGTGATATCTTCCACCTCTTCCACCTCTTCCTCTCTATCTTTTCTCATGTCTTTTGTTTAGCTTCTCTTCTGGTTTTAGGGAACATTGATATGCTTCTTCCATGCTCAACAACTGAATCAAACTACTCTCATCTTGTACAGACAACCTCAAACCATTTACATATCTGGCTACTTGTTCAATCTCATCCTCTGAATGTCTAGGTCTGATGTTCAACTCATAGAACTCCCCAGTATACTCTATCACACTTGATTCCTTCTATTTCAGATTCTACAACTTCTTGAAAAAATTGATCTGATAGTCAGTAGGCATGAACTTTGTCTTCAACTTATTTACCATCTGATCCCATGAACTTATCTTCTCCTTTCCTTTTCATTGCCTATCTACAAATGTTCCCACCAAATGGATGCATGACCTCTCAACTTTGTACAAGAATATTTCACCTTCTTATCTTCTGGGGTACCTTAAAAATCAAAGTAGTTTTCCATCTTTGTTATCCAATCTAGCAATTCATCTGAATCCAACTTACCATTATAATCCAGTGGATTGAAATGTGGTTTAGTGTTTACTCTGGTTAGGGATCTTATGAAACTTTCTTCTCCCTGATCAAGGCTAGTTTTCTCTTCTCTTAAAACTTCATGTTCTTCTACTTCTTCATCACTCACATCATCAATTGGTCGATCTCTCCTCTAGTTCATTTCAACTACTTCCAATCTAGTAGCAATTACTCTCAACATCTCCATTATACTTGGGTCTGCATTTCCACGTGCTCCATTTCCTCTACCATTCCTTCTTCTTGTCATATTTACACAAGTCTTTTGTAGCTATAGGTCGGATCCTTAGTCCACCAACCCACAACAAATCCTCAACAAGACTGCACAAACTTTGACGATCTTGCAAGGAAAAAATGTCGTTGTGATACCAGTTTGGTGGTAGACACGGTAGGAGGGTCCTCAAAGAGAAAAATCCAGATCTTGCTACAAGAGTAACACAACAAAAGAAAAATTGAACATGGAGGAAAATGTAGATACAAATATTCTTATTATCAAAAATGTTTATTATATATAGTCGACCACATCCGAGCATATAGATTCAACTCATAGGCATGATACCACATGTTCAAATTATAGTGCTCATACATGCAAGATTTTTTTTTACAGATCGAACTCTATATACATCCTAATCTATTTGATCTTGATTCGCTTCCATTCTCATGATTCTTTAGAAGCTTTATATCATATCTGTGGGTCAAGAAACATTCACGTCGGCCAAAGATCATTACAATCTTTGATGAAGAGAATGTAACACATGCAAGAATAGGTCAGCCTCAAATTTTAATTTCTTCCACTGTAGATGCGCATGATGAAGTGTGGACCTAAGATAAAGGTTGGTTACACTCTATGGTACAATTCAAAACACACCATAAGGATCCATGATCGATCAAACTAGCCATTAGGTTTTAAAATTATTCTGGGGCCAGAGCCTAAAACTGTCATTCAATCTAGAAGTGATAACTTGCCAGAAAAAGATCCAATCGAGCTAAAAACTTAGAATAATGCAATTGAACATGTCCATGATGAAACCTTAGGTACGTGAGATCTGTTGAGAATACATGAAGAAATATTGGATCTACCAACTTGGTCAAGGACAAGAACATAACAAGAACAAAACTGAATGAAAATATTTTTGGTTGATGCAAGATTGCCAAGAACCAAGGATGCTCCTGTATCAACAATTAGGGAGATGTTATCCCATATCTTGCATACACTATTTTGAGAGTGTATGGTTCCATTATTTCACCTCACTTTCTACCAAAGTGTTTGCTAGAAATAATTGGTTTCCTTGAGGTAATATGGCAATTGGGAAGTGTGGAAAACAAACATTTGTTGAATCAAGGAAAAGGAATATTTTTTCCTTCATACAAATGCTTCTCTAATTTTGTAATGAAAAAGAGAGGTTGGAAAAAGATATTTGATATACTCAAAGTCTTCTACATGCAAAGAGTAGTAGAGATTAATAGGTATGATCCTGAAGGTTTCATGGCCTAGTTGAAGGAAAGGAACAAGAGTTACAAATTTGTACACATTTTCCAATTCCTAGAGGATGTGATAAGAAATGTTTTTTATCTTTTGGAACAAGACATGAGAAAAGAAAGGTGGATGTTTTTCAATAAAATTCAAATAAAGATAAGGGAGAAAAAACCTAACTTTATTGCTTTCCGAGAGATTTAAAATGTAATGAAAATGGCGGAATATGTGTTTCAAAACATTGAAACAATAGTGGGCCAACTTGAAAGTGAAAAGATGATTCTAGATAAGGGGAAGGCCCCTATTGAAGAAGAACATGGTGGTTGAGAAATCCTTGTTATTGAATAGAAATCTACATCTCATGCCCCAGAAGAACAAAAAATAAATTTCTTTATAAGGAGAAAGAATAAGGCAAAGACAAAGGATGCAATTACTGCTCCTTCCCAACAAGAGGAGAAAAGAACTCTTTCTCCTATGCCACAGATACAACCACCATCTTATCCAAGGATAAAAGGGCCTAAAATTATAGATATTGGTGCTCCACCATAGCATGTATCATCACTAAAAGGGCCACTAATAGAAAAGTATAAGGTTGAAGTAACTAGTTTGGTGGACTATGCTGATGAAGAATTTGATGATGACATTTGGGTATCGGAGTAGGAAATACAAGAAGGGATGCCCTCTACACCAACAATGATGGCATCAAAATAATTGATAATGAGGTTGAGCAAGGTTGAACTAACTAGGGCTAATGGTAAAGGTGATATCTAGGTGGAGGCATGTACCAAGTTCATGAATGATGATTCATTTGTAAAGTCTCAAGCCTTTATGGAGTTTTCATATAGGGCTAAGAAATATGAATATGTCAACAACCTGGCCAAGGAAAGAAGTCTTCATCCAAAATTGCTTGATGCTACCATCTAGGAAAAGGTTTTCAAAGAAGTAAGAGCTAAATTCCAAAGGCTGATTATGAAAAAGGGTAGTGAATTGGTGAGAAATAGTGGTATTTTACTATTACTAGAATGGGATTTAGCTTCTTCCATAGCCTTTGATACAATAAAGAGATTTGAGAGACCTCTCTAGAATTTAGGAAAAGAGGTTGCAATTGAATTACAAGGGTCTGCCTTTAGTGAACAATGGGATGAATTAGGTATTTGGTCTCTAGCCCCAAGTACAAGGAAGTTTTACATTGTTGAGCCTACACCTAACTACATTGGAGGCCTAATATTAAAGAGAGTGTCTGAAACATTAGCTCTAGAGGCAGTAAATATGTTAGTATATATTGCACAGTTCACAAGAGCCGCTGTAGATTCTATAACTATAGAAAATGAAAAGCTTAGGAGAGATTACAATAATTTGATAGTTGAATATGGAAAGGTGGAACAAAAAAAGATGCAATGACAAACAAAATTAGTATTACTAGAAGAAAAATTACAAAATTTGCAACCAGGAAAGCATGAGTAGATTGGTGTTGATTCACATACCACTTCACAAGAAGTTGCACCCCCTGAATTTACCCCTAAAGCAAGTCCCTCATGGGAAATTATGCTATACAACATGGGAAGTGTACCATTTCAATGATAAAGCCTAGCATATTAGATGTGCCATAGGCTAAGGAAGATATCAATAGGGAGGAATTTCTCAAGCAACTAGAAGAGTATGAAGATAAATGTGGCAATCATGATAATGAAAACTTTATGAGAAATATGAAGATTGTCACCACATTCTTGAAGAATCTAATCAGAGGGGTGAATAACAGATTGAATGGAATTCATGATAACTATTCCTCCATGATGGATGCTATAAATTTTTTTGATAATGATAGGGAAAGAGCTATTCCACTTATGGAAACATGGATCCATAGGATGAAGTAATTAAGATTGATGTCAATTGGAGCTAAGTAGGATGATAAACCCCCTGAAAAGCTTAAGCCCACTATTACTCTTGTAAGTGAAATTAAGGGACATAGAGCCTTTGGAAGTTAGAATAAGGGAACTGGTGAATTCATTTCATGAATCAAATCATGGTCTCCTCCCATCCTTTTTAAGGGATGATGGTAGCATAAAAACCCTATAAGAGTGGAGAGATGAAACTAATAAAACCATTTCAGAGTAGCCAGTCTCAATTTTTCAAAAATATAATATGGGTACACTAAAGAGAAATATGGATATGTTGGCTCATGCAAAGATTGTCTTGCTAGAATTTGACAGGGAGTCCAATCAAATTTTTACCAAGTATTCGCCTTATACAAAAAAGGATGATGATGTCATGAAATTCAACTGGCCTATTGAAGAGGAATTCCTAGCATGGAGAGGCAAATACTTGGATGGTCAGGTTGATTGATAGTAAATGGTGGGGTGATGATTTAAATTTTCTGACTTTGAAGTATGTAATCATGATGAGTAATAGAGAGGTAAAAATACATTGCATAGCCTAGATTTAGTATAGATTAGGCTTTTTCTAAAGTATATAAAATATAGTACATTTTCTCCAAATTGAGTTAATAACAAGTCTACAAATGTGGAAATATTGTTTGTCATTTCCTTTTCATTTCTTTCATGCTTTATTTCATTTTCACTTTGTGTGTGTGGGCATAGTTTTTGAGGAAACTGTTTGAAGATGCCTTTTGAAAGGTGGGATCAAATATCCAATAATGAATGAGGATGAATTTAGTCTCATACATGTTTCTCACCACCTGGGAATGCAAAGATAACTAAAAATGGTATATATGTTATAGTGGTCCAATAGGGTAATGACATGTGTGCTTTCTGGCTCGAGGATTGTTTTTCTCCTTCATTTCTATAAGAATGAATTAAAGGCCAAAAAGTATTTGTTTATTGAAATGCAATTGACACAATGAAAGGTAAAGAGAATACTAAGCATGTTTTGAATTTTGTCTTAAGTTTTGAGTCTTTAGTTAAGTATGTAATTTTGATAACAAGATAGCAAATACAATACAAAATGGTACTAATTCCATAGCTATTGTCTCTCCTATGCACTTGTTCTATGAGTTATGAATTGAAATAATCAAGGATAATTTTGTTCATCTCTATTTCTTCTAAATGGATGTTTAATTTCATTCTTGCTTATTAGTTCAATGAGTTAATGTAAATGCTTGGATGAGATTGTTAACTCATAATATTTTTGTGCTAGGATATCTATAAGAAATGATGGTTGTGAGTGTAATGTGGAAAGGCTATAATGCAGTGTTTCTTAGATTTACTTGTTGATATTTGTTATGCCTTGCATAACCACCCCATCTTATGCCTTGGTCAAAATGGGACCCCCTTTGTTTTTTTTTATCCTTGGTTGATTTTCAAACAAATTTTGGAGTCTTTTCTTTTCCAACACTTTGTTTTTCTTAGGTTTAGTCTGTCAAAAGTGGAAGCAGAACTGAATCGGGTTTGAAACTTCTTTTAAAACTAATTCTAATCCCCATCCCAATGGTATTTATTTTGAACTGTTTGTTTTTCTTTGTCAGAAGTGGAGCCAAAGTGGAAGTTCAGTTGGTATTTATTCAAAATTTCAAAATAAAATCTCGTTCCGCCTCCGCCTCCGCTTTTTGGACTTTTGTTTTAGACTAAGTTTTTATGTTATGTTTTCTTGTGTCGGTGTTTTTGTTTCATTTTTGTGTTTGGTTTTATTTTATGCTTTGTTGGCAGAACCGAACCCAGAACGAGAACCCAGTTGGGAAACTACTCAAGTTTCCAAAACAGTTTTCATTCCGATTCCACTCCCACCATTTCTTCGTCATTGACTTTTTATTGAAGTCACATCGCAGTAATGGGCCAGTTCTTCTGAAGTTCTGACTCCGCTCTACTACATTTATTACATTAATGATAGGTGCCATGCATGCGTGAAACTCTGAGTTTTACCTTAATTAGGGATTAACACATTGTTATTATCATTATTCTTAAGAGATTGAAGAGCGAACTAGAAGTTGCAGTGAAGCTTTTGTGCAAGTAAATTGATCGAAGGAGAGACAGTTGCTTGTGGATTTCTTCAGGAGGTTTGCCTATTTATTTGTGTTCGAGGTAGGGTTTCCTATATTCGTTCTTTTATTTACTTTTGCATTTTTTCTTGTTGATGTTCTTGTTAGATTGTTTTGCATTGGGAAAGTTCATGATTCTCATTAGGTTTACATGTTTTGTTTTTCTTTCTTTTTTTGTTTGTTATTCTTGTTTTCGTTTTTACTTTTCTATCCGGTTTCTTGGTTTTAGGGCATGGTCATTTTCATGTTTTAGTCATGATCGTGTCGTGTTGTTTTGGATTTTAAATGCATAGATTAAATTAGGGTTTTTGCAGCGAGATCGGTTAAATGTTGTTTTTACAGAGAGTAGGGGTTAGAAAATGGTAGTTTTTACTTGGAATCTTTTGCACATTCGATCTGGTTAAAATAGAAGGGTTAAATTTGTGCCCTAGTTTTTTTTATCGAGTTTGTTTTAGATTAGGGTTTAGATGCATTTCTATATTTGCATTTTGATTTAAATATGATGCCCTAGAAAGTACCATCGCCCCCGGTCATATGGGGATGGTTTTATCAAGTTATATGTTAGCCTCTTTTCGTTTAAAATGACCTAGTCTTTAATCATGAAGTTATGCGTTAAAATGTTAAAATCATTTATGACATCATGGTCAACCTAGGCAGAAGTAGGATTAGAATTGATTTAGATTTTGGATGTGTTTTATAATTAGTGTCAATTCCATTTTCCATCTCGTCTCCAACTCCGCTTATAGTGAGAAGCCTTCTTTCAAAATAGCGATAACCTAGGTAGAAGCGAAATAGGAACCGAAACAAAATATGAAAATAGAAAATCTAAAAGAAACCAAATCTGTTTCCATTTTGGTCTCAGTTCTGATTACTATTCTAGTTCCAACTTCGAGCCCGACAGTGTTTTTAAGTAGACTATTTAGGATGTTTTATACCTCGTTCCGCCTCCGATGTATGTATGAAAGGTATGATTTTAAGACATATTTTGAGATGTTTATTCAAGGATCTAACTAGATATTTTTTTGTAGAAAAGGTAAAGAATGTCAGGAACATCAAGATAAGTTGTCGAAAGGAATTGGCCTACAGAAACATCAAAGGTAGTAGCTAAACCCAAGAAGATAAAACTTGAACATCTACCTTATACTTTAAGGTATAATCATAGGGGTCCTACGGTCAGAATAAGCAAAGTGGAATTGGATTGGTTAGATATCACCAACACAAATTTGGCCTCATACAATTTTGAGGAGCTGTATTTAGAAACGTTTGCTGAAGATATGATAGGGTGAACACAAAGAATTGTTGAGTCCGGTTTGGCTCATATCACCTTATTCCCTTTATCTATCCGGTGTCTAGAATTGATTATGATAGCAGCCAATGCCTACAATCCAGTCACAAGGTAGTGTGTTGATTCATAGGACAATGTGATTATTGATCCCACTCCTCAAATGTCTCAAACTATGTTTAGTGTCCCATATCTGAAGAATCTAGTACAGTTAAAGGAGGGTGAAGCTTTGGAAAAATATAGCAAGTATAAAGCATCTAACAAGGCTCACTTGAATAAGAAATGGTTTAGGACGGAAACAAAATCTCTAACCAAGCTCTCAGACCAATCCAAGAGGGCATATTTCTACAAAGAGGTATCAGATTTGATCATGATGTTGTCTAGGGTGTTTGGGAAGAGGGATGCATTTCACTTCAAGGAGTGGATGTTTCCTTTCATTGAAACCATTTTGAATGGAAAGGAACAATTTGATTGGTTGATGGTGGTGCCTGATGCTATACATGACCAGTTGATGAGGATAAGGGAAACCAAATGTATCTTTATGAATTCTTATATTGTTTATGCAACTGCTAGAGGAGGTATATTTCTAGGTTTAAGGAGAGTGGGAATATTGGAAGAGTTAGATGGACAAAAGAAGGTGTGGGACCATTATGATCAATTATCTTTGCAAGTATCTGAAACATAACTTAGAAGGGTTAACGATGCATTTCTATATGTGAGCATTAACCATTTGAATGGAGATGAAGGGTATAGACTGAGCCAAGAAGCTATGGAATTTATCACTAAATCGGGATGTTGGTACATTCAATACCCCAAGTTCACATACTTCAGGCTAGTTGGATTTGAAGGTCATCCACATTTTCTACCAAGATGTTGCAATAATAGGATAGTTTTAATGGAATTTGTATATCAAGCTCTAGGGGTTAATACTCGGTCTGGATTGAAACACAAGATGGGATGTCATAAGTTCCATATGCAGTTGGGTGAATACAGTTGTCAACATCTAGTGGGAGCAAAGGTAGTGTGCAGTGACTTAATACATCTAAAACTAGGTTTTTATATAGCTCGAAAGTACTTTAACCCAAAGGGAAAAATGAATGCCTTGTTGCCTTCTATTTTTGATAGACATTTCAATTTGTTGGAAGATTTTTGGAGTGACTAGTAGGATGAGTATGACCTCAGGAAGAAGAACTATGAAAGGTTGCCTGTGGCACTCATGGTAGAGTTTGGAGTAAAAAATGATATTCCTGACGTATTGGTGGATGATGGAGTTGTATTGGATCCATCGTATGAAGCTTTAAACATTGGCACTAAGAACTTGGATCTGGTGGACTGGGACAATGAGGAAACCATTGACATTAAATAGATAGGGAGAGTAGTTTTGGATTGGAGCTTTCAATGGGTGGTTTTAAGAACCAAAACACCTCAAGGGCCAGCTCCTAAAAAGGGGAAAGGATATAGAAGGATCAAAAGAAAAACACCTCCCAATGAGCCTTTGGAGTTCCTCCCTCCAGATATTGAAGAGATTGAGCTTGAAGCAATGACTCAAGATGAACCAGAGACACAAGAGGGAGATGCTCAAGTAGGACATGTGGTTTCAACATCTGCATTAGGTGAGTCCTCTACTCAAGTCCCACTTGCAAAGCAGCAAAGTGAAGAGGTGCAAAAAGGAACTCTTCATGATATTGTTGAATCCATGAAGGGAAAAGAACTAGAAGTAGGAATTCATGATGTTGAAATAGACTCCAATGAGACTCTATCAGAGAGGGATGGATAAGAGAATATGCCTCTAGAGGAGGATACTGTACAGGTAATGATAGAGGAGGATCAGTGGGCATTATTTGAAGAAGCCAAGAAGAATTCCGGTGATCAAGAACTTGTTGCAGCAATAGAAAAACAAAAGGTAATTGATGCCAAGACACAAGTTGATGCCATACTGCAGCAACAGCACATAGAAGCTAAGTCAAAAGCTGATGAAATAGAGAAGCAAAAGAGGCAAAAAGAGCATGAGCTCAAGGTCAAGGAAGAGAATGATATATTACAATTGATACAAAAGATTCATGACCTTGAGGAGGAAAAAGCAAGGCATCGAAGAGAGAGAGAAGTTCTGGTGAATAAGTTGAAGCTTTCTGAAGAAGCTCATAAAGAGAAAGAGGAAGCAGAATGGATACAAAAGGAAAAGGATGCCGAGGAGTTCACAAAGAAGCTGCAAAAAGAGAAAGAAGAAGTAGAATGATTGCAAAAGGAGAGAGAGGCTGAAGAACTAATCAAAAGGCAACACAAGGAAAAGGAAAAGGAAGATGCATAAAAGCTTAAGGTATTAGAGGAGGAAAGAAAACAGGAATTGGAGAAAAGAAGATTGGAAGAAGAAAGGTTGAAGAAGGAGGATGAAGATAAGAGAATACAAAAACAAAGGGATAGGGAGGAAGCTGAGAAGCTTGTATAGATGCATGTGGAGCAAGAACAACAAGAGGAACCAAGGGTTGATTCTCAACCTCAAATAAATGTGCAACCTCCCTTAGCTACTGCCTCCTTTTCTTCAACCTTGATGACTGTTACTCCAGGTGCTCCTACTTGGTTGAAATTAGACCTTCAGAAGAGAACATCGACACCTTCTCAACCTTTCAATTGGGAGGATATGATGAAGGAAATTAGAAAAGAGAGACCTAAAAAGAAGGCCAAGATCCTACATTCTACTATGCTAACTAACAAAGGAGAAATTGTGGCTGAATGTGCTATACCTATGATAGACAAGGAGGCAGGAGACATGCAATTAACAGATTATCAGCTAGGCATTGTGAAGTTGGGGAGACCTACCAGAGATCAGAAAATGAATTTAATTGATGTGGTAGCATCCTCAACCAAGTCAAGGATGCTAAAAGATAAACAAAGGAAGGATGAGCTTAAGGCTCAGTTAGATCAGTTGCATGTTTTCCTTAAAAGTGTTTATGCTCCAAGATCACAATAGGTTTCTACTATTGAGACCCCAATTTTGTTGAGTAAGAAGGAAGTAGATGAATTGGTACAGATGAGAGGGAAGGAAGAAATTTTGGATCGGTGGGTTGATAAGTTGAATCAGGAAGTAGGTGAAGTGCTTGTTAATAGTTTCGAGGTTCATAAAATAACATAAGAATTGATAGGGGAGATGAATCAATATGTTTAAGCATTGGAAAAATAGGAGGAAGAGTACAAGGGATACAACCATATATTGAAAGAGGTTAGTAAACTGTCTAAGTTTACTCTTCTAGAGTAGTCAATACTTGAAGAAGATAATAAGGATTTCTTGGAAAAGACTTCTTGTATACTCCAATTTAGATTAGATTTCCTATACAAACATAGAAATGAAGTCCAAGATTTTGTTAAAGATTTAAATGAGCAGTTTGAAGAGTTAGAGGCAGTCACTGCTTTAATAGTGGATGTCAATATACCCGTAAAGGAGGGCCTACCTTTGGACTAGATAAAAGAGAAATGGGATGAAAGGTTTAAAGGCATCATGCAGAAAGGAGACAATGGAGAGGATTTATTGATAGACAGATTGATGGACATTAAAGGAGATATAACAGCAGCTAGGAGAGAGTTGAGGAAGCTAAAGGATATGAGAGGGTTTGTTTTAGCAGAGTTGGAAATAATTAAGTTTGAAAAAAGTTGGGTGGATGGGTCGAAATTGGATATTCTACAACAAGTCTTCTCCAGCTATGATGAGTACATTGCAAAACAAACTTCGCATGCATAAATATCATGCATGCATGGCTTTCTTCTTCTTTGCATGTTGCATGTAGCACTGGCAGTTTTTGAAGCACATGGTTTTCTTCTCTTCTATTCTCTTTTTCTTCCAGTTTAATTGAGTTTCCAAAGGTAACTATAATCCCTAAAAGGGTGGGTCGACTTAAAATAGAAGAGGACTTCAGATTTTGTATATCTATAAATACCCTTGGGGTATCATATTGTAAGGGTCAGCTGATAGAGAATAGAATTGGCCACCTGATATTAGGAGATAGAATTTTTTATAGTTTTTACAAAGATACATTGTTACTTCATTTTTACAGTGAAACAAAATTATAGGTTTACACAATATGGTGTTAGAATTATGTTTTACTTGATAAGGTTGATGAGTTATAATCTATATGTATGCTGGTGATTGTGCTGAAGCATGATTGCTTCTTATGTGATGAAAGTCATTAGAAGAAGCCAGATTTAAGGATTATCTTGTTAGATTATCAGTGAATTGAATTTATTGAAGTCTGTTGATCTATGATCTTGGCAATGAATGAATGTGTTTTCTTATGTAATTTTTGAAATAGTTGTGATATGCAAATTGTGATGTTAAGATAAGCACCTTAGATGCATGCAATAGTATGGATTATTCTATAAATTGTGTCATGCTTTGGTTTTCTTGATCTATTGGAAAACATTCATTATTGAAGATATATGTTTGGATGTTAGAAAAGTTTGATTCATGTTTACTGATTTACCCTCTGATCTATCTTTTTATTTTGTTTGAAACCCCCTTTATTTACAAGAACAGTTCGGTAAAATGAGTCATTGCTTGTATTCTTTGTTACCAGCAGAGGCCCCTTGAATATTACAGTGGCATGGACCAATTGGGTGACACCAGATAGTTGAGACACAACTACCAGGACCTTGGTAGTTAGGCTACTATATGTTGTCTTTCTTTTTCAGGAGAAATAGAGTAGAAATATTCTATTTACATGTTGTTTGTGTCATTTTCACCATCAACAAATCTGATGCTAAAAGGAGGGCTTGAAAGGACAAGCTAACTCGCATAGTGTCTTTCTCACCAGAGAAATATAGAAGGATTCTCAAATATTCTACCAACCCTAAACCATTACAAGAATTACAAACCTCGATTAGACCTAGACCCCATGCTCATACGGTTTTGATACCTACATTGCCAGGACCGCTTACTCCACCTGGATTTCCTCCAAATCCACCTACACCACCACCATTTCAACCTACATCGCCACCTCCAATTAGGCCTGTATCACCACCAATTCGGCCTATATCACCACCACCTATTCAACTAGTCCCACTGATGGCTTACTTTGTGAATAACCCCTCTCCGTTAGGGACTATTCCAGGGGGAATCCATGATCTATTGAAGAACCCAAAGAAGTTTTGTCCTAAGTACATGCATGGAGAATCAAGAAGTGCTGAGGAGCATATACAAGCATTCAAAGATGCTTGTACTCATGCTCAAGTTGCTCATCAGGACGTGGTATGTAGATTGTTTCCTTATTGCTTAGGAGATATGGCATAAAACTACTATTTAAATTTGCCTCAGGGATCTATTCTGGGTTGGATAGATTTAGAAAATGCTTTTATTAATCAATTTAGGGTCTATGTAGACCTTGCCATATTATATTACCAGTTTGCCACCATAAGAAAGGAACATCATGAGCCACTGCCTTTATTTAACACCAGATTCTAGAGGATGTATCAAAGGCTACAAGAGCCTTACTTAGTGGCTGAGAATATCGCCATTTAGGCATATTTAAGAGTTGTGATCCCTTGATTGGCCTATTCTTGCAAAGAATTTATCAATCCGATGAGATTAACTCTCTATCTAAAATTTATCATCTGGCCATCAAATTGCAATAGCAAATCATTGTGCAATCTAGAGTTTTAGGAGCAACTCTTCCTCCCATGAATTATCAAATGCCTAACCTACCATTATACAACACTTTTCTAGGGATGTCTTATTCCCAATATGATCGTGTATCCGAGTTGCATGCCCCACCTATTGTGCCCTTTTTCGAAAATGGCATACAAGATTTCTTCCAAAAACCTCAAAAACAACCTCAAAATCAACCACAACATGTAGGAGGATCAACTCATGTTCATTCCCCATCCATAGTGCAGAATGTGCAAAATGAATAAACTGTTGAACTGACTAGTGAGTTAGAGACTCTTAAAAAGACTCTATCTCAAATGTCTAATGACATGGCACAGCTTAGGCAAAACCCTCCCCACAACCAAAACCAGAACTATCAAAACCAGGGAGGTTCCAACAATTAGGGAAATTATTCCAATCAGAGTGGGAATTAGAACACCAACTGAAACTTTCAGAATCAAAATTCCGCTAACCAAAATTACCAAAATCAAAGCAGAGGATATAATTAGAGGTTCAATAACAATAACAACAACAGGAAATGGAATATTGGACCCAAAAATGGAGGATTTCCTCTTAAGTTTGATGGTTCCAAGTCTAAAGCAGGAAGTGGAGTAGGGATTGAACTAACTAACCTGAAAGGAAAGACTTATTTTGCTTCTTATAGATTGCAGTTTGGTTGCAACTACAATGTGGCTGAATATGAAGCACTTGCTCGAGGTCTTATTTTTGCTCATAAGAAGAAGGTTACTACTCTCATAGTTATGGGAGATTTTGAGGTGATTGTAAAGCAAGTACGTAGCCAATATACATGTCATAACAAAATGTTGGCTGCGTACAAAAATAGAGTTTGGAATTTAATCGAAGATTTTGATGCTTTTGGGATTAGTCTGATCCCTAGGGAAGCTAATCAAATTGCAGATGCTCTTGTTGTTGCTGCTAACACATTGGAACCCATGCAAGACTCTAATTTGAAAAGATTTTCAATTGAGTTGATTTCAGTCCCAGCTGTTCCTGATAATGTCAGACACTTTCAGGTATTTGATGATGATCAACATATATTGGCCTTTTTGGAAAGTTCTGATGTTTTTCAAGGACAAATAATAGATGAATCTAAAAGGGACCAGGGAGATTGGGATCCTGAGAAAGAGAGTCTTGAAGGAATATTGAATTTGAAAAGTAATAGCATTCTGAAAGGGATGGTTGCTTTAGAGAGGATATTTGACTAAGACCCACGGGCTCGCCAAAGGGTGCCTATAGAGAGTGATGGGGGCAAGTATGAATCTATTAAGTTGACTCACTCAGGCCTAAAAAGGAATGTTCTTATAGGAAAGACTTGTCCTTGAGAAATTAAGGACAAGATAATCAAGGTCTTGGAGAAGAACATTGAAGCTATTGCTTGGAGTTATGATAATCTAAAAATTTTTGACACTTCAGTGATTACTCACACCATATCTCTCAAGCTAGAAGCCAAGCCTTTTCACCAGAAGCAATGCTCGGTCAATTCTTTAATTTAGCCCTTGATCCAAAAGGAGGTGCAAAAACTTTTATCTACTAGAATAATCTTTACAGTTAGACATTCTACTTGGGTGGCTAATCTAGTTTCCATGTGAAAAAAGAATGGTGAAATCAGACTATGTGTCGATTTCAGGAATCTAAACAAGGCCTCTGAGAAAGACAACTATCCATTACCTTCTCTTGATGAAGTATTACAAAAGTTTAATGGATCCCAGATGATGTCATTCTTGGATGGTTATTCTAGATATAATCAGGTCCTTGTTAGACATGAGGATAGGATGAAGACCGCTTTCACCACTAAATGGGGCACGTTTGCTTACAAAAGGATGCCATTCGGTCTCATCAATGTTGGAGCTACCTTTCAAAGGGAAATGGATTTAGCTTTCAAAGATCTGACAGGAAAATGTATAATAATTTATGTAGATGATTTAACCATCTTCTCAAGGAATAGAGAAGACCATGCTGCTGATCTGGAGAAGGTTCTAAAGAAATGTATAAGTTACGGTGTCTCTCATAATCCAAAGAAGTGTGTATTTGGAGTATCTGAAGGAAAAATCTTAGGTCACATTATATCAGAGGAAGGGATATCTATAGATCCTGATTGAGTAGAGGCCATCTTGAAATTGACAAGGCTAGGCAGCAAGAAGGAGATGAGATATTTCTTTGGAAGGATCAATTTTGTTAGAAAATTTATAACAGGGTTTGCAAAGATTGTCAAACCTCTCAATGAAATGATGAAGAAGGATGCAAAGATTGAGTGGAGTGAGGAGGCTAAGTCTAGGCATCTATTCTGACAAGCCCAGATTATCTTAAACCCTTTTATATTTATTCTTTTGCTTCTGATCATTCATGTGCAACTGTATTAACACAGGGAAGAGAAGAGAGTGAGGAGAGACCTATTTCTTTTATGAGCTCTCCATTTAAAAATGCAAAAGTAAGGTATTCACCACTGGAAAAACAATCCTTTGCTTTAGTAAGGGCGGTAAAGAAGTTCAAGCATTACATAATTCAAAGTCAAGTGATGGCCATAGTTCTAGATCCAGCTTTGAAGTCCCTTTTGATGCAAAGTGAATTGGGAGAATGAAGAGGGAAGTGGATGGAAATCTTACAAGAATTTGACTTAGAAATTCACCCAATGAAACTTGTTCGGGGCCAAGGTTTGTCAAAAGTGATGGCAGAAGTGGACAAAAGCATTACCTGTCAATAGTACATTGTCCAATCATTCACTAAGGATCCTTGGTATACAGATTTAGTTTTCTTCCTCCTCAATAATAGATGTCCAGAAGGAATGAATGCTACTCAGAGGAGAGCATTGAGGATGAAGAGTTATCATTACATGCTTAAAGGGGGATCAATCTATAGAAAGAATTTTCAAGGAATTTACCTACGTTGTTTGGATCAACAAGAAGCCAAGCATGCCATTAATTAATTTCATGGAAGGCATGGAACAGGGCATGGATCTACTGATGCTTTGGCTCATCATATTCTAAGATCAGGCTATTAATCGCCTTGTGTATTTTGAGATGCACATCAACACTGCAGGACTTGTCATTTATGCCAAACTTCTGCACCCAGAGAAAGAAATCATGCAATGCCTTTGCAGCCAGTATATGAGGTAAGGCCATTTTCTCAATGGGAACTTGATTTTGTAGGTGTAATTAATCCTAATTCTTCTACAGGTCATAAATTCATCTTGACTACAACTGACTACTGTACATGTTGGATGGAGGTGCAACCTTGCAAGAATAGTACCATAGAGGTGGTCATCAAGTTTCTGACTAAGAACATCACAACCAGGTTTGGAGTTCCATTTGCTCTGGTATGTGATAATGGCCTTGCTTTTTCTTCTGTTGAATTCATTTCATGGGCATATGAACACAAAATTGTTTTAAAATATTCTTCCAATTATTACCCTCAAGGGAATGGAGTGGCTAAGTCCACAAATAAAAACTTGTTGGAAGTAATAAGAAATTTGTTGGAAAATAATCCTAGCAACTGGCACACCCAATTGAGATTTGCCTTATGGGTAGATCAAACCAGAATCAAAGCAGCCCTAGGGAATTCACCTTTTAAGTTAGTCTATGGCCAAGATCCAATCTTCCCAATCCATTTGCAAATACCTATTATGAAGTTTATGTAGGAGTTTTATAATAAGGATGATAGGATTGAGGCTAGATTACTTAATTTTCTTAACATGGAAGAGCAAAGAGATCCTGCTTTGCAGCAATTCTTTAAACATCAAGCTATCATTAAACGCTGGTTTGATAAAAGAGCCAAGATAAAATTTAGGATATCAGATCTTGTATTACTATGGGATAAGGCCAGAGAGAAGAAAGGAGATCATCAAAAATTTGATAGACTTTGCTTAGGTCCTTATCAAGTGGCTGAGATACTAGGCGAGAATGCGTTTCATTTGAGTACCTTAACAGGAGAGCCTGTTCCATTACCAATTAATGGTCAGTTTCTCAAACACTATTTTGGTGCATGAAAAGGTCTGATGTTTTGAAAGAAAAAGTATTATAATGTATCATATGTAATTAAGTTTTTGTTTTTAAGTTTTGTTTGTTTTGTTTTTCTTTGTTTTTGTTTTGTCTTGTTTCGTTGGGGATCCTCATTTTGTTCATCTCAAGTCAGGGGGTTGTTAGTCAAAGTATACTACTGGTACTAGGAGAGAAATTGGTTTAGGTATTTTCATCATCATCATTGAAAAGGATTTCATTCTGAAACTCATGTTTTATGACCATTCTAGTTTGGGTTTGAAAAGTTATTAAGGATAGAAGAGACATTATGAATATCTCATGAATTATGATAAAAAATCTGTCACCAAATTAGATAAAACATCTACATAAGTAAATACCTATCTGTTTTAGAATGGCTCTACCTTTGATTCAAGTGAAAAATCTTATTCCAAGACTATCATGAAATCCAATGTAGTTCTCAACCCACATTTCAGATGCATTGTGTTTGAGTATTGAGGAAGATGCATAAAAGATTTCCACAAGCAAGGTTTAAAAAAAAATGAAAAAAAAAAAGAAAAGAAAGAAGAGGCACAATCAATATCAAGTGGGTAATCAAGTATCTCTATTGGGGCTATGGACACTTGGCTGGTAGTAGAACAATGATTTGAGAGAACTAGAGGTATCTTCATCGGGGCTATGGACGCCTGTCTGGCAGCGGAGCAATTCCCAGGATTTTATTGCACGATAGTTAAAAGACTCAACTCATGTAGCTTGAATCTTAGGTATGGTTGTTCAGGAATAGAGAGGGTATCTACAAAAAAATGATGCACAATATATGCACACACTCAAATTCAAAAGTAACTCATGAGAACATACATCTGAGATTCTAGCTCAGCCTATTCTAGATATATCTGATCTTATTCAACTTAGCATGCTTCATAAACAAAGTAGTTTTAGGGTGACTAAAATTTTCTTTGGGTATCTTGAAAATGGGTAAACCATTTTCCCAGCCGAGTCGCCATTTGTTATGCCTTGCATAACCACCCCATCTTTTTCCTTGGTCAAAATGGGTCCCCCTTTGTTTTTTTTATCCTTGGTTGATTTTCAAACAAAGTTTGGAGTCTTTTATTTTCCAACACTTTGTTTTTCTTTGGTTTAGTCTGTCAGAATCAAAACCGGAACTGAATCAAGTTTTGAAACTTCTTTTAGAACTCATTCAAATCCCCATCCTGATAGTCTTTCTTTTGAACTATTTGTTTGTCTTTGTCGGAAGTGGAGCTAGAGTGGAATTTCAGTCAGTATTTATTCAAAATTTTAAAATCAAATCTCGTTTTGCCTCTACCTCCGCTTTTTGGAATTTTGTTTTAGACTAAGTTTTTATGTTATGTTTTCTTGTGTCGGTCTTTTTATTTTATTTTTGTGTTTGGGTTTGTTTTATGCTTTGTTGGCGGAATTGGACCCGGAACGGGAACCAAGTTGGGAAACTACTCAAGTTTTCAAAATAGTTTTCATTCATATTCCACTCCCGCCATTTCTTGGTCGTTGACTTTTTACTAAAGTCACACTGTAGTAATGGGCCAGTTCTTCTGCAGTTCCGACTCCGCTCGACTACATTTATTACATTAATGATAGGTGCCATGCGTGCGTGAAACTTTGAGTTTTACCTTAATTAGGGACTAACACATTGTTATTATCACTATTCTTAAGAGATTGAAGAGTGAACCAAAAGTTGTAGTGAAGCTTTTGTGCAATTAAATTGATTGAAGGAGAGACGGTTGCTTGCGGATTTCTTCAGGAGGTTTGCCTATTTATTTGTGTTCGAGGTAGGGTTTCCTATTTTCATTCTTTTATTTACTTTCGCATTTTTTTGTTGATGTTCTTGTTAGATTGGTTTGCTTTGGGCAAGTTTGTGATTCTTAGTAGGTTTACATGTTTTGTTTTTCTTTCTTTCTTTGTTTGTTATTCTTGTTTTTGTTTTAACTTTTCTATCCGGTTTCTTGGTTTTAGGGCACGGTCATTTTCACATTTTAGTCGTGATCGTGTCGTGTTGTTTTGGATTTTAAATGTGTAGATTAAATTAGGGTTTTTTCAGTGAGATAGGTTAAATTCTATTTTTACAGTGAGTAGGGGTTAGAAAATGGTAGTTTTTACTTAGAATCTTTTGCGCATTCGATCTGGTTAAAACAAAAGGGTTAAATTCATGCCCTAGTTATTTTTATCGAGTTTGTTTTAGATTAGGGTTTAGAAGCATTTCTGTATTCACCTTTTGATTTAAGTATGATGCCCTAGAAAGTATAGTCACCCTCGGTCATATGGGGATGGTTTTATCAAGCTATATGTTAGCCCCTTTTCGTTTAAAATGACCTAGTCTTTAATCATGAAGTTATGCGTTAAAATGTTAAAATCATTTATGAAATCATGGTCAACCTAGGTGGAAGCAGGATCATAATTGATTTAGATTTTGGGCATGTTTTATAATTAGTGGAAATTCTATTTTCCATCCCATCTTCGACTCCTCTTATAGTGAGAAGCCTTCTTTCAAAATAGCAATAACCTAGGCGGAAGTGGAATAGGAACCAAAACAGAATATGAAAATATAAAATCTGAAAGAAACCAAATTTGTTTCCATTCTAGTCCTGATTCCGATTACTATTCCAGTTTCAACTTTGAGCCCGACAGTGTTTTTAAGGAGACTATTTAGGATATTTTTTGCCTGGTTCTGCCTCCGATGTATGTATGAAAGGTATGATTTTAAGACATATTTTGAGATGTTTATTCAAGGATCTAACTAGAGGTTTTGTTGCAAAAAAGGTAAACAATGTCAAGAACATCAGGAGAAGTTGTCCAAAGGAACCGACTTGTAGAAACATCAAAGGCAACAGCTAAACCCAAGAAGATAAAGCTTGAACATCTACCTTATAATTTAAGGTATAATCATAGGGGTCCTGCAGTCACAGTATGCAAAGTGGAATCAGATTGCTCAGACATCATCGACACAAATCTAGGCTCATAAAATTTTGAGGAGCTATATTCAAAAACATTTGCTGAAGATATGATAGGGAGAACACAAAAAATTGTTGAGTCTGGTTTGGCTCATATCACCTTATTCCCTTTATCTGTCCAGTGTCCAAAATTGATTATGGTAGTAGCCAGTTCCTACAATCTAGTCACAAGGCAGTGTGTTGATTCATAGGACAATGTGATTATTGATCTCACTCCTCAAATGTTTCAAAATATGTTTAGTGTCCCCGATCCAAAGAATCTGGTACAGGTAAAGGATGCTGAAGCTTTGGAAAAATATAGCAACTATAAAGCATCTAACAAGGCTCACTTGAATAAGAAATGGTTCAGGATAGAAAATAAATCTCTAACCAAGCTCTTAGACCAACCCAAGAGGGCATATTTATACAAAGAGGTATCAGATTTGGGAAGAGGGATGCATTTCACTTCAAGGAGTGGATGTTTCCTTTCATTCAAACCATTTTGAATGGAAAGTAACAGTTTGATTGGCCAATGGTGGTGTCTGATCCTATACATGACCAATTGACAAGGATAAGGGAAACCAAATGTTTCTTTATGATTTCTTGTATTGTTTATGCAGCTGCTAGAGGAGGTATATTTCCAAGTTTAAGGAGAGTGGGAATATTGGGAGAGGTAGATGGACAAAAGAAAGTGTGGGACCATTATGATCAGTTATCTCTACAAGTATCTGAAACACAACTTAGAAGGGTTAATGATGCATTTCTATATGTGATCATTAACCAATTGAATGTAGATGCAGGGTATAGACTAAGCCAAGAAGCTATGGCATTTATCACTGAATGTGGATGTTGGTACATTCAATACCCCAAGTTCGCATACTTCAGGCTAGTTGGATTTGAAGGTCATCCACATTTGCTGCCAAGATGTTGCAATAATAGGATGGTTTCAATGGAATTGTTATATCAAGCTCTAGGGGTTAATGCCCGATTTGGATTGAAACACAAGATAGGATGTCATACATTCCCTATGCAGTTGGGTGAATATAGTTGTCAGCATCTAGTGGGAGCAAAGGTAGTGTGCAGTGAGTTAATACATCTGAAACTAGGTTTGTATATAGCTCAGAAGTACTTTGACACAAAGGGAAAAATGAATGCCTTGTTGACTTCTATTTTTGATAGACATTTCAATTTGTTGGAATATTTTTGGAGTGACCGACAGGATGAGTATGACCTTAGGAAGAAGAACTATGAAAGGTTTCCTGTGGCAGTCATGGTAGAGTTTGGAGTCAAAAATGACATTCCTGTCGCATTGGTGGATGATGGAGTTGTATTGGATCCATTGTATGAAGCTTTAAACATTGGCACTAAGAACTTGCATCCGATGGACTAGGATAGTGAGGAAACCATTGACATTAAATAGATAGGGCGAGTAGTTTTGGATGGGAGCATTCAATGGGTGGTTTTAAGAACCAAAAATCCTCAAGGACCAGCTCCTAAAAAGGGGAAAGGATATAAAAGTATCAAAAGAAAAATACCTCCCAAGGAGCCTTTGGAGTTCCTCCCTCCAAATATTGAAGAGATTGAGCTTGAAGTAGTGGCTCAAGATGACCCAAAGACACAAGAGGGAGATGCTCAAGTAGGACATGTGGTTTCAACATCTGCATTAGGTGAGTCCTCTACTCAAGTCCCACTTGCAAAGCAGAAAAGTGAAGAGGTGCAAAAAGGGACTCTTCATGATATTGCTAAATCCATGAAGGGAAAATAACTAGAAGTAGAAATTCATGATGTTGAAATAGAATCCGATGAGACTCTATCAGAGAGGGATGCACAAGAGAATATGCCTTTAGAGGAGGGTACTAAATAGGTAATGATAGAGGAGGATTAGTGGGTGTTATTTGAAGAAGCCAATAAGAATGCCAATGATCAAGCACTTGCTACAACAATAGAGAAACAAAAGGTAATTGATGCCAAGACACAAGCTGATGCCATACTGCAACAACAACACATAGAAACTAAGTCAAAAGCTGATGAAATAGAGAAGCAACAAAGGAAAAAAGAGCATGAGCTCAAGGTCAAGGAAGAGAATGATAAATTAGAATTCATATAGAAGATTCATGACCTTGAGGAGGAAAAATCAAGGAATCAAAGAGAGAGAAGAAATTTGGTGACTAAGTTGAAGCTTACTGAAGAAGCTCATAAAGAGAAAGAGGAAGCCGAACGGATACAAAAGGAAAAGGATGTCGAGGAGTTGACAAAGAAGCTACAAAAAGAGAAAGAAGAAGCATAACGATTGCAAAAGGAGAAAGAGGCTTAATAAATAATCAAAAGGCAACAAAAGAAAAAGGAAGATGCATAAAAGCTTAAGGTATTAGAGGAAAAAAGAAAACAGGAATTGGAGAAAAGAAGATTGGAAGAAGAAAGGTTGAAGAAGGAGGAAGAAGATAAGAGAATACAAGAACAAAGGGATAGGGAGGAAGCTGAGAAGCTTGTACAGATGCATGTGGATCAAGAACAACAAGAGGAACCAAGGGTTGATTCTCAACCTCAAATAAATGTGCAACCTCCCATAGCTACTGCCTCTTTTTCTTCAACCTTGATGACTGTTACTCCAGGTGCTCCTAGTTGGCTGAAATTAGACATTTAGAAGAGAACATCGACACCTTATCAACCTCTCAATTGGGAGGATATGATGAAGGAAATTAGAAAAGAGAGGCCTAAAAGGAAGGCCAAGATCCTACATTCTACTAGGCTAACTAATAAAGGATAAATTGTGGCTGAATGTGCTATACCTATGATAGACAAGGAGGCAGGAGACATGCAATTAATAGATTATCAGCTAGGCATTGTGAATTTGGGGAGACCTACCAGAGATCAGAAAATGAATTTAATTGATGTGGTAGCATCGTCAACCAAGTCAAGGACACTGAAGGATAAACAAATGAAGGATGAGCTTAAGGCTCAGTTAGATCAGTTGCATGTTTTCCTTAAAAGTGTTTCTGCTCCAAGATCACAATAGGTTGCTACTATTGAGACCCCAATTTTGTTGAGTAAGAAGGAAGTAGATGAATTGGTACAGGTGAGAGGCAAGGTAGAAATGTTGGATCGATGGGTTGATAAGTTGAATCAGGAAGTAGGTGAAGTGCTTGTTAATAGTTTCAAGGTTCATAAAATAACAGAAGAGTTGATAGGGGAGATGAATCAATATGTTGAAGCATTGGAAAAATAGGAGGAAGAGTACAAGGGATACAACTAGAAGTTGAAAGAGGTTAGTAAATTGTCTAAGAGTACTCTTCTAGAGCAGTCAATACTTGAAGAAGATAATAAAGATTTCTTGGAAAAGACTTCTTGTATACTCCGATTTAGATCAAATTTCCTATAAAACATAGAATTGAAGTCCATGATTCTATTAAATATTTAAATGAGCAATTTGAAGAGTTAGAGGCAGTCATTGCTGTAATAGTGGATGTCAATATACCCATAAATGAGGGCCTACGTTTGGACTAGATAAAAGAGAAATGGGATGAAAGGTTTAAAGGCATCATGCTGAAAGGAGACAATGGAGAGGATTTATTGATAGACCGATTGATGGACATTATAGGAGAGATAAGAGAAGCTAGGAGAGAGTTGAGTAAGCTAAAGGGTATGAGAGGGTTTGCTACAGTGGAGTTGGAAATAATTAAGTTTGAAGACAGTTGGGTGGATGGGCCAGAATTGGATATTCTACGACAAGTCTTCTCCAGCTACAATGAGTACATTGCAAAAAAAACTTCGCATGCATAAATATCATGCATGCATGGCTTTCTTCTTCTTTGCATGTTGCATGTAGCACTGGTAGTTTTTGAAGCTCCTGGTTTTCTTCTCTTCTATTCTCTTTTTCTTCCAATTTAACTGAGTTTCCAAAGATAACTGTAATCCCTAAAAGGGTGGGTCGACTTAAAATAGAAGAGGACTTCAGATTTTGTATATCTATAAATACCCTTGGGGTATCATATTGTAAGGGTCGGATGATAGAGAATAGAATTGGCCACCTTATATTAGGAGATAGAATTTTTTATAGTTGTTACAGAGATACATTGTTACTTCATTTTTACAGTTAAAACAAAATTACAGGTTTACGTAATATGGTGTTAGAATTATGTTTTACTTGATAAGGTTGATGAGTTATAATCTATATGTATGCCAGTGATTGTGCTGAAGCATGATTGCTTCTTATGTGATGAAAGTCATTAGAAGAAGCCAAATTTAAGGATTATCTCATTAGATTATCAGTGAATTGAATTTATTGAAGTTTGTTGAACTATGATCTCGGCAATGAATGAATGTGTTTTCTTTTGGAATTTTTGAAATAGTTGTGATATGCGAATTGTGATGTTAAAAGAAGCACCTTAGATGCATGCAATAGTATGGATTATTCTATAAATTTTATCATGCTTTGGTTTTCTTGACCTGTTGGAAAACATTCATTATTGAAGATATATGTCTGGATGTTAGACAAGTTTGATTCATGTCTACTGATTTACCCTCTGATCTATCTTTTTCTTTTGTTTGAAACCCCCTTTATTTACAAGAACAGTTCGGTAAAATGAGTCATTGCTTGTATTCTTTGTTACTAGCATAGGCCCCTTGAATATTATAGTTGCATGGACCAATTGGGTGACACCAGATAGTTGAGAACCAACTACCAGGACCTTGGTAGTTAGGCTACTATATGTTGTCTTTCTTTTTCAGGAGAAATAGAGTAGAAATATTTTGTTTACACGTTGTTTGTGTCATTTTCACCATCAACACTATTGTTGAGTTGTTATCTAGTTGCATAGGCTAATATTGACTATTATCTTAGGATAAGACACTAGTTTAGGAACGGTATTCCTACTTTAGTTTTCAGGTCAATTCATCAACAAATCAATCTTTATTTACAAACCTTTCAAATGAATTACCATTGTAGTTATTTTGTGATGAATTTCACTTTTTTGATGCTCCAAGTGTAGGGTATTAGTAAAATAACTTCCAACTCTTTTGATACACTATGTTGTTGAGAAGTTATATGATAATTATTTGTTATTTATAATTTATTTAAATATTAATCGCACCAATTGTTTAATAAACATTATGGGATCACCCTCTCGGGTTTCACAAAGCCCAAAGTGTAGGAGGAAAGTTTACTTGCTTTCACTCATTCATTGGATAATCCCTTTAGATTGATAAATATTGGAAATGGAAAAGTCCATAGGTAATTCTAAAGATCAGCTTGGTTCTTAAAAAATAACCAATGGATTGGAAACCCTACTAGGGATTTACTAAGTCTAAAGTATCTAGTTCAGATCTTGTATGATCAAAGTCAAGTATTTTATTATTCTTTACTACTTGAAGAATAATTGGTTTAAATTTTTCTACAATAGTCATGTCACATCCCATATTATGTGTCAAGTCCTGGTCCATTTTGTCACCTTGTTTTGGGTTATGTTTAAAATATTTTCTGAGGTTACAAGTACAAAGTCAAATTACAATCACTTTCTATTTCCCAACATTCTAGGTGGTGACTTTGAGGTCTCATATACCAATGTAAAGATAAAATCTCAAGGTGAACATGAGAAGAAGGATTTTGAAATATTTTTTGACACTATGAAGAAGACCAAAAGCTACACAAAGAAGCATCCATAGTAGAACCTGGAGCCCGAGCTTGCAAAGGACAAGAAACCAACATGGGTGAAGAAAATTATTGAATCAGGTAAGTCTACTAAATCCCTTGTTGAAGCATCTCCTAATTTTAATAATGAAGTAAATGGTGTAAGTATCCATGAAGAGACACATGAATTTGAAGTTTCTAGGATAGATCAAGTAATTTTTCTGTTGAGCAAGTGCTTGATAATGAACTTCACATCTCAAGAGAAGAGGATAGGTGGGGATTCTAGGGTAAAAATAAGTTCAACCTTTAATCCCTAGAGTTGGATCTATCTTTAATGGAAAAAATTTCAATCCAAGAGGAGAATCTCCTAATGTAGAAGTGTACCCTTCTTTTGAGGAAGACCCAATTGATCAGAACTACTATACTCCTACACCAAGTGAGATTGGAGATGTCTTAGAAAATGAAGAAGATATAGACAAAGACATGAAAGCCTTAGAAGAGGAATAAACTAGGCTAAAGGAAGAAGAAGAGAATAGAATGAAGGGGTTGAAGGAGAAGTAATTTAGGATTAGAGATAACCAACTTGAGAGAGATGCTTAGAAACAAAAAATAGAGAAGATGAGAGAAGATGCTACTAGGCAGAAGGCCTTTCTTGAAAATGTCTCTAAGTTAATTGCTAAGATTACTCTTGAAATTCCTAAAGAAATAGTACAATTGGGAACCTCTTTTGCTAGTACCTATACCACATATATTGCAACTACCAAAGCCTCAGATCCTTTTGCTACTGCTAATAAATCATGATTTATAGACCATGGGAAGAAACCCATTGATCAAACAAATAAGACTACCTTTATACTTTAAATACAAACATCGACACAAATACCCATACTTCATCTTTTAAAAACCCCTCCACTAATCTCAAAATTGATCCTACTCCATCCACTACACCCCCAAATCCTAAGATCTTGAAACCGTAGTTGGAAAATGACAAACTACATGAAGAGTTGAGGAAAGCTAAAACAGAAGCCGCCAATCAAAAAATAGCTAGGAAGATTGATTTTCTTAAAATCTCCACACCAACTCTAGAGGCTTCAAGCTCTAGACATAATAATAGTAAATCCAAAAAGAAGAGGTCTATGGGACACACTACTAGTGGAGGCAGTGGTGGAGATTAGGGTGGTGGAGGTGGAGGAAATGATAGAAACAAGAACTCATACCCTGAAGATGATTAGGGAAACAAGAAGGGATCTGATTGTGATGATGGAAGTGGAAAGGGTAAGGATAGAAATCAATCTGACAACCAAAAGTATGATGAGCATAGAAATTCTCATAGGGATAGAAACACTAGAAGATCGCTCCAAGTTGATAGGTATCAATAGTTGTGTTTCACTAGGATACCTGGTTATCCTAACCCATTTCCTGAATATTTTAGGCCTAATCTAGTCAAATTCTCTTGAAATAATGCCTTGAGTGGTGAAGATCATCTCAAAGCATTTTATAATATTATAGATGAATCTGAGGTAGAAGTAGAGGATGTAATGATGAATTTGTTTATGCATTCACTCATTGAAGATGCTTGAGAATGGTATAGAAGTTTTCCTGCAAAGAGTATTGGCTCTTGGGAGGAATTCAAGAGGATGTTTAGAGAGAAATATGGTGATAAAAATTATTCAGGTTATTTATTGAATTAATTTAATAACATTTCTAAATGTTCTAATGAGTCTATGGTTGATTTTAATACAAGGTTCCAAAAGGAAAGGAAAAGGTTACCTCCTCATTTACAATTGAATGAAAATACGTGCTTAGTAAACTATTGCAATTCCATTGATGCAAAGGTGAGATACCTCCTACTGGATAAGAATCCTCAGACACTGAGGGGGGCTTATAATATGGCATAACATATTGATAATATGAGTAAAGAAACTGGTAAAGTTGGAAGAAGAGATGATACAAAAATCCTCAAAAACCCAAAAAATGAGGATAAAAGTTCGAGTGTTAGAGGGGGTACTCTTGAAGATAAGATTGATAATTTAATGAAAACTATAAATGAAAAAATTGAATGACAATAAAAGGATCCATAAAAAAACTATCATAGGAATGAAAGACTTCCTCGGTTGCAGGATCATCTATATAACACCAATTGATATAATGGGAAGCATGTTCCTAAGAATCAGATAAATGCTCAAAATAAGGTTCCTCTAGATCCTTTGCAAAAGAATTCAAGAAATTTTTCTGATGAAACTCCCTAGTGTATGGTTGGTCAAATGCCACATTCTCCTCATCAATGTGCAGTCGCACAAATGGTAGATGTTGAAGAAGATGAGCTTGAGGATTGTGACTAGTCAAATGAGAAGGATGTTGATGAAAATATAATTATGGATGATTCTAATTCTGTTGAAAATGATGCTCGTCTAATATAGAGTCTCATGAAATGGATTTTCATGACCAAAGGAATATTTCCAATACATATCACCAACAAGTTCTCTCTAATGAGGATGTTGATAGTGATACTGAAGTATACAATTTAAAAGCAGTTGAAGATGGTGTGTCCTTGAGAATACCTTCAGATGAAGGGATTGTGAGATATATCACAGCTTTGGCTGCCCAAGCTAGAAGTTCATATCACCTAAGGAATATAAATTTTGGGGGTGAACAAGGTAGTCCCGCTGATCTTTTCATCAAGGAGTAGAATGCCAAAAGTAAAGAGAAAAAGTCTAATGGAATAGAAGTAGTAAAAGCTAAGGAAAGTAGGGGAGATAAGAATTTGGCTAAGAAGATAGAGAAACCAAAAATAGATTTAGAGCTCAAGTCCCCTGCTATGAAGACAAAGGAACAAAGGCAGAATCATGAAGTTGTGATAAAAGATGTCAAATGAAAAGTTGAGACAACCAAAAATCAATAGAAGGAAAGAAACACAGAACACAGTATGATCCTGATTGAATTACCTAAGTACACCCCTATTGACATGTTTCAATTAATTAGCCTTGTAAAACTATTTGTTGGACTCTTCTTGAGATGATGAGAATAGATGAACACAAACAAAAGGAAACAACCCTTATCAATGGTGCTACTATAGCCTACACTGATTTAGTGGTTCCCACTCTGCCCAAAGTGAGTGAAAAGGATAAGAAAGATAAATATGTTGAGGGAGTAATCACTAAAATCCCTCATATGTTTCTAGGAAATTGAGTAACTTCTTGTCTTGGGAAGATAGACCCATTTTTCCTCACATTGATTGTTGAGGGAAAATTTCTGAATTTTTTTATTATTGATTCTAGAGCATCCAATAATATAATGCTATCCAAGATCATGGAGGCATTGGGACTAAAAAGTGACAACACTCTTAGTAAGTGCTATGATATGGATTAAAGAGAAGTCCCTATTATTGGTGTGATCAATGAACTTCCTTACAGATTAACAACATGTCCAGCAAAATAATTTAAGATGAGTGCAATTGTGGTAAATATTCCACCTAATTATGGAATGTTGCTATCTAGGAAACGGAGTGCTTCCATGGGGGGTAGTATGCAGTGTTCCATGACTTATGCCACCTTCCCTATTGATGGTAAGGATGTGCAAGTAGTACAAGAACCAAAGGTGCCACATATGTTGGAACATGCTCTTGAAGATGATACAATTCTCTTTATAGATACTGATCTCGGTGACTTTAAGGTGGAAGAAGTACCAAGAGAAACTAATAGGCACCCTACACCTATAGATAATGAAGTTGTAAGACTTTCTAATAAAGATGGATTATGGAAAATATACTTTGATGGTGCAAGTTCTAAGGAAGGGTCTAGTGCACAAATATTATTGGTCTCACCCACTGACAACATGTACATGTTTTCTTTCACTTTATCTTTTGTCTACAAGAATAATGTAGTAGAATATGAAGCACTATTATTAGGATTAAGATTGGCTGAAAAGAATGGGATAAAGAAGTTAATGGTAATTTGTGATTCTAAGCTTGTGATATCATAAGTAAGAGCCAAGTATACTTGCAAGAATGGAAAACTAAAACAATACATAAATGTTGCCTGGGATTCTATTGAGTAGTTTGATGCTTTTGGAATTGACTAGATGGAGAGAGGATAAAACAAAGTGGCAGACTTACTTATTAATATTGCATTGAGACTAGATGATGTAACCTTTGCAGGTATTTCTAAGGTTGAGATACAATCAAGTCCATCCATCCCTAACAACGTACATAATTGGTAGATATTTAGTGATGATGAAGATATTATGAGATTCTTGCGATGTGTAGATGAATATGAAGGTCGGTAAATTGATTTTGGGGAGTTTGTGGAAAGTATAGATGGTAAGGAAACAATATTTGGGAATGATGTCATTTATTTAAAGACAAATAAAATCCTCAAAGGCCTTGTAGCACTTGGAAGGGTTTTTGATAATCAAGATAAGAGCAAGATAAAAAAAAATTCCATTCATCTAGAGGACCTAGAAGAAATAAATTTGGCGACTGAAAATGCCCCTAAGAAAGTATATGTAGGAAAGAAGATGAAACCTAAGGTTAAGGAAATGTTGATTTCCTTACTGAGAAAATATAGACATGTATTTTCTTGGTCATATGATGACTTGAATATTGGTAGATGGTCAATGCTCCCCTCAAGATTTGTGAAATGGACTAACTGCCTCTCGTGGATCCATTAACTTTGGTAGTTGTATCGAGCATTAATAGGTCGATATTTTGGTGCAACAAAAATTGTGAGACAACAAGCAATATAAGAGCCAAAGGTACCAGGTTTGAATGCCCTCAGGTAACACCGAGGGGGAGTTTTTTGGTAGATGGTCAATGCTCCCCTTGGGATTCATGACATGGACTAACCACCTCTCATGGATCCGTTAACTCTGGCAGTTGTATCGGGCATTAACAAGTTGATATTTTGGTGCAACAACAATTGTGGGCCAACACTAAAGGCATATAGAGAGGAATTATTTTAGCATGATATTCCTCTGAAAGAAAATTCCAAGCCCTTCAGACAAAAGAAAAGGCCCATTAATCCAACCTTAGCTCTAAAGATGCAAGAGGAGCTAGTAAAGCTAAGGGATGTTGGTATCATAAAACCTATTAGACATTCCTCATGGGTGTCTAATCTGATGCATTAAAGGACAACTATACATTGTCGAACATTGAAGCCATGTTACAGAAGGTAACCAGGCATGAGCTACTATCAATGAAGGATGGTTTTTCAATATATAAATAGGTGAAAGTAAAGGAGTTCGAAAAATATAAGACTACATTCACTACTCCACGGGAAACCTATGTATATGTGAGGATTCCTTTTGGTTTAACAAATGCAGGTTCCACCTTCCAAAGGGCTATGGATGTAGCTTTATTTTATTTCATTGACTTATTCATGGCTATATACCAAGATGACCTGACTGCCTACTCCAAGAAAGAGGAAGATCATTGCACACACTTGGAGAAGGTATTTCATAGGGCTTTAAAGTTTGGGATCTCAGTGAATCCGAAAATATATGCCTTTGGGGTCACTAAAGGAAAATTGATGGGGCACATTAAGTCTAAGGAGTGAGGATTGACCCTGAAAGGGTAGAAACCATAGATAAGATCCCTCAACCAAAGAATGTCAAAGGAATTTAATCATTCTTTGGAAAAATAAATTTCTTGAGGAGGTTTGTAACCAGTTTTGTAGAAGTTACAAGACCCATCTCCAAATGCTAAAGAAGGGAGAGAAGGTGACTTGGAATGAGGAGCCTAGTCAAGCATTCAAGAAAATTAAACAAGCTATTAAGGAGGCTCTAGTTTTGAAATCTCCTAATTTCTCTAAGAAAATTCACATCTTTCCCTTTGCTTCTTTCTTTACTATTGTTGTTGTCTTACAACAAAAAAATGATGAGGGATTTGAAAAACCAATTGCATTCTTTAGCAAATATTTATAGGCCGTAGAGCTCAAGTATGATGTGATTGAAAAAAAGCATATGCTTTAGTCAAGGTTGTGAATAATTTTAGAACCTACGTAGTGAGAGTGATAGTCATAGATTTTTTACCAAGTGTTGTTGTGAAAGATATCTTCACTCAACATGAAACTAAAGGAAGAAGGTGTAGATGGATCAATAGGATCAAAGAATTTAACATTGATGTACAGATCACCAAATTATTAAGAGGGCAAGGCCTACCTAAAATGATGGAAGAAACTAATTTTGAAGGTAATCGAATAAGTCAAATAGAGACTGTTTATGTTGCACCTATATGTGATAAGAAAACATGTGGATGGTATGAAAGGATTGTCCAATATTTACAGAATTTGCAATTTCATGCAAATATGGCTGATAAAGACAAGAGGACATTAAAATTGCATTCTATTAACTATGTAATTATTGACAATTAGTTGTGGTGGAGAAGCCTAGACAGTGTATTGCTTAAAAGTGTGGATGGAAATCAGGCATTAGAACTCTTTTAGGAAATGCACAATGAAGTGTGCAATGGTCATTATATGGCAAAGATCACTACTCATAAGATCCTAAGGGTAGGATTTTGGTGGCCCATTTTTTTTAAGGATGCCCACAAGTTTTTTAAGGCTTGTGATGCTTGTCAAATATTTGCAGGAAAACTAAATTTTTTAGTGAATTTTCCACTTAGGCCTATTTCTATTCAGGCTCATTTACAACAATGGGGAATTGAATTCATTGGTAAAATACCAGAAAAGTCTAGTGGAGGGAATTCATGGATCCTTTTGGCCACTGGCTATTTCACAAAATGGGTAGAAGCAATGACAAAAGTGGTAGTGGATTTCTTATTGAACAATATTATGATCAGGTTTGGAGTCTCAGAAAAGATCATTTCAGATAATTCTATGTGTTTTAGATCTAAGGAGTTCAAGGATTTTTGTGACAAAGATTCCATACAGATCTCTTATTCTTCACCTTACCATCCTTAGGGAAATGGTCAAGCCGAGTCTAGTAACAAGAGCTTAAGGAAGATCATCAAAAGAGTGATAAAGAAGAACAAGAAATCTTGGGATTCAAAGATAAAGCTGACACTTTGGGAAAATAGGGTTACTATGAAGGCTACTAGTTATTTAGTATCTGGTTTGGTGTATGGTCTAGATACTAGGCTACCACAAAACAACTTGCTAAAGATGTATAAATTTGTGCAGGAATATGATGAAAATGTTTGTGATGATATGCAACACAAAATTGATAACCTAGTGTAATTAGATGAAACTAGAAGAGAAGCTCATGCCAAAAATGCAAGGATGTTGCAAGTTAAGAACTTGCATGACAAGAGAGCCTCTCCCAAAAAAAATGAGGTGAATAGTATGGTACTATTTTGGAATGCAATGGCTCGGGATAAGGGTAAGCATGGAAATTTTGAAGCTTTATGGTTTGGCCCTTATCTGGTAGCAAATACATATGGGGAGGACTCATACTTCCTCCAAGGCTTGATAGGTGAAATACTTGAACTTCCAGTACATGGACATTTCTTGAAGCCATACATCTCCTACGTATGTTCTACTCCATGTACATTGTAAGCTTTGTACATTTTTTATATAGGTATATTTTCTTTGGCTGTATCTGATTTGGTCTTGCTACCTTGTTTGAGTAGTTCCTTGGTTTTTGGTTCTTTGTGTCTTGGCTGGTATGCTTCAACCCGAGATTCTAAGATTTCACCATGCCTACGAGAGGCATGTGTCCCTAGTCAGATCCATTGATGGAACCCCTAAATTTATTTTGGTTCCATTTCTCATCTTGCAAAATTCTGGTTTGAATCCATCCTAAGGGCTTTGGGTTTTGTTTATTGTCACTATTTTAGGGTTTTAGTTTACTTAAGATCCTTCTTAAAAACCATTTAGCTTATATCCTTGCCACAACTCTAATTCATCATTCACTCCTTACTTCTAGTTCTGATTCTTTTAAGTTACACCTTATGCATTGGAGCCCATGAAATTACTAGCCCCTTGGTCTAGGTTTATCAATCGTCTAGTTTTTTACCACCACTTTAATATTTCTTAAGTCAGGAAAAATATTTCCCATCAAAGTGACTTAAGTATTGGAATATTTAATCCCATGTGTCTTGGTCTCGTCAACCTAGTCAGGTCCACTTCTTAAAACTAACATTTTTGCATGTGCAAATCTTTGGTTTTATGTTTACCATTTGATAGTAGCAGGAAAATATTGAACTCTCCCTCCCCACATGCCCACTCTGATTGATTTTCCATTATTTTATTCCAATGGGCTGGTGGGTACAATCCATGTGTCTTCTACACTAGAAGGCCCAAGTTCCTTTGAATGATATGCTAGAGATGTTAAAATGACATTGACGGTGGTTGTTGGGTAATGTGGTCTCATCTTAGCCACTCCCTACTACCCCATCCTATTTTATTTTGTATTTAAGAAATGTCATGGGCTAGAAGGTGAATTGACACATATTGCCTTTTGGAGGGGCCTGCTTGGCTTGGATGACAAAAAATGTTTCTATGGAGCTGGAATCAACAGTTGATATTGGGTGACATGGGTCAATCCTAACCGCTCCCCACTATCCCATAAGGGTCTTACCCCTTCTACCTGGTTCTCAACGGGGTGGTGGCTAATTGCCACATGGAATAACCTAGAGGGCATGGAAGACATTGGAATAAAGGAAAATATTAAATAAATACTTTAGCATGAGGCATGGACAATAAAGTGTGTGCTACTAAAAGAAGGTATATGGAACATGTTTTAATAATATTTGAGATATTTTAATGTAAGCCATTGGTTGTATTAGAAGAATAAGGCCACAAGAAATTGGTCTTAGATTAAGGTGCGAGTATAGAAAAGTTGTGATATTTAATCTCAACCTTTCCCCATCTCCCCATTGATGAAAGTTGCACATGGATTAAGACTCATGGGGGTGAGGGGAAGAGGACACGTGGATTCTGGCTACCACAACAAAGAAATGATGGAGCTCACAGATCGCCAACAAGTGGCTCCATGTGGCTTATTGTCATTTGATGAGTGTTTCAGCTGCATAGAGTCATATTTTTCAAATCAAGTTGACTAAATCTAGATTTTTCATCAGTTAACACACCTGTGTGATCAATGGATGGTATTCAAAGCTCAGTTTGAAGGAAAGTGAGCTATTCTAGTTCACATGAGTGAGCCTTAATAACAAAAAAGACATCGAGATACCAAAGTAAGAGGTTGCATAGCTATTAAAACTAGTTTGAGAAGGGTATGTGCAGGACCATCATGGAAAAAATAGGCCCTTAAGTGGAAAAAAATTCAGAAAAATTAGAGTTAGGAAACTTGACATAAAAATTTGAATAAGTTATCTATATTATTTCAAAAATATGTAGCAATACAATTTGTAGAAAATTGATTGTAGTTTCTAAATTACTAGGTTTATTTACAAAAAAATAAAATCTATTTGGTGAAAATTTGAAATTTCAATACTGTAGTACTTAAATTTTAAGGAAAAAATAAGAAGTAGGTGTCTGTCTAACCACCCTAACCACATTAAAATCATAATATTTTTTTATAAGATTTTAAATATAAGTAGAGGACTCATGTCCCAATGTGATGCATATTTTTTTGTAATTTTTTTCCAATTAAATAATTAATTATAAAAAAAATTATGAATTTAAAAAAAATATATAAAGACTCATATGTCTAACCACCTTAACTTGGTCAAAACTTCATGATTTTTTTGTTTGTTTTGTTTTTGAATCTTATAGTACGTGAATCATTGAATGTGACGCATGTTTTGGATTCAAAAAATATGATACCATTTGAAAGTTATAGATGTTTTTCAATCAGCCTAAAAATGAGGACTTTAGTCATAATTCAATAGAAAATGAATAATAATTATTTATGAAATTCAAAGTAAATCATAATTTATATTGGTGGAAAGCTGAGAATCTCCTTTAAAAACCCTTTTCGTTTCATCAATTTTGGGTAAAAAAAAAGTCGTCAACCACATACCCACCATATTGCCACTTTTTGGCCCATCATGATCCTGCACATACACAAAAGCATAATTGAGCATTTTTAAAGACACTCTCCACATCTGGAGAGCTCGTGCTATGGTTTTGAGGCTTGTTTGATGTCAAGGCTAGGGTTATTAACCCACGAAAAAATAGTAAGTAAATTACTTCCTTCACATTTGAATTATTGATAAATTATGGTCTAGAAACCTTTGAGTCAATTAGGGTTTTGTTCATTTTACATTTTAAGGTTTGACGTCATTAAAAGGAATTTTTTGATCCTAAATTGTTATAATTAGTGTCAAACCCTTATTAGAGCCGTAATTCTTGTCCCAAAAGACTAGAAACCCTAGTTTGTAAAACTCTTGTGTCATCGCTCCCAAAGAAAAATCAAAAGCATCTTCGTCTAAAGGGGAAGACTTTGTTCCCAAAATACTTTTGAGTAAAGACTTACTGACCAGTTGTCGCCCTCGACCAGTGAAAAATATAATGGTCAATTGATTCTATGAGGTCCATAGGTAGTTGAGTTCTTCATTGAAAAGAACCATTCTATTGGAGATGCCAAACTACCTTGTACTAGGTGGGAATTGTTCTATGGTTGGTTCAAAAATAGAAACATGGGTATTCGAGTTGGTAACCCTTAGAATTGTGACCTAGGGAAGTTGAATGTACCTAATGTCTATATGGATGTTGATTTTCTTAAAATAGTAGCCACCAATTATGATCCAGTTACAAGGAATGTAAGGACATATGATGGGAAGGAAATGGTTAAAATTACCAGGGATGAAATTGCTCATGTCTTCAAACTCACCAAGTGGAGTGATGAAATGCCTAAAATTCATGAAATTTTTTTTAGGGAGGAATATGCTAGGACTAATATTTCATTCAAAGTCCACATACTACCAAGGTATTTATCCAAAATTGGGGGCCGAAGGGTTACATTGGGGCCATTCGATAAGTAGCCTTTTCCTGTTTGTTATTTTATCCCTTACTTCCAAAGAATGTTTTACTCCATTTTCCAAATAATTGGTTATGATCCTATCACTAGAATTCCTATGGCATGGATGCATATGGAAACCCATATTCAACACCCCCAATATTGCATAGTATATGATTATGTGGGGTTTCTTGTAGAAATAATTCATGAGGGTTTGATAAGATTGAAGAAAGGTGCATATGGAGTAAGGTTTAGTTGTTAATCATTGTTAATGCGTATGTTTTTGTTCAAAGGTGAATCTTACTTTTCCTATTCAGTGTTGGACTATGGTCGTTGATAAGGATGAAAAGACATATGACTATGTGACATTTCAAAACTTATTTTATTCATAATTAAAGAGAGCCCTAGTTATGAATGTACCTAGAATTCAAAAGGCCCTGCATGAATTCTTGAGACCCAAGGAAAGAAGGCCTAAGTTGGGAGTTGATCACAATTTGGGAGATGTTATCCCATATCTTGTATACACTATTTTGTGAGTGTATAGTTCCATTTTTGTACCTCACTTGCTACCAAATTTTGTGCCAAAAAGAATTGGTTTCCTTGAGGTAATATGGCAATTGGAAAGTGTGGAAAACAAACATTTGTTGAATCAAGGAATAGGTATGATCTCAAAGGTTTCATGGCCTGGTTGAAGGAGAGGAACAATAGTTACAAATTTTTGCACATTTTCCAATTCCCAGAGGATGTGATAAGAAATGTGTTTTATCTTTTGGAACAAGATAGGGAAAAAGAAAGGTGGATTTATTTCAATAAAATGCAAAGAAAGATAAGGGAGAAAAAAACAGACTTCATTGCTTTCCCAAAGATTGAAAATGTAATGCAAAAGGTGGAACATTTGTTTCAAAACTTTGAAACAATAGTGGGCCAACTTGAAAGTGAAAAGATGATTCTAGATGAGGGGAAGGCCCCCATTGAAGAAGAAATTAGTGGGGAGAAATACCTATTATGGAAGAGAAATCTACATCTCAAGCCCTAGAGGAACCAAAAATAAAGTTCTTTATAAGGAGAAATAATAAGGAAAATAAAAATGATGCAATTACTACTCCTTCCCAACAAGAGGAGAAAAGACCTCTTTCTCTTGTGCCATAGATACCACCACCATTTCCTCCAAGGCCAAAAGGGCCTGAAATTGTAGATATTGATGTTCCACCACAACATGCATCATCACCAAAAGAGATACCGTTAAAAAGCATAAGGTTGAAGTAACTAGTTTGGTGGACTATGTTGATGAAGAATCTGATGATGACATATGGGTATCAAAGTAGGAAATACAAGAAGGGACACCCTCTGCACCAAAAATGATGGCATCGTAATAATTGAGTATGAGGTTGAGTAAGGATAAAATCATTGGGGCTAATGGTAAAGGTGATATCCGAGTGGAGGCATGTACCAAGTTCATGAATGATAATTCATTTGTAATGTCTCAAGCTTTCATGGATTTTTCATACAATGCTAAAAAACATGAATATGTCAGCAACCTAGATGAGGAAATAAGTCTTCTTCTAGAATTTCTTGACACTACCATCCAAGCAAAGGTTTTGAAAGAAATGAGAGCTAGGTTCCAAAGGATGATTACAAAGGAGGGTAGATAATTGGTGAGAAATAGTGGTATTTCACTATTACCAGAGTGAGATTTAGCTCTCGTCATAGCCTTTAATACAATAAACAGATGTGAGAGACCTCTCTATAATTTAGAAGAGGGATCAATTGCATTACAAGGGTCTACCTTTAGTGAATAATGAGATGCATTAGCTATTTTGTTTCTAGCCCCAAGTACAAGGAAGCCTGCCATTGCTAAGCCTTCACCTAACTATAGTGGATGCCTAATAATTAAGAGAGTGTTTGAAACATCGGCTCTAGAGGTAGAAAATATGATAGTACATGTTGCATAGTTCACAAGAGCCATTGTAGAGTCTATAACTATAGAAAAGGAAAAGATCAAGATAGATTACAATAATTTGATAGTTGAATATGGAAAGGTTGAACAACAAAAGATGTAGTTACAAACAAAAGTAGCATTATTAGAAGAAAAGTTGCAAAATTTGCAACTGGGAAAGCATGCACAGATTGGTGTTGATTCCCCTCCCACTTCACAAGAAGCTACACCCCTCAAATTTACCCTTGAAGCAATTTACTCATGGGAAATTGTGCCATACAACATGGGAAGTGTACCCATTTGAATGATAGAGCCTAGAATATCAAAGATGCCACAGACTAAGGAAGATATCAACAGGGAGGAATTGCTCAGGAAACTAAAATAGTATAAAGAGAAATATGACAATCATGATAATGAAACCTTTATGAGCAATATGAAGATTGTCATGATAGTCTTGGAGCATCTAAACATAGGGTTGAATAATATATTGAATAACATTCATGATAACTATTCCTCCGTGATGGTTGGTATAAATAATTTTGAAAATGATAAGCAAAGAGATATTCCACTTATGGAAACATGGATCCCTAGGATGAAGGAATTAAGATTGATGTCAATTGGATCTAAGCAAGAGGTTAACCCCCTGAAAAGATTAAGCCCACTATTACTCTTGTAAGTGAAATTAACGAATATGGAGGGAAAATGGAGCCTTTGGAAGTCAGAATAAGGGAACTGGTGAATTCATTTCATGAATCACATCATGGTCTCCTCCCATACATTTTAAGGGATGATGGTAGCATAAAAACCCTGCATGAGTGGAGAGATGAAACTAATAAAACCATTTTAGAGCAAGCAGTTTCAATTTGTCAAAAATATGATCTAGGTACACTAAAAAGAAATATTGATATGTTGTATCATGTAGAGATTGTCTTGTTAGAATTTGATAGGGAGGCCAATCAAATTGTTACCAAGTATTCACCTTATAGAGAAAAGGTTGATGTCATGAAATTCAACTGGCCTACTAAAGAGGAATTCTTGGCATGGAGAGACAAATACTTGGATGAGCTGGTGGATTGATATGAAATGGTGGGGTGATGATTTGGAAATTTCCATTTTGAAGTTTGCAATCATGATGAGTAATGGATAGGTGAAAATGCACAACATACCCTAAATTTAGTACAAATTAGGCTTTTTTTAAATATAGAAAATATAGTACATTTTCTCAAAATTGAATCAATAACAAGTTTACAGACGTGGACATATTCTTTGTCCTTTCCTTTCTTTTTCATTCATGCTTTCTTTTATTTTCACTTTTTGTGCACGGGCACAATTTTTGAGGAAACTATTTAAAGATTCCTTTGGAAAGGTGGGACCGAATCTCCAACAATGAATGAGGATTACTTTTGTCTCATACATGTTTCCCACCACCTGGGAATGTAGAGATAACTGAAAAATGGAATATATGTTACAGTGGTCGAATAGGTAATGACATGTGTTCTTTCTGCCCTGAGGCTTGTTTTGCTCCTTCATTTATATAAGAAGGAATTAAAAGCCATAAATTAGTGGTTCATTGAAATCCAATTGACACAATGAATGGTAAAGAGAATACTGAACATGTTTTAAATTTGGTCTTAAGTTTTGAGTCTTTAGTTACATATGTAATTTCGATAACAAGATAGCAAATACAATACAGAATGGTACTAATTTCATGGCTACCTTGTTGCATATTTTGAGTTTTGTCTTAAGTTTTGAGTCTTTAGTTACTAATGTACTCACACACACTAGAACGTGTGACATATACCACTACCTTTTTGTAAGATATGAGATGTCAGAACTTCTTGATCCCCTTAATAATGGTAAACACTTTCCTTTCAATGAAGTTATAGTTTGTCTCATAGTCCTTTAAGGTCCGAGAATGGAAGGCCATCAGATGTTCTCCCTTTCCTTCATCTTTTTGTGTCAAAATAGTAGCGATGCTAGATTTTCTACTAAACACATACATTATGAAGTCCTTTGATAAGTTTGGATTTATCAAAATAGGGGCTAAAGAAATAGCCTCCTTAACCTTTTCAAAGGCATCACTATCTTCTTTAGTCCATTTGAATAATTGCCCCTTTTTTAGCATTAGGGTGATAGGTCTAATTTACCCCATAAAATTAGAAATGAATTTTCTTACAAAATTTACCTTTCCCAAAAAGGACTGAACTTCCTTTTTGTTCACTAGGAGGGGAATTTCCTTGATTGATTTCACCTAATTTGGATCGATAGAAACACCATTTTTGGATACTACATGTCCTAATAATTTACCTTGAGGTACTTCGAAGATACATTTTTTTGGGTTCAGGGAAATCCCAAACTCAGGGAATTTCTCAAAAACCATTTCAAGATGATCAAAATGTTCATCCTTTGACTTAGAGAACACAATAAGATCATCCAAGTAGATCAGAATGATCTTATTGATCAATTCTTGTAAGGCAATATCCATTGCTCGTTGGATGGTAGCTCCTATATTTGAGAGGTCGAAGGGTAGTTTTTGATAGGAAAAATTCCCCACTTGGTAGTGAATGTTGTTTTGTTTTAGTCATCCTCTTTGACCCAGATTTGGTTGTAACTGGAGAAGTCTTCCAATAGAGAAAACATTTCTGAGCCATCCATTGTTTGCAAGATAGACTCCATGGAAGGTAGGGGGTAGTGGAGCTTCAAGGAATCTCTATTTAGATCCCATAAATCAAAACATCGGTGGATGTCTCCATTCTTCTTTCAGATAGGAACTAGATCAGCCACCCATGTGTTGTGATTAGTTAAGAAGACAATCCAGGAGTGAATAAGCTTTATCAATTCTTGCACCATTAATGCCTCAATATTTGGATTCACTAGCCTCTTCTTTTGGTGGATGGGTTTTGTGCCTTTCATTAGCTCTATATTACATTGGATTGTTTTGAGAACATATCCCTTGAGTTTGTCATATGACCAGGTTACTACTCCTTCATATCTTCACAAAAATGTATGAATCATTCTTTATCATGTTGTGGGACATCCTTCCCGAGCTTAAGCTTCCTTCCATCTCCGACCTAAAGATCTACATAATTTCTTTTTTCCACTACAAACTTCCTCTTTTCATTCCTTACATCATCAAAATTGAATAGGTTTTCGAGAGTGACAAGTCTTTTTGGAAGATTATTGGACCTAAGTTGGATAAGTTTCCCCATCATAGGCCTCTACAATTTTTGGTTGGAGTTGGTCAAGGAACTCTCCTATATGCTAAATGAATGAGGTGACGTTTTCATTAGTTCAAGAACCTATCAACTCTATTCATTATCTTGGTTTGCAGGTTGGATTATTAATCACATAGAGTGTATGTTCTCAATCAACCTAGAAGCAGGGTCAAATTGGGAGACAATTATCACCATGTGATCTGTAGCTGCATTTTGGCCTCTAGGCACCGCCTAAATATTGAAAGCTTCAAAACTTTCAATTAGGTCCTAGACCCCATGTCTATATGATCTCATGTGGAAATTATTCATTGTGGAGACTCCCCAAACTTGATTTACTATTAGCTTAGAGTCTTAGAAAACCATTATGTTTAACACCCATCTGCTCCACAAGGCTTAAACATTGCACTAGGCCTTCATATTTAGCTTCATTGTTCGAACAGGAAAAATGAAAGAAAAAAGAACTGAGAGTCTTTTCATTGGATGGGGATGTCAAACATATCCTGACTCTTGCACCAACTTTGTATCTTTCTCCATCAAAATGCAACATCCATAGCTTTGAGGCTTGACCACCCTCTGGTTTCTTCATGACCCTCAGAATCAATTGATCTTCATCATAGATTACATAGGTTCCCAACCCGGTGGGATGATAATTTCCAAAGGGATCATTGTCCATGAATTCACTCAAGAGTACTTCCTCTTGATTGGTCTGGTCTCTAATAACCTTCTCATCTTCTAGTAACTTCATACAATAAATCTCATGCTTGGTGATATAAGTATGGGTAGCCTCAGAAAATTTCATGGCTCCATCTTCTACATGTTCTGAGTGTAAAGGTTTAGACACTATCTTCATTTTAGCTCCATGCTTGGTCCTTAGGATTAAGTGTGACCAATCTAGGGAAAGATATCTGCCTATCTTGGAAGTGAACTTTCAGGATAAGAAAAGACCGAACATGGGAGGAACATCAATGATCATGACATCTTGTGGAACAATGAAGCTAGGGTAGGAGAAAAAATTCAAGGGGGGTTCTTGATGACACCTATTGTTTCAACCTTATTCCCATCAAGATGCATAACCCCTATATTTAAAGGTTCATAGATAAGCCCCAAGGCTTCAACTATTTTCCTGGGAATCAATGTGGTGCTAGCACCAAAGTCGATCATATAACTATGCAACAATTTCTTACACACAATGAGGGTTAAGAAGAAGGGTTTCTATTTAGGATTACCTTTACTTTCAGTAGAGACTTCTTATGTATTGTTTGTGAGAACTTTTTTCTAAGATAGTGAATCAATGGCCTTTGCTTTAGAGAGTTTCTTCATTATCTCTGTGCTCACATATTCTAGTAGGGCCTTCTGCAACAATGATTTCTACTCTAGAATAGCTAAGATATCCCAAAGAGATACAATAGCTTAGGCTTTCTTCAATTATTCCACCATATTGAATAGTGGTAGATTCAGAGACTTCTATTCCTTAGATCTCATTATAACAATCTCCTTGTGGGGTGGGGATTGTTGTGCAATAGCCAAGGTACCAAGAGCTTGGTCAACAACACTTTTGGGTTGTGGAGTGACCAGTTCACCCGTGAATCTCCTCTTTGAGAAAGTTCTATAATCTAATTGCACTTGTGGGGCATATGATGTGGATGCCTCATTTGCAAACACCACCTCTTCTTCTTCCATCCATGATAAGAGCACATGGTTGGGAGCTATATCCATTTCTTGCTCCAGGGAAATCCCTTGCATCTGCACGGTGAGTACCAAATTTTCCATTTTTGGAGAGGCCTATGCATAACCTCCTAAACCTAATACAATGCCTTGACTATGCTGATCCAACACTTTTTGTTGTAGTTTTCCACATGAACAATTTTGAGGCATATGTGCTTCATTGTAGGGGAATCACCAGGGATTGATATCATCAACAAGATTGTTTTTCCTCACTACCAAATCTCTATTTGAACTCGATGGGACATTATGTAGTGGAGTAGGCACCAAAACCATCTGATTACTTGTTTGAGCCAACAAAATCATGCGCAAGTCTCCTTGGAACTAGTTCTATTGGTAGGAAGGTCTTCCACCTTGATAATTTTGGTAAGCTAGTTTATGGGGCATGGAATGATTACACTTAATGGTAGTTATTTCATTTGAGATGTTCCACAACAACTCCTTGACATCTCTCATCTCATTCCTCTAAGAGTTAGATATAGATGCAAAATTTTACGCTATGCTCGGATATTCACACATAGATTCAGGAGGAGCAAACACACTAGTTAAAGCTATCTTTGGGGTGGGAGCTAAAAATTCTAAAAATATAGGCATCATGGGCTTAGGTGGTAGATTTTTGACATTAATCAAATTATTCTCTGTTATAACAGAAATGTTATACGCGTCTGACAAGGTGTTCCCACCAAGAGACTAAATCATCATTGAGATATCAGTGTTGAAAGATTTTAGGTAGAACATGAATTCCAAATCAGGAGGTAGGCAGATCATGGTCTGGATCCTTTTCCAAGTTGTATAACATGTGGCATTAAATTTGGTCATGGCATCTTGAGGGTCCACTTGATGGTCACCAACTGTTGGAATAGCGAGGATCGATCTTGGTTGTTCGAAAACTACTCATAAAAGGATCTTCAAGCTGGTCCCAGGTACTGATGGTATTGGTTCCCAAAGTGCAGTACCAATCAAGGGCCTTTCCTTTGAAAGAGGCTACAAGTAGCCTTAGCACTACATTTTGATAAGTTACACAATGCATCAGACACACATTCGCCACATCTTCCAAATGTTCGAATGGTGTCTTTGACCCTTCCTCAAAGAATTTTTGTACAACTTTCAAAGAAGAGGTTGGGATAGGGACCCAAACAACTGGTGCTAGTGGTGCTATGAGAGGGATTTGGATGTCCCATGCCACATAATTTTTGCTAGCAATTAGAAACATAGTTGGTGGAGGGACCAAGACGTTTACTAAATGGGTTCTTGTTTGTAATGTTACCAGTGGTGGCACTAGCAGGCCAAGGTTATTCATGGTTTGGGATCTAGTAATAGGTCTATGGCTCATACACCCACTTAAGATTTAGATACATTAAAACAAGTCCCACCAGGCATGCCAAAAAAATAATTGTTGATGCCTTAAGTTGCTAGGAAAACAACCTTATGGGAAGCTTAGTTAATGGGGGACCAATTGCGCTAAACTGAGTAACCTCTAGGTTTTCAAAGAAACCCAATCCTTCTGTAATTGGGGTTTGTAATAGGAAAATAAAGTAGATATAAAAAAAGTCTAATCTCTAAGGTGAAACACCAAGATTTAGTTATATAGGCGTGTGAAACCTTCCTTTTGGATGAGGTTTGAAGGTCCGTTCAAAAATATGCATGTCTAAGAATAATAGAAAACAAAGATGAAAATCCTAAGAAATTAATCAAATAAAATAATATAGCTTCCACATACATCTAATAAACAAGAAGAGTCTAAGACATGATCCAGATAGTAAATTTCTATTGAGATTATAAAATTTATGCAGATAAACTACTTAGTTCAACAAGTAGCACAATATAATGTCTTATATTAACTAAGAAACAAAGAAGCCAAACAATTGGCACAATCTATAAGTTTTAATACAATAATCAGGAAAAAATAAAAAGACTTAGAGCTTTTTCAATCTCTTTTCTGTGATTTTTCTCGAACCCTTTCTTAGAGAGAAAGAGTAGTATATATAGATCATCCACTGCTAGAGAGTCAATAAATGAAAATATTCCCAGATACGAGCAATGATATCTGTTGCCATGATTTCCCAAAACTATTGTAATAGAAAGATTCAATATATAGCATGCAATTGCCTTTGAACAAGATGTGCTCCCTAGAAAATGATGACTATGGTCCCAAGGAAGAAGTAGTGAAACTCTCTAGGCAACATGTGTCACTCACCCACAGAGTTACTTAGGACACATGGTGAAGAGATGGGGTTTCATACTCATTCATTCCTCTCCTTTGATTTAAATCCCCATGGAGAAGTAACATAGAGAAGTCTGCATTTGAATGCTGGTTGTGGGGACCACCAAAAATCTTCCCACAGAATGATGCAATGTGGCACATGGGTGGAGATCGGAGGAGAAAAAAGGAGAGAGGGCTCCCAAAGGTCCATGCTTCTAACATGTGCTGAAAGGGTGGGGCTCAATAGAGAAGAAAGGGAAGAAACCCCTTCAATGAGTGCACAACGAACACGTGGAGAAAGTTGGTGAGGGAAATGCAAAAAGGGTCAGAGATGCTTAAACATATAAGGAAAGGGCTGGGGTTATGCAAAAATAACAACACCAACCCAAAGGGAGCTCTAAGGTTTTTTAATTCACATATACATTGGAAAGAAGAGAATGATCAAACATCCCACAAAAGCTATGGTAGTAGCTAAACTAAAGCAACATGGAAATACCCTATAGATCTAAAGATGAAGGAAATGAAAAGAGCATATAAGGAAAAACATATCCATCATTTCCTCCTAAATTCTAGTGTGGGTCTTCATTGTTGCTTGCTCCTCCCCGCTCTTGATCCTCAAATGAGCCTACATCATGATAAAAGAGTTAGTTAGAGAGCTCTCTAGATATAGATCTCATTATGTGCCCTATCAACAAACATATAGCATATGCCTATGATTCTTTAAGTCAATTGAGCAAGTATTAGATGTATGCAAGAGATCCTAAAAATCAAACATCACAAGAGCATTGAGCTTCATTGTCTTTTACCTAACATGTTTGTTCACTGTGCAAGTATAGCTGAAATCTTGTTGTTGATTCATTTTTTCTCACATCATAGCATGTGGTACAAAAATGGGCTCCCACAAGGGTTGAGCCTAGCATGTTGCCCCCTAAGTTTCAAGAGGGGAATGAGATGGGAAAAACATATTCATATTGCTCAAATCAAAGAATTTCAACTAAAGGAGTAATTCATAAAGTGGCTGTAAGAATCATTGGCACATTGATCACTCATGACAACCAATTCAAAGTGCAATGAGGCATCCTCCTAGAAATGGAAATCACATATGAACAATGGGTTGGATTCAAATGTTTAATCAATATGCAAAATAAAAGAGAGGTGCACTTTATTCATTAAGAATGGTTGTTTGCATACAAAGTTCTTATATTGTCATGGTTTTACTTCATTCAATGGTGATTTTCATCATGTTTTACATATTTATTGTTGTTGTACATCAATTTTTGCTGCTATCTATATTGTTTAAAGTGTACACTTTGAGGGTACAACCACCAAGAATCAAGAGATGTTGACAATAGTGCTCACAAGAGGCATTCAACATTTGTGAATACACAAGAATGAGAAAATATATATGAATTAAAAATGATAAGGTCATCACACAAAAGACCTTATTGTATTTGAACAAGTGCAGTAGGCAACCATAATAAGTTTCTTTCATGCTTGCATCAGTTAAGAAATGTTCAAAGAAACAAAGTGCAGACCTTTAGTGGAAGAATTTGAGCACAATTACTAAGAAGTGGAAAGCATTCAAGCATATCAAATTTTCCTATATCTTTGTTTGATCCATTCAAACACACCTTGCATTGTTTGAGAGGTTTCTTCTCATAAGGACAAGTATATGCATATCAGGCTATAACTACCTACAATTAAAAATTAAAAATGCATGAAGGGTACAAAGGGGACTTTAATTTCTATCAACCATTGAAGGACAAGATGGTAGCTTATAGATGGAATGGGAAAAGAGTTTCAAGGAGATGTGAAAGTATAATAGTTATAATCCACAAGATATATATTCTTTCATAAGATAAAGCACTCTATTGGATTCTACCAAGTTTTTATATTTTAAAAGCTTGTGAATAAATTCATTCTAGATATTTGTCTGTAGTAAAAGAAAATCATCTATGAGAAAGAAAGATAATATTTTTCTCATGTAAATGGGGTTTCTAGAGAACATCGGTCTGCAATATTGAAAACATGTAATCTTTAGAAGGGTTGTATGAAGCAAAAAAAGTAGATAATATCATGTCAGCAAGATGTTTCTACATAGTGCTTGTAGATCAAAATGGTTCCTCATCAAATGAATCAAAATCCTCAATATCTACAAGTAAAAAAAAAACCAGTAAACTATGTTCAATGTGAGGATTTCTACAAAAACCAAGAAGGTTGAAACCATGCTAAATAAATAAATACAAAGGAGGTTCAAGTCTGTGACCATCCATGGAAGAAGGAAACATGAGTTTTTAGTTTCTTTCATATTGTGTCTAAGGGTTTTAAACAAGTGATACAAATAAAGTGTGTATTCTACAAGAGAAAATGGAGATAAAATAGAGCAAGTGTGAGGAAAAAAGAGAGAGCTCAACCTGCAGGAAAATCAAGCACCCATAAATCCAATAGGCTATGACCATGGAGGAAGAATTTTTTCACTTATTTCAAGAAAATAAAACACATTATCTCTCTTTTATCGCATTCAGAAAATGAGGGTTACCCCCGAGCTTATTCAAAGAAAACCCAAAATGTCCCCTTGACAAATGAGGCCACGACCAAGGAAATACAAAGAGGCCTCATAGATGCAAAAAATGATAAACTAAAATATAAAGAATTGCAATTTTCCCAAAAAGTGCTAGAACCCATAATGCAATGAATAAAAATACTCATTATTTTGTTCACAATGAGGTGGAATCAAGCCTAATTTTGCAGAAAATAAGAAGGAAATGCAAGGTTCAAAGCTTACCAAAGTTTTGTTGATGAGAAGATACACTCAAGCCCACGAAATTTCCCACAAAATGTCTCCAAAATTTCAATTGAAGTCTCTCCAATGGCGACCTCAAAACAATGAGAAGGTCAATAGAGTGTAATGAGAAAAGAATACATTAGAAAAACAATAATGCTCATAGCTCAAAAACCCAAGAAATGCATTTGAATTCAAGGAAGTGCAAAGGATTTTGCATATTTGGTAAACAAAGATACTCACCACATAGATTTCTTGAGGAGGAAGCTCCATGAAAGCTTAAGAAGAGATTGATCAAAACTTCCATGGTGGTGACACCCAACAAAGGTGAATTCTCCTTTAGAAAAATCAAAGTGCATAATGAGGGTGAAAAGCTAGGGACAAATGTTTTGTTCTAGGTTTTCCCCATTTTACCTAAGTCAACCTTTTTCCACATTGATTTTAATTTCTATGCCTTCACTAATACCTTCGTGGTATTATGTTGCCTTTTCATATGTGTTATTAACCTAGGCTGCATTGTGCCTTTGTCCATTCTTTTATGATTTTTAAGAAAGTGATGTGATTATGTGCCTTCAAAATTTTCCTTATGATTTTGAAGAAATCATATAGTTTGGCTCTCCATATATTTTGTTAACTTAGACTTTATGCCTTAGTTATTTTCTAATTTTTGAACAAAATAAAAAGGGCAAGTTAGAATATTTTATACTTTGTAAAAAATCAAGCCAAACCTAAGGTTAAGCTTTTTGTTTTTGTAATTTTGAAACTACAATATTGTAAAACAGCATTAAGGAAATATTTCTATAAATTTTCTTAGTACTTGTTATTGTAAAATGAAGTTAAATGAAATCAAGTGTTGTTAGAATCTTTCCATTTTTAGTTTGAGTTCCATTTGTCCAAACTGGGAAAAACAAGAAAACTAATGTTTCCATTTAAGTTTTCAGTTAGTTTAGGCTTGATTTAAGTGTTTTGTGGGTGAACCCTCTCGGGAGGGAAAATTTCCATATTTTTAATTTAGTTTGGAGGTAGTTGGGGTCCTATTTTGGAGGTTTTTTTCCCTTTCTCGAAAATCACGTTGGAGTTACTATTTTGAGGAATAGTTCACTCAAATTTTTCCTTCTCTCTTGGAGACACTTTGGAGGCATATATTGGAAAAAAAATTAGTTTATTTCTCAATGCATATTTGCTTCTTACTCTCTTGACTGCTTGCAGGGAGCTTTGTAAGCCATTGTTTGTACTCATATTTTTCATATTTTCATACTCCTTCAATTCAATAAAAAAAGCAGAGAATTTGTATCTCATGATTTTTTGCCTTATTTTGCAGTAGTGATTCGATGTTATTATTGTGATGATGAATATTGAATCCTTTTTGTGTCTCATTGTTGCAAGTGTGAGTGTAGAAAGTTCATATAATACAGGTTGCATGTTGTGTGCTTTTTTTGAACCTTCATGCAAATCAATTTTGGGTTGTATGTTCATTTGAGGTTGTGAAAGTTATTGTTTTGAGACTGATTGTGAGTTAAGTTGGTGAAAAAGTTAAAGTTTTGGTGCATCACCCATTAGGTTTAGGATTTCATTTTGAGTTTTCTTTCTAACCCTTTCCTCAGAAAATTCATTTAGATTAAGTGATCTGTCAGGGGAACCAACCCTATTTGGAGATTCATTCTCACCATAGGCCACCCACAACCTAAGAGTGTTTCCATGTTTCAACAAGATGGTTGAGTCAAACCTAGCTAGGGTGCGATCATGATTGACAACAATTTTTGGCATGCCCGGTGGGACTTTGAAGTTAGTTTTATATTTTTTTTTAAGTTTTAAGCTATTGTTCCGATATATGCAGCAATGTTTCTAGCCTTTGGAGGTTATACATTTATACCTGGCGACTTTGAGCTCAATTTTTTTGCTTCTAGTATGATCAAGTACTAGTTTATTTTTAAAAGTCTAATTTGTCTTATTTTCCATCTTTGAACAAGAAAATACGTCAATGTTTCATGGAAATATACCTTATCATCCATCATACCATGAAAAAATTGCTTATCCACCTCCATATCAGCCATATCATGGAAATCATGCTACTAGTTTAAATTCCATGGCTTTCAAAGAAAACCAACATGCTCAATACAATTAACACCCACAAACCTCTGCTCAACCTCCATATTAGCCTTCGTATGCTCAAAACCAGCTCCAAGAGAGTGAAAATGAGGAGATTGCAAGGATAAAGGGTATGCTTCTTGACTTCATGCTTGACTTCACAAAGCAAGTAGAGGAGATCAAGAGGCAACATGAGTATAATCAACAACATGAGGAGATGGCTTATCAAGCCTATCTCTATGAGTAAGACTTGGAAACACAAAGACACAAAATCCAAGTAGCTCCTATAGTTCTAGATCAGTCTGCTCAGAAGGAGGTTCATAAGTATAAATTTCCAAGTTTAAGACAAGGTGAGTCCCCTAGATCTTCCCAAGAAGAAAATCCAAGTTTTAGGAGCTTCCATTCATTTCAAGAGCTTGTTATTAAGGAAGAAGCTATCCTAGTTGCTATTTTTCCAAACCCATTTTTCAGAAAAGACATTCCTATGTTAAAAAAAATATGCTTCATACAATATGAGCCTATTCTTGACCAGGTTCAGTCTACAATCCCTCAAGAGAAGCTTCTTGAAGAGTCATTTTGTTCCCCAATAGTCCAAGAATCTCCCCAAGTTTCCCCACCTGATGAATCCAAGGATGAACCCATTTATTATGATATCTCACTCCTCTGGCAGAAGATTAGAAATGTAGATATATCACATTTGAATATGGAGCATTCCCAATTGAAACAACAAAATATTGAACAAAAAAAGTATTCTCTAGATGATTCATTCAATGTTTTGACTAATGATTTTCTTTGTTTTGTTGAAGAGGATGAAAATTTTCTAGTTTTCATCTTAGAAGATCAATCAGAACATCAAGATGAAGAGATGAAGAGTGTTGTCCAAGAGGATAACTCTACATTTTGATGTGATGAGTTGCCTTATTTTATGGACCAAGATGAAGAAACCATGCTCATACCCATAGTAGTTGCAAGTCAGGGGCAAGAGAAAATTTTCAAAAACCAAGATCAGTTGGAATAATATAATACTGATGACTCTTTTGAGGTATCCAGCTGGTATAGTGATGAGGAAGATCTAGAAAATTAGGAACAACTAGTTGTAGGGATGGATAAAAATGTTGAGGTGCATGTTTCAACTAAGTTGTTTGAAGATATTTCTTTATTTATTACCATTGATGAAGAGAATATATGTGAGCTAACAAAATTGACAAGTTGTGATCAACAAGAGTACAAAAATCACATTGATAGAAAGATGATCAGTAAACAAATGAGTGAGGATAATGTTGTTGTGGAGGTTCAAGACTATGGTATGCATGATAATATGCCTAAAATGGAGCATAATCAAGAGATTGAAGGCATGGTTCAGATAGAGAAAATGGGGGTGATGCTTGAAGAGTCAATTGAAAAAGGAGAAGCTAACACAAAGACATTCGAGGTGGCTTCCCTTGAAGAAAAATTAAGTAGACTAAGTGAAGAGAATCAATCTCTCCAAGATGCTTCAATAATTGATTGTTAGGATCCTAGTTGTTTGGCTTTTAGAGAGCTCACTACTTCATTGAGTTCTTGTGATGATCACATGAATGATGAGGACTATAAAGAAGGAATGTCGCTAAAATCTTTGGAAGAAGAGACCAAGTATCAATAAACTTCTCATGAAGTTGATTTGCATGATCTTGGTTGGTTAGGGCAGCTTCCTTTCTATTGTACAGAGGAGCTTGAGGCTAATGTTTTAGTTAAAGGTTTTTTGGGAGAGGCTATTTCATTATCTGAACATTTTCCTTCCTTTATTGAAAAGAAAATCTTGATTTAGAAGGTTTTTCTTTGGGTAATAATGTGGATTCTAAGCTTGTACCAGTTGTTCCTAAGAGAATTTCAAGAGTTGATAGCTTTGATGAGTTATAAGCTACCCCAATAAAAGAGGATGGTCCATTGACCATGGAGGAGGGATCAACATGGAAAGCTATCATGCAAGGTGAAGGTGATGTCATTATTTCTAATTACTCATATTATTTTCTCTCTAGTCCAAATCTTTCTAGGGGATGTTCCATTAGGCATCTAGCTTGGTTGGAAGCCAATAAGAAAGAGAAGCCCCACGGAAACACTAATCTAGAAAATCAAAGGAGGTGTCAAGTTAAGTAGGACTAGTCCACATGTTCACTTGATCACCATTGGTTCAACAATAAAGATAGGTTGGTAAGTGATTACATTTTCCTTCTCAGATAGATGTTGTGGTAGTTTGTTGAATATTTTATCTTTCTCTATCTCTTTTGGTTAACTCACAAGAATATGGAGTGTTGTAGATTGCAAAGAAGGGGTAGCTACTTTTGTGAACCAATTAATGGTTTTATTTAGGCAGTCCTTTCCTCAGTTGGTAGGTTAGGTTAGTGTTTTCTACTAATAAGTGCTTAAGTCACATTTATTTCAGTTATGTTTTCTTTCCCTAAGTGTTGTTGCACATGTTTTCTGGCCACCAAGGCCTTGTTAGTTTACTTTCGGTTTGTTGTTTTGCTGCTGTTTGGAGTATTTATAGTTGAGTTACATAGTTTTCTAAATTTGGGAGAGGAATAATTTGACTCCATTCCCAATGGATTGCTAAGGAAATTGGTCTATATGCTTAGTAGGCAAGCATTCAACAAAAAATTCCAAAAATGTTACCAAATTTTCACCTACAACTAAATTTGGTAGAGCTGAAGCAGTTGATTAAATTTAAAGGTGGAGAGTATTCTATCACATTTATGCTATTATTCTTAACCATTGTATATTTAAAGGTGCTTAAAAGCATAGAATTCAATTTTGTTATTTAGTGTTTTGCAACATAAAGGAAAGTACATAAAAACACAAGATATTGCTTTCATTCACTTTTGTAATGGAATAAACACAAGACTACATAGGTGTTTCTTTTCTATACATTGGAAAGAAGAGAATGATCAAATGTCCCACACAAGCCGTGGGAGTAGCTGAACTTAAGCAACATAGAAATACCATATACATCTAAAGCTAAAATCAATGAAAAGAGCATATAAGGAAAAAAAAAATTCATCATTTCCTACAAAAGTCTGGTGTGGGTCTTCATTGTTGCCTTCTCCTCCTTGCTCCTGATCTTCAAATGAGCTTGCATCATGATAAAAGAGTTGGTTAAAGCTCCAGATACGAATCTCATTATATGCCCTATCAATAAAAATATAGAATATGCATATGATGCTTTAAGTTAGTTGAGAAAGTATCAGATGTATGCAAGAGATCCTGAAAATCAAACATCACAAGAGCATTGAGCTTCATTTTTATTTATCTAACATGTTTGTTCACTTTTCAGGTATAGGTGAAATCTTGTTGCTGATTCATTTATGTTTACATCATTTAATGTGGTACAAAAATAGGCTCCGACAAGGGTTGAGTCCAGCATGCTGCCCCCTAAGTTTGAAGAGGGGAATGAGATAGGAAAAAACATAATCATATTCCTCAAATCAAAGAGTTTCAACTGAAGGAGTAATTCACAAAGTGGCTATAATAATCATTGGCACATTGATAATTCATGACAATGAATTCAAAGTGAAATGAAGCAACCTCCTTGAAATGGAAATCATAAATGAACAATGGGTTGGATTCAAATGCTTATTCAATATGCAAAAGAAAATAGAAGTGCACTTTATTCATTAAGAATGGTTGTTTGCATACAAAGTTCTTATGTTGTCATGGTTTTACTTCATTGAATGGTGATTTTCATCATGTTTTATATCTTTATTGCTATTGTAAATAAATTTTTTCTGCTATCTATATTGTTTAAAGTGCACATTTTTAAGGTACAACCACCAAGAATCAAGATATGTTGATAATAGTGCTCACAAGAGGCATTCAACATTTGCAAATACAAGGGAATGAACAATTATCTATGAATTAAAATTGATAAGGTCATAACACAAAAGACCTTCTTGTTGTATTTGAACAAGGGAAGTAGGCAACCATAGTAAGTTTCTTTCATGCTTGAATCAGTTAAGAAATTTTCAAAGAAACAAAGTGCAGAACTTTATTGGAAGAATTTAAGCACAATTAATAGGAAGTGGAAAGCGTTCGAGAATTTCAAAATTTACTATATCTTTGTTTGAGCCTTTCAAAGGAATTGTGCATTTTTTGAGAGATGTATTCTCATAAGGACAAGCATATGCATATCAGGTTATAGCTGCCTACAGTTAAAAATTAAAAATGCATGAAGGGTACAAAGGGGACTTCAATTTCTATCAACCATTGAAGGACAAGATGGTAGCTTACAAATGAAATGGGCAAATAGTTTCAAGGAGATGTGCAAGAATAATAGTTATATTCCACAAGATCTCTAATCTTTCATAAGATAAATAACTCTATTGTATTCTACCAAGTTTTTATATTTTAAAAGCTTGTGAATAAATTCATTCTAGATATTTTTCTGCAGCAAAAGAAAATCATCTATGAGAAAGAAAGAGGGAACATTTTTCTCATGTAAATGGGTTTTTAGAGAACATCGGTTTGCAGTATTGAAAACATGTAATCTTCAGAAGGGTTGTATGCAACAAAAAAAGTAGATAATATCTTATCAGCAAGATGTTTCTACATAGTTCATGTAGATCAAAATGGTTCCTCATCAATTGAATCAAAATCCCTAATATCTACAGGTAAAATAAAACCCAGTAAACTATGTTCCGCATGAGGGTTTCTATAGAGACCAAGAAGGTTGAAATCATGCTACAGAAATAAATACAAAGGAGGTTCAAGGCCACAAACCTCCATGGAAGATGTAAAATAGAGTTTTAAATTTCTTTCATACTGTGTCCAAGGGTTTTGAACCCGTGATACAAAGAAAGTGTGTATTTTGCAAGAGAAAATGGAGATACAATAGAGAAAGTGTGAGGAATAAAGAGAGAGCTCAACCTGTAGGAAAATCAAGAACCCATAAATCCAATAGGCCACAACCATGGAGGAAGAATTTATTTTCACTTCTTTCAAGAAAATAAACAACATTATCTCTCTTTTATCACATTCAGAAAATGAGGGAAACCCTCAAGCTTATTCAAAGAAAACCTAGAATGTCCCCTTAACAAATGAGGTCACAACCAAGAGAATATAGAGAGGCCTCATAGATTTAGAAAATGATAAACTAAAATACAGAGAATTGAATTTTTTCTAGAAAGTGCTAGAACCTAGAATGCATTGAAGAAAAATACTCATTATTTTTTTTCACAATGAGCTCAAATTGAGCCTACTTTTGCAAAAAATAAGAGGGAAATGCAAGGTTCAAAGCTTACCAAAGTTATGCTGATGAGAAAATACATTGAATCCTATGGGATTTCCCACATAATTTCTCCAAAAGTTCAATTGAAAGATCTTCAATGGCAGCCTCAAATCAATGAGAAGGTCAATAGAGTGTAAAGAGAAAATAATACATCAAAAAAATAATAATGGTCGTTGCTCAAAACCCCAAGAAATGCATTCGAAGTGCAAATGATTTTTCATATTTGCTAAATGAAGATACTCACCACGTAGATTTCCTAAGGAGGAAGCTCCATGAAAGCCTGAGAAGAGCCCAATCAAACCTAACATGGTGGCGGGACCCAACAAAGGTGAAGTCTCCCTCAAAAAATCAAAATGCATAATGAGGGCAAAAAACTAGGGCTTGAATGTTTTGTTCTAGGGTTTCCCTATTTTCCCTAAGTCAACCTTTTTCCACATTGATTTTAATTTCTATGCCTTCACTAAAACCTTCATGGTATTATGTTTCCTTTGCATGTCTTATGAACCTAGGTTGCATTGTGCCTTTGTTCATTTATTTTGTGATTTTTGAGAAAGTCATGTGATTATGTGCCTTTAAAATTTTCCTTATGATTTTGAAGAAATCATATAGTTATTGTCTCTCCATATATTTTGTTAACTTAGGCTTTATACCTTAGTCATTTTTTTTATTTTTGAAGAAAATCAAAAGGGAAAGTTAAAATATTTTATAATTTGTAAAAAATCAAGCCAAACCCAAGGTCAAGCTTTCAATTTTTGTAATTTTGAAACTGCAATATTGTAAAACAATATTAAGGCAATATTTCTATAAATTGTCTTAGTACTTGTTATTTTAAAATGTAGTTAAATAAAGACAAGTGTTGTTAGAATATTTCCATTTTCAGTTTGAGTCCCATTTGTGCAAACTAGAAAAAGAAGAAGAAAACTAATGTTTCCATTTTAGTTTTCGGTCAATTTAGGCCTGATTCTAAGTCTTTTTAGGGTCGATCCTCTTGGGAGGGAAACTTTCCATCTTTTTCATTCAGTTTGGAGGTAGTTGGGGTCCTATTTTGGAGGTTTTTTCCCCTTGCTTGGAAATCACATTGGAGTTACTATTTTCATGAGGAGTTCACTCAAATTTTTCCTTCCCACTCTTGCAAACACTTTGGAGGCATATATTGGAAAAAAACTTAGTTTTTTCTCAATGTAGATTTTCTTCTTATGCTCTTGACTACTTGCAGGGAGATTTGTAAGCCATTGTTTGTACTCAATTTTTCATATTTTTGTAGTCCTTCAGTTCAATAAAAAAGTAGAGCATTTCTAATGTTTTGTACTCATTTGGGCCTTTTCCCTTAGATTTTGGCCTTGTTTTTCTTTGATCTAATGTTGTATGTGGCCAACGCATTCACATTAGGCCTTGAACCCTTGCAAATCAACAAAAACCTAACAAATTCTTACAAGGGTGTTGTGAAGTATTATAACACATTTCCTCACTTTTCAAGGACTTTTCTACATTAATTCACCTAAATAACCCCTTCCCAAGCCTTAGTCTAAAGTAATAAAAGGTGTTGTAATTGACCTTCACACTTTTCTAGGCTTTTCATCTCCAATTCAACCTTTTCTCATGACAAATTTTCCCCTTAATGTACTTTTAGGCCCAACTCAAGTGTGTTTTGGGAGACAAGCCCACTAATCATAATTAAACATCACTTAATTCCCAACCACCACTTGAATTTTTCCAAGTGGACTAGGTCACCACCTTGGGCGACCTAGTCCCTTTTGGCATAAAATTCAAAATTAAAATAAAGTTCTAATGGGAATTTTCCTCCAAAATCCTAAGGTCAGCCTATCATGTGTTATTTTTGGGAAATTAGGGCATAACATGTATAAATAAAGGGTTTTCATCCTCATTTCGCTCCCCCTAACATTATTTGATCTTCACAAGTACTCAAGAACTCAATATTCTCAAGCAAGTAACTAACATTCAAGCACTAAGCACTTCAAGCAACCTCCATTGGAGCTAGTCATTGTACATCTTCAGACTTCTTCAACAAGCACTTGGTGAGTGTTTACATTTGTATGCTATTCAATCATATTTCCCTTTCATTTCTATTTCATTTGGGTTTGATTACCATCATGGGGTTTGACTAAGGCAAACCTTTATTCTCTAACCGTAACCCTTTCCTTCTCTTTGCATGTGTGCTTTGTAGGTTTGTATGCAGATTATTCAAAAGGGTAAAGTGTTGAAAAGAGTTCCATCATTCCATCTACATCATTTGAAGTCATCAAACCCTAGGAGGAGCTAAAAAACAACTTGTAGATCATTTTTTGAAGATTCAAACACAATTCTCTATCAGAAATATAAGTACAAGTGGGTGCACCTAGATTCCAGCTTCAAAACTCCTGGAAGCCTTAGGAGGACTAGGTCACCATCCTTGGTGACTTTTTCTCTATACCAGGCTTGAAAAGTTATTTTTATGTTTTTGGATACCCTTTTACCATAAACCCTTTCCGATAAATTTTTCAGGCAAGAGGACTAGGTCACCCATTCTAGTGTAAGTGTCCCTATGAAAATTTCTAGTAGATTCTAGAACACTCCAAAGCTCCTCTACTTGAGCCTTCAATTCCTAGGTGCACCATTCATGTATCTTCCAGTTTCTTTCAAATTTTGATGCATTTAGGTTATTTAGTTTACTTTGCATATAGTTTACATTTGTTTTAGTCTACATTTCATAGTTAGTTTAGTTTCATTACATTACAACACTTAGACACACTCAATCACACACAACACAACCCCATCTTTTGAATGAAATCACCAAAAGAACATCCTTAGTGTGAAAGAGAGCCATTCTTCCAAATCAAGCTCTTAGGTGAAAAACCCTAGGGGCCTAATTGGGGAATCCTCTTTCCCTAAGAGAATATCTTTTAGGTGGTTCATTTTGGTGAACCTGACCTTAGAACACTTCCTTTCACTTTTGATTTTTGCATTTGCATCTTAGGAAAAAGTTTGCATTGCATTAGGGTTTTTGCATTGTTTGCATCCTAGGGTTCATAAAAAAGTGCATTAGTAAAAATTTCATGTTACCTTGCACTTTGCATTGCATTTTCATTGAAAAATTACTAAAAAATCTACATTTCCATTCCGTGTTTGCATAAGAAAAGCATAAAAAATTAGTCCAAAATCCTGAAAAGTGTCAAAAATATCACTGCTGGGACTAATTCTCCACACTGGGTGACCTAGTCCTCTTGCACCATTCAATCTGTGAATTTCCATCATTTTCCAAGAATTTTTCGTATTTCTATTTTATTTTCCAAAATACTAGTTATAAGCATTCTCGCCTTCTTTGTTTACATAGCCTTTGCATACACCCTGCCTTTAGAAAAATTCTCATGAGAATTTGGTGTTCTCTTGCTGATACCATAGTGAGACAAAGCTCTAGACTCATGGAATCTAACAACAATACTCTTGTTGTAGATCTTGGGATCTCTCGAGCTCCTACACCTTGTATCAACAATAGTGCACTAGGCCTAGAAACTACTCTTAGTAACTCCCTGAATTTAGGAGACACACATGTTCACAATAAACTTGATGACCTCCCACATGAAAATATCTTTCAAATTCATATACACCTAGCTGATCTTCAACATGACGTGAGTTTTGAGACCATTGCTTCCACTACTATCCCCACTATAAAAAACAATCGCCATATGCTTGACAGTGATAATGGCCTAGGAGTTGTGAAGAAAATTGTTGACATATACTAGAAACATGTCTCTTCCACACCTAAGATCCCTCAATTAGACTCCCCTATTGGATCTTCAACTCCTGCTCCCTTAATGATCACTTCCATTCCTACCTAGGATTTTCCTCAAGTGACAACAATAGTGAAATAGATTAGCAATGTGATACCTTCCTGTGGTATTCCTTCTAGTATTCCTATTTATTATGTGGCATAACATCCTCTATCCTCTTCCACCATACCCTCCATTAGCATCCCATCCACTTTCCCTTCCACAACATTCATGCCATCACCACTTTCTCTTCCACCTAATCCCACTTATACCGATCCTCTCATTAGATAATTTTTTCATACTGTTTCCTCCATGCAACAACAGATTTCCACCATCAATCAAAACCAGCATGGTTCACCCACCCACTATTTTTGTATAAATACCTTGTCCTTAGACATTCTTCAAACCTCGATGCCACAAGGAATAGAAATACCTAGAATTGAGAAGTATGGAGGGAAGGGAAATCCTTCTAATCACATTAATTTTTATACTGCTTTGTGTAGTGATTTTTCTCTTGATGATAAATTGTTAGCCAAATTATTTCCTAGGACCCTCAAAGACACTGCTTTGGATTGGTTTTATTCCTTACCAAATAATTCAATTAGTTCATTCAATGACCTAGTTGATGCCTTTATAAACCATTTCCAAGTGCACATGACTCCTAAAAAGACCTTGGTTGATTTAATGAGATGTAAGCAAGACCCTAAAGAGAAGATAATAGACTTTATCTCTCGTTATCAAGCACTTTATTGCTTAATTGATGTTCCCTTCTTCATGCACCTATGCACATCACTCTGTGATTATCACAATTCAACTAGTAGTCTTGATATGCAATCCACTTCTAGCTGAGTTGAGAAGTCCGATGCTACCAACCAAACCAACTCTCAACCATTTAGAAATCCAAATAAAGGGTTTTTGCAATTTATCCCTCCTTCCCAAAACCCTCCACCCATAAATAACCAAGTGGCCACTGTTAGATCCACCATGCCCTTCAATTATGGAGATCCTAAACAAACCTTCACACCTCTACCTGATACCCTCTATAATACCATGACCCAACTTCTACAAAAAAAAATGATTTCATTACCTGCCATCCTATAACTCCAATGCTAATTGCTATTTTCATCGACAAAATGGACATGACACCGAACAATGTAAGTTTCTCAAGCACCTTGTGCAAGTACTCATTGACTCAGGTCGTCTATCCATTGCTAGTATTTATGATAAAGGCAATAAGTTTGTTGGACCCCCAAACCAAAATTTCCAAATATTCACCAATCCCATGTCTAAACACAATGTTTCCTTTGTCAAGGCTAGTGAAACTTCACATAATGATGTTAGGAATGTTGATACACAAGATGAAAAATTTGATTCTCTTTTGGATGTGACCCATGTCAAACCTATGGATGAAATTGTAGGCACAATTGACATTATCCATTGTAAGGGCCAAACCAAAAAATCTTTTGATATTACTTTTTCACCTCAAGACATACTCAGAAATCTTCCCGATGGTCCTCTCTACATAGCTAGGAAAATCTATGATAAGCCCACTAATGGGATACTCATAGATCCTGCCTGTGGCATGAATTTGATCATGGAAGAATTTTTGGTACTACATGATATTTCTCATGATTTTGTTGATAAACCTACTACCTGGATCAAAATGAATAATGGTTTTACATGCCCTACAATCAGATCAATCACTCTCCCATTATAGATAGGCCCTAAGACATTGGATGTTACATTCTCTATCATACCATAATCAGACCAATTTCATTTGTGACTAGGCCACCCATTGATTCATTCAATGAAAGTGGTCCCATTCGTTATTGACAAATGTTTTAAGTTTCCCATTGACAATTAAATATTCACCATCCACCATAGTGGCTTCAATGCTTTATCCTCCAAAGGCAAATTTTCTTTAGAAGGCTTTTGGTCTGAGCCCATGGAACCCATCACCCCTAGAAGATATTTCTTTTTCATCGCATATCAGAAGTTTAAAGCAAAGAAAATATATGAGTTCTCTCTTTGCAACATGCCTCCATCTACCTCTAAAAAACCTATCCTTGATGAAGCTATGTTGCAACCCAAATCTGACATGCCTAATCAAACAACACTTGAAACCTCCTCCACATCGTCCAAGTGGCCTAGAGATCATGATAGTAATTCCACCCTGCCTCCTCACATCAAACAAATGTATAAATCCAAGGAGAAAGTGGATAACCCACCAATGGTTCCTCTCGTTCCTCCCCCTAGGAATGATAAGCAACCTATGGTGGACCAGCCTGCTCCTTCTTAGAGGCAACTTGACAAAATAATATTAAGAAATAAAGGAGCTAAGGCGCATAGGTGTTTTCATTGTTCTCTTTCTCACCAATCACGTGATGAATAAAATATTGAAAATCATAATCCACCTTTACCAAAAGTAGTGCTTGAAGACCCTCCTCCCCCACCATCACAACCTAATCCTATACCTCCATTGCAACTGATCTTACACCCTTCCGCTGAAATTTTCATCCACCCTCCTATCATCATTAATCTAGATGATGAGGAGGAGGAGAATGCTAAAATAGATGAAGACGTGCACAACATTTTGAATACTAAGATTGGGAGGTAGATGACTTTCTTGATGATTGATGAGCATTTTCCTAACTAGTTTCTTTCTTTTTCTTTTGTGTGTTTGTTTGTGTGTAACGTGTTCCCTTTTACTATTTTGTTTGATGTTTTCTCTCTTTGTGACCTTCTACTGTTTGTTCCTTGCTTCCTCTTTATGTCGTGCATTCATTTCACTCTTTTTTTTTCTTGTTTCCTTCCTTTGGGGATGATGCAATGCATTGAGACCATAATGTATCCTTCATGTTGATCCAAAAATGCCTTTTCCTTCCTTTGGGGATGATGCAAGGAATTGAGACCACAATGTCTCCTTCATGTTGACCTGAAAATGCCTTTTCCTTTTCTTTTTCTCTTTGCCTTCCTTTGAGGATGATGCAACACATTGAGACCACAATGTCTACATCATGTTGACTCAAAAAAGATCCTTTTCCTTTTCTTTTTTTGTCCTTTTGGGGATGATGCAAAGTATCGAGACATCCTATGTCTCTCCCATGTTGACCCAAAATGACTCTTTCTTTTTCTTTGTTTTTGCTCTCTCTGTTTTCTTCTTCTAGTTCTATGTATTTGGGGGAATGATGATAGTTCCATGCTTTATACACAAACATTGAAGCAATGAACATACTGACCCCAAATCCATAGATCCCTTATGTGTTTTGTTTTTTTCATTTTGGTGGCAACCTCCGCTTTCTCTTTTCTTTTATTTTCCTTTCCATTTGCATGACACAACCTTCCTTGGAAACATATCACTTGGCATAGGGCTTTCCAAGTAGGATCTCATGTCCCTTTCCTTCTTTTTGAATTTTGCATATCTTTCTACTTTAAAGTAATTCCTCACAAATGGTGTGTAGTAATTCCTTTAAAGTGGAGGCATACATTGGCATTATTTATTTTGCATTTTCTTTTCTTTGTCCTTGGTTCCTAGTGCAGCCTTGTTACTTCATACGATGTGTTGCTCACTTTGTGGATGACATTGGGTGTAATTTCCTTCATGAAAGTGACTTATCTTAGCATATTACATTCCTCTTAGTAGCCTGATCCGATGCATTGCATCCCCTAAGTTGTGAATTTTCTATTCTTTGATTTTTCATCTCTTAGAGACATTAGACACAATGTCCCCTAAGTTAAAGACCTCGCATGAATGAAACAAGAATCCTTGGAATTCCCTTTTGCATTTTTTTTTACATGTTGCATTTGTTTTACATTTTTACATTTGTATGCTATTCAATCATATTTCCCTTTCATTTCTATTTCATTTGGGTTTGATTACCATCATGGGGTTTGACTAAGGAAAACCCCTATTCTCTAACCCTAACCCTTTCCTTCTGTTTACATGTGTTCTTTGCAGGTTTGTATGTAGATTATTCAAAAGGGTAAAGTGTTGAAAAGGGTTCCATCATTCCATCTACATCATTCCAAGTCATCAAACCCTAGGAGGAGCTAAAAGACAACTTACAGATCATTTTATGAAGATTCAAACATAGGTCTCCATCTAAAATAGAAGTACAAGTGAGCACCTCCATATTCTAACCTCAGAACTCTTGAAAGCCTCTAGAGGACTAGGTCACCATCATTGGTGACTTTGTCCATGTACCAGGCTTGAAAAGTGATTTATGTGTTTCTAGATACCATTTTACCATAAACCCATTACGGTAAAGTTTCTCGGCATGAGGACTAGGTCACCCATTCTAGCGTAAGTGTCCTTGTGAAGATTTCTAGTAGATTATAGAACACTCCAGAGCTCCTCTACTTCAAACTTCAATTCCCAAGTGCACCATTCTCGTATCTTCCAGTTTGTTTCCAGTTTGCATGCATTTAGGTCATTTAGTTTACTTTGCATATAGTTTACATTTGTTTTAGTTTACATTTCATAGTTAGTTTAGTTTCATTACATTACAAAACTTAGACACACCCAATCACACACAAGGCAACTCCATCCTTTCAATGAACTCACCAAAAGAACATCCTTAGTGCGAAAGGGAGCCATTCTTCCAAACCAAGCTCCTAGGTGAAAAAACCTAGGAGCCTACTTGGGGAATCCTCTTTCCCTAAGAGCATATAGTTTTGGTGGTTCAATCCCCAAAAGGAAAACACAAGAAAAAAAAAAGATAAAGGTTTATGACAGAGAGAAGAATGTAGATACAAATAGAATAATTTCATGAAAAATTTGCTTTCTTTGAATCCTTGCACCAATAGAGTGACAAGGGTCATCCAAAGTAGGCTCACAAATATATATGGACATTCCAAGAAGCACAATACATGGGATCACATTATGCACATGCAATCATAAAGAACATTAAAAGAAAAAAAATAAAAGACTAGTATGACACATGCAACTAAACCTATAGAAGGTCATTTGCATCCTAATTTTTTTCATCATAGGTGGAAAGAATACAACTAACCAAAGGAAAAATGACAAGTGTCAAAATAGAACAAGGCTATCTAACCCCTTGCCCCCACTTAGTGGAGGACAAAGATGAGTCAAAAATGGATGATGATATGTTGCTCTTTGCAAAAATGAAATATGATTGCATAAAGCTAAGTTTATACCCTCAAGCATGGTAGTGAATATGCTATGATACTATAGCTACCACATCATAGAGAGCGGTATTAAATGATATTTTATAATTGAATGATAGTAACCAAGAGCTTTAGCTATTTAAATTGTGTGTAAGGCTCTATAGGGACACAAATACCTTTTTCTTTAGCATCACATCCTTTTCCATTATAGCCAAGTTGTTTCAAAATCTCATAACCTCTTCCATAAAGAGATTCCATTACTTTCAAGGATGGTGGATTTTCATAATCAACTTCATCATGATTTTTTGTGTAAGTTGTGTCCTCTTATAAACTTGTTGAATTAGATGATTTTGAAGCTTCCTCTAACTATTGTGTTGGCATCACTATAGTTTCTTTTCCATTTTAAAATTATTTTTGAAATTATAGGAAATAGGATGGTTCCACATTTTAGGCGATGGAAAAATTAGGGGACCTATTTCACGCATCACTTCATTAGGAAACCAAGATCCCTCAACCAAGTGACTCAATTAAGGGAAGGACACTACATGAAGGGGTAGTATGGTTTCCTTAGGTTTGATTAAAAGGGGGGGTTCACCATTTAATTCAAGATTAAAAGGAAGAAGGAAAAATATAATGCAATAAACCTTAAAAAGTTAAAGACATGAAAGAATTAAATCAAATTGATAAACATGAATAAAACAAAAAAGAGCCTAGCAGAATGGAGAGGTCAAAACAAGGTCTGTAACCCTAAAAATTTGTTGTTTGAAGCTCATTATAATCTATATGCTAGGTTGGTAAATTTAGTCCCAGTCTATAGATTCTAGGTAGAATTTGGAATCTATTGGTGACTAGTCTAAATATCGATAGAAATTTGGCAAAAAGGATGTATTGGGACTCATACGCCTAGATAGTTGCAAAGTGTCCTAAAAAAGTGAAGAGTGTCCTTAGAGTAGAATTTTGAATTGAAACTTTGTAAGCCTTTTAATATGGATTATATAAGAACTTTCCCATTGGTTTCATGTAAATAAGTTGGATATCTTTCTCTAGAATTGACTTTCCACGAGCCTTGACAACTTAGTATAACAACTTTACAGCTTTACAATTTGTTTGTTAGGGAATGGGGGTTTTCCTTGCTCAAACCTCGTTTTGGTAATCAAAAATTAATGAGAAATGAAGCATGAATGAATTGAAACATGAAACATAAGATGAAACAATAGAAACTTGTTTGAAACCTTGTATATATATAAACAAGCATGAACTAGCCTCAATGGATGTAGATCTTGATCATGATTATTGATGAAAGATAATTCCTTTGAATACTTGAATCGATCTTGAACAATACATCACAAAATTAGCTCAAAAACCACATGCATGATGCATGAAGCCTTTGACATGATGATAGATCTTGATTGTTGCAATAATCTTATACAAATATAACCTTGAATGATCTTGAATAGCATTTAATGCTCTTGTGCAATCTTAGGATTCTTGACTCAAAATTTCTAGGTGAAACTAAGTGAAATAGCCTTGTATTTATACTTGTTTATGCCAAATTTCCAAAAATTACAACACTACAAGCTGACATCAGATCTAGGATAATAAAATCTTGCCAAGAATTTGATTTGAAATAGGTTCTGGTTAAAGTGGGACTCATACACAAGTTGGGGTGTATGAGTCCCAGTGGTTTAAAACTGAGCAAAAACTCTAAGAAGTGTCTTCTTTAATACAATGTTTAAAATCAAGTCTCGAGACCTAGGTGGGACTCATATGCCCAAGGTGGTGTATGATTCCTAGATCACTAGATCTAGAACACATAACAAAAAACATTGAGTTATGTTTGGTTATTTGATAAGAGTTGGGATTATCCACAAAAAAATGCATTTAATAAGGCTTTTGGATGTAAAATAGGACCAAATAGGGTATAAAGAAGCCAAAATTAATTAATAAATGCCCTAGATTAGTGTGAAAGTGTAAAGATACACTTCACAAAACCCTAAATAAGGAAAAATTAGGTTCACTTAGTTTAAAAGGGACCTAACTTAATGTGACTATGTAGAACACATTACAACACTAAATCAAGGAAACATTAGGTTCATTTTAATATTAATTATTCCCAAATTAAGTGAGGAAAAGGGATAATTTTTCCATCACTAAAATTTTCTTGTGAATTTATATTCTCCCATAAATGTAGGTTTGAAATCTAATGAATCCCAACCATCATCCAATAACTTTGAGACTTCTTCAATATTTTATTATTTTCTTCCTCTAGCATAGGTTCAACTTTTGAATTGTGTATCAATGTTTTCAAAGGACTTTCCTTGTATTTCTCAATGTGGGAATGATTTTTTTGGTTGAGGGTCATCCTTGATTGTAAGAACATTTTTGTTATAAACATAATTTAGTAAATGATGAACAACTAAAGTTACTCCATTTATTTCATGGATCCATGGCTTGCCCAAAAGAAGATTGTATGGGAGGTCTTGAGGCATGACATGGATAGGAATTTGCAATGTGAACTTTCCAACTCTAATAGGAAATATCATCACACCAAGTGGTTTTTTTCCCACATTATAAAATCCATGAATAGATAAAGAATTAGGTTTAATCATAGTCTTGTACACTCTAATTTTATCTAAAAGGTTCACACTACACACATTATGAGTCAAACAATTCTCAATGAGAGTTTGTTTTATCAAATGCTTATTAATGACAACCACTACCATGAAAGATTATTTTTTATTTTGCGATTCCAATGGAGGTAACTCATCTTGATGAAAGAAAATTCCAATTTTAATCGAATTCATACCTCGAATTAGGGTTGCTACATCATTTGGTTGTGCACTGGGAGGGACCACTACTTGTGCAAATAATTTGGTAGCATGTTATGGTAATTAGGTAAAGCTTGAATGTGATCCCATAAAGAAATATTAGCAAGAGTTTTTTTAAGGTCTTCCACAAGATCATAATCATTTCCATTATGTAAAGGCAAGTGAGGAGTAGTAGGAAAAACTAGTTGAGGAAGTGGTAATAAAGTAGGTATTGTTTGAAGTTGCCTATTGCTCTTTATGTTAATGTATGAGAAACAATATTGTAACTCAATTGCTACGAAGTATTATTACTAGTGAGATTCCTTGAAAAATTAAAAATGTTTCCTTGAGGTAATGGTTTGTTTTTAATTTTTCCTATGATAAGCATGATTTTTTTTGAAATTGGTGTTGGTGTGAGGGTGGATAAATGGTAAGTTGAGGTGTGATTGCATTAACTTCCCTTTGTTTTGGTTTGTCATAACAAGCGTTAGTGGATGATATTTGTGAGATGAAATCCTCAAGGGCTTCATCCAACATATCAAAGTCATCATTACAAAAGGGCTTGATGGATATGTTAACTTGTAGAAAGAGATATGCCATTCTCAAATAACTATGCTTTCTCCAAGGTTGACCATTTAATGTGTAGTTTCTAGTTTAATGTTTTGAGATACTTTATGGGTTTTAATGTGAAAAATAATTTAATGAAACAATGTAATGATGTAAAATGGAAACGAAAAGGACCACATATTTGAAATAATCTAATACTGAAATAGAAAATAACCTTTTCAACTTTTCTCAATATTTCATCAAAAGAATGACTTTCTTAAACATTCAAATTAGACTGTTTCAGAATTTTAAGAGACAATTGTAACAACAAAAACATAATGTACAAAAAAAAAACAAAATACTCCCATAAATATATCAGGACAACTGTACAGGGACATATTCACCCTAGGGTGAATGAGATCTTCCATAGGGGTTGCAAAAATTTAAATTTGAGTTTGAAGCTTATTGCTAGGGTTTCTTGTTTCTGGTTACAAACCATGGTTTCAATGATAAAATTTTCTATATTTATGTGTCCTAATGCAAATGAAATTAGTGATAAATGATGAACAAAGTGACACTTTTTGAAATATAGTTTTGACTAAACTTTCTATTGTAAATGATTGAAAATACACTAATATGCAAGTACTATGCAAAATCAATGTAATATGCATGATTTTTTTTGGATTTTTTAGATTATAAATAATGTAAAATGCAACTTTAACACCCTAAATGAGATGAAAACTAATGCAATTTTGACAACCTTAAATGAAATGAAAAATAATACAATGCAATGCAAACTAATGCAATGAATGAACTCTAAGTCAAAAATTAAGATGTACAATGTTAGATTCACCAAAATAAATGAAGAAAATTATGGTGGAAGGATATATGTGGAATGGGGGAAATGCGCCCATCTTTTTTAATTCATTAGGAAAAAGAGATCTCTAAAAGTAGGATTGACTTTCAACCCTAAGCTGAGTCAACCTTATTAGAGATGCTGGATATTTTTCCTTTTATGACAAGACGGGGTAAATATACCTAAAATGCACTTTGCAAAGAAAAAATAAAAATACTAAATGAACACAATTATGTAGTGTGAAACTTGATTCATCAATTTAAAGCATAGTAGAAACAAAAAAATGGACTTTCAACGGATCTGTGAAGGGTAAGTTGATGTGTACTAGTCACCAAAAGCTATTGTTGAGTGTCTTCCTAGGATATATTTTCCCTAGGGAAAATGGGTCCTACTATAGGGATCCAAAATATGATTTCACAGTGTTTTGTTCTTGGATCTGCACTCCTGATTCCTTTGAATCTCACTATTGAAAAGTTGGAAATAAATTTTGCATCTAAAATTCCATGGCTTTAAAACTTTGATGACAACTTTTCCAACTTTGTAAAATTGCACTTGTTATCAATCTTTAATCCTCTGAACTACAAAATTTATGTTTGGGTAAAGGAGGGGTTCCCCTAAAGCTTCCTAGGGTTTTCACCTAGAAGAAAGGGTATTTCCTTTGTGTACATAAATCTTGGGATTCATTCAATATTAGGGTTGGATATGATTGAAATGACTATATGAAGTATTATAAATGCAAGAATCTAATAAATGGAGCTAACAATTGCATGCAAGCTAATGAAATCCACATTTTTTGAAACAACATGATGTTATGCAACAAAGATGAAATAAAGACTATACAAAGAAAGATAACAAAACAGATCAAAAAGGTGCACCTAGAAACTGATGAGGGTCAAAGTGGAGGTTGCAGAGGCTTCTTGAAATCTAGAAATTCTGACTTTTATGCCCATTGGGACACTTACGCCAAGCTAGTTGACCTAGTCCTAGTTGTGGTAAACTACTTTGGGCTCCATTTCAGCCAACTAGGTCCTAAAATCGACCAAAATCTTTGACATAAACCTTTAGTAGGACTAGGTCACCACTATTAGTGACCTAGTCTCTTTTAGCTTTTCGGGAAATCTGAAACTGGAGTCAAAAGTCTATAGTCTTTACTCTACCTTTTTCACTGAAATCCGAGCCCAGATCTGCAAAATTACCTACAAAACAGAATATATTTTGGTTTCTAATGTGGGATTTTCCTTGGTCAAACCCCTAGTTTGTATTTAAACTTTGAAAGAGATAAGAAATCTATAAAAACCCTAGACCTAAGTGTGTCTAGAACTAGGAAAGTTTGAAGTAAAGCAAAACCCTATTCTATTGTGCTGGAATAAGATGTGTGAGTGAGATATGAATGGTGAAATACTTCAATCCAAGAAACCCTACAACATTACAAATGAAATGCTAAAATACTGTAAATGTGATGCAAACCTTAAATCTGAAAATAGAGAGAAAATGGAAGATGGAATCACTTTGAAAACAAGTTTTTAGATGTTATTTGGTGGCTAGTTGCACCTCCTCAACCTAGATTTCTCCATGATTTACCATAGGAATACATGATCAACCCTCTGTAATGTGAGATATTGAATGAGAAGTGAGCTTGAAGACGTACAAAAATCCTATTTTTTTGCCCTAAGCTTCAACTTTGTTGTTGAAAGAGAGATGAATCTTCTTGTGGAAGATGTTCAATGCTTGATTATTGAGATTGTCTTGTGAAAAATGACTAAGGAACCTAAGAGAGTGAAAAATGACCTAAAAACAATTATTTATAAGCGACAATACCTAATTGTCAGTTATTTTGATCTAAGAGGCTGACACCCATCGAGAATTTTTATCAAGCCAGACATTTTTTGCTAAAAAATGCAAATAACCCTAAAAAGGACTAGGTTGCCACCTTGGGAGACCTAGTCCCACTAGGTGTTTTTGAGGTGGGATCTATGAATTTTGAGTGATTTTGGTGTTTTTTATCAGGGATTTTATGATTTCTTAGGTAAAATAGGACTCAAAGTAAAAAATAACGAGTCTTAGGGGCCTATAAATGTTGTTTTAGGAGGATGATTGGTGCAAGGGTACCTAAAGTAGGAACAAATTAGGGACAAAATTTTCCTCTTCTTCAAAGGTATACAATTTTTTGGTGACACATTTAGCCCCCACTTTAGTGCCCATATGACTCTACGTGCATATGTAAGCTAAAGGACTCTAAACAACGCATGTTGCTTTATTAAAGGATACTCATTCAAAGGAAGCAATCTAGCCACATTGAATGAGGACACACATATCAAAATGAATTTACAAGTACCATGCCACATAACAATAGGTGAGTGATGATTTAGTGTGTGCAAACACAATTTTGATGTAACAAATGGTCCATCAAAACCAAAGTTCACTAGCACCGGGTATGTTGCTTTGATTGAGAAGCTTACTAATAGGTCTAAAATGGTAAAAGTATGAATGTGCTTACATGAAAAATGAGAAAGATTAAAAGAATGAAAATGATGTAATGTGTCACTTACTTTTTCATTTTACCTTATTGTAGAGTGAGAGTGACGAGGAGATAGTGAAACATGTCAAGCATAGTAGATTTTACAACTACGAGATTGGATGTGTTGCGAGACCAGGCGGCCTATAGTAAGCGACATCATGAGGTGAGTCGATTATGGTACCTTTGCTTTGTGATTTTTCAATTATGGAATGATTTATATGCATATTTAGGTTAATTTAGGATCTTGGAAAAAAAGTTTGCAAAGTGTCCCTTTTGTTCGCAAATTGTCTTTTTTGTTCACAAAGTGTCCCATTTCTTCACGAAGTGTCCCAAAAGGGTTCTAAAGTGTCTAGAGCCTTAGGTAAAGTGCACTAGAACAACATTAGTACACTTGCATGATGAATTAAAGTAAAAATGAATATATTAGATGATTTAGAGAGTATATTTTGATGTTTTTGATAGGTACCCACCTGATCATGTCAGCATTTGGGTGGAAGACAATTGAGATTTTTGAGAGATCTATCCCTTGCTTTATTAGCGATAGACACAAATCTCTTACAAGAGGTAGGTATTTTTTGGGTGTACCTCATCCTCCCCATGAGGTACCATGTTGTGATGTTGATGGCATTGTGCGAGCGATGTTGATGGCATTGTGCGAGCGATGGAATGTGAATACATGCACATTCCACCTACCTACTGGAGAGATGACAGTCATGCTAGAGGACGTACACTGAATACTCTGAGTCCCTATTTGGGGGGAGCTAGTGCATCTCCAAAGAGGTCATACCTTTCACGAGCAACAGGTGGATATGCAGTACTGCCTTGTCAGACTAGTTCATGATGATAGGGTGGCGGGATGGATTGAATTGACACTGTTACTTTATTCGTGAGGTCCAGTGGTGAGATGGATTATGATGTATACCATCGCATTGGTACTCCTCCAAAATGGATGAGAAACACACCTCGAGAGCAAGATAGTACATTTGATATAGGGTATGGCAGAGCACAAGATAGTATATGCCTGGGGACATTGCATCCTTGCACACTTATACCATGATTTGGGGTGGTTTTTATTTTGGGAGTTATACAATATGGTGCACTATACGCTTCTATAGTTTGGTGCCTAGAGCATATCACTTTCACTAGGCCTATTGGCTTCCCATGTCCTACAACAGTGGGGTATCCTTGGGCCTTCAACTATCCTCTTCAATGGTTATGGCAGTATGGAGATTTGAACTTTTGGAGAGTGAGGTATGACTGACTAGAGGAGGATGAGATCTTGTGGAGACATTATTACCTTGTACTACAATGGTCCAACCATATGAGAAAAATGAGGAGACTTTAGTTGGAGAGAATTTGGTTGGTCAGCATGATCACATAGTACATCCCTTATACTATGATTGAGTCATGCACTAGTTTGGACAGATTCAGAGGCCATCCAAGGCACGGTCATCTTTCCAAAGATCAGTGTGGAGTTCGTATAGGCCTAGTGATAGAACACGATTCAATTTAGAGGAAATCATCCATAGTGACTCTGATTATTTTGATCATGATCAGCCACTAGTCTCTGACGAAGACAACATCGGTACCACATGGGATCATGAGGAGTGGTGGATAGCATCACGACTAGCTCCAATGTTTTTGATTCATGAGCCCATAGGGGATGCATGACCATTACTAGATGAGGGAGATGAGAGAGAGGATAGAGTCGAGGAGACATGCTACAGGGATGTTTACATATTTACCAACATTATTGATGAGGAATATGATGAGGATGCAAACCTAGATTATGATCGATGAGAGGGAGATGAGGAGGAGGAGGAGGACTAGGAGGGGGATTAGGATGAGGATAAAGAGCCACCCTTGAGTGAGGATAATGATGCGTTATTTGAGGATCACCATGAGTGGTGAGAGACCACACCCATTTAAGTGATTAGATCCTAAGTAGCGGTAGTAGTAGGCACCAATACTCACAATCAAGGAGAGGCTACCATAACATCCATGCCCCTTGTATAGGATGAGGTTGATATTATTTATCCTACTAGGAATATAGGTGATGATATTTAATTTTGATGCATGTACTTTAAAATATTTGATGTATTATTATATGCATATATATATATCATTATGTGTATTGATTACGCTTTGTTTCTATCTTATAGGGCCCATAGAGGATTAGCGAGATCTCTACCATCAGGTAGATGTGGAGATAGTGGCAACATCCTTCGACGAGGAGGAGGTGGAATTGGATTGTGTGCCCCCACCTATTATGTAGTGAGATCTAGAGTCACCGAGACCCTTTGTGAGACTATGATCAGTGTATGAGGGCTTGAGGAGATAGGTCCATCGAGCTAGGACTGCATCATAGGCAAAGTCATCACGGACTTCAATAAAGTTTTAGAGACTACAATGAGAGGTGACACAACTATAGGCAGAGAGGGACCAAATAGTAAGAGAGCACCGAGTGGCACTTGCATAGATGGAGGGGATGGAGCTCGTGATCAGATTTAGTGGATTGTGATCACGATCACGCATGACCATCTCCCGACATCTGACTACTAATGCATTGTGAGTATAGATCCTGAGGGATCTGGTAATCATAGTCCTCAGTGATATTGTATATTTTGATGACATGTACATAATTATATATATATATATATGCATTTTGATGTTAGATGTATTGGTGTAATGTGTGAATGTTAAATAATAATGTGATTAATTAAATAGTCTGTAGAAGATTACTTAATTAATTTCATCATGATTTAACACAATGTATGTGATCTAATTACAAATTTTGTTAGAGTTCCTATTAAAAACACCATGAAGATTAAGTATGTTATGCACTTATGATTGTAGAGAAACATAACACATAGGAGGGAGATTTTAATAGTATGAAACCTAAAGAAAAATTTATAAACAATAAATTAAATAATCACTTTAGTGTTAAAGACACATACATAATTATGTGTCAAGAACGAAGCAAAGTGAAAGCATAGAGGATATAATCCAATATCTCTAACAACACTACTTTATGATTCATACCATTCAAAGGGACTAGACATAATACCGACGCAAATGCACGATATTAATAGGGTCTTTGAGAGGAGTGTCATCTTGCTCGGTTAAGGTGTAAGCTCCAGATCCATAATTTGTATTAACCACATAGGGGTGTAACCAATTAGGACTGAAATTGCCTCGTTCAGCATAGTCGACAATAGTGTTTCATTGATTTTCATACAAAACTAAATCACCCTTGTTAAATGTCTGAGGGATGACACTAGTTTCATGTTTGCATTGTAATTATTTAGTGTAAGCTTGAAGATGTGCAAGAGAATTAATGCATTGTTTATCAAGCATTTCAAGCTGATGTAATTGTTGTTGCGTATAGGTGTCATTATCAACAAGACCTTAAAGAGAAATCCATAATGTGGGGATTTCTAACTCCAAAGGTATAATAGCCTTGGTACCATAAACAAGGTTGAAAGGTGTATTTCCTATAGAGGAGTGAATACTTGTGTGATAGACCCATAACACATATTGCAATTACGTGTGCCAATATTTTTGGTTGAGATTAACTGTTCTATTAAGGATTTGTTTTCAGAGGATTTTGTTAGTGCTTTTGGCTTGACCATTGGATTGTGGGTAGTAAGGTGGGTGGGTGCATGGAAATGGGTAGCCATTTCATGGCTGCACTCAAAAAAAAGTTTTGAAAAGTCATAACATGAGCGTGTTATAATATGCTCCCGTTATAACGTGCTCGCGCTATGGCTCAATGTGTCAAGCCTGAGGCTCAGCAACAAAAATCTAGTAACATGAGTGCGTTATAATGTGCTCGCGTTATTGCTTGTTAAAAGAAAAAAAACAAGTGAAATTTTGTCATTTTCATTTCAATTGTTTTTTCTTCTCCCTGTGGCCAAAACCCCCATTTTTTTGCATTCGCATTCTAGGAGGAGCCATTCAAAAAAATTCTTCACCAAAAATTTCTATTTCTTCACAATGCTGGTGCCACGACAATGAGCAGGTGTGAAAGGTAAGTATTATTTTCTTTTTGTTTTGAATTAGTTAGTTTTAGGTTGAATTTGATATATATTTGTTTGAATTTTTAGGAGACGCAAATTAACCTGCAAACCCTCAAGATCCTCAACATGAAGAGAAACCAAATCCTCAAGAACAAAATCCTCAAGATCAAAATCAACCACAACAAAAAACTCCTCCACCAATCACTCAACCCCCTCTTGGCACTCAACAAAATTTAATGAGTGAAATTGAGAACAATAAAAATAAAATTGAGGATTTAATCAGTGGGTTGAGTGATCCAAATGGTTCAACCACAGAAAGAATGACCCTAGAAAATTAGTTGAAAGATATGCTAACAAATGTAGATTCAATTAGCAAAAAATAATTGGATGGCAAGATAAGAGGCAGGCGGCTAGGGATTATTATTATGCAAATAAACTATCATATAAAGATGTAAAGGATTTAAAATTTACAAAAGATGATTTGTTCTCACTATTCACTGACCCACACAAAACTCAAAATCTTAGCCTCAATGTGAAGAGGTTTCCTATTCATTGGTGCCACCACCAACAGATTATGGACTAGTTTTATGATAGGTGATACATGGTCTTCGATTACCCATCATGCAAAAATTGTGAAGTCCCGCAATATTTCCTTAGGAAACTATACAATGAGTTCATATTAAACAAAATCCCAAATTATTTTGATATGAGGTATTTTCAAGGGAGAGGTGGGGGGTCAGCTCAGCATAGACCCGGTGCACAACTGGATCCTACATGGCAAGGTAGACGAGCTCTCACTAGGCCACCTCGTGAGCACGTTGTTATGCCTTCCATCGCGAAGGAAAGTGTTAATGTAGAGACATTGCAGGCGATCAAAATTTTTACCCAGACTATCATCCATCATACTAGCCCTATTCTACAATGCCATCTAGGGGAGTCTTCGACTGGTGTCCTTCGAACCCATGTGTGTCAATCTTGCGGGGCGAATTGTTCATATGACCCCACTGACACTCAAGAGGTTGCTACATAGGATCCATCTATAGCTATGGAGATGGAGATGGAGATGGCAGCTGACATATTGCATGAGGCATATGGAATTGATAGTAAGGTAAAAGTTAGCATGTTCATTGAATTTAATTTATTAAATTTTGATTTAGAAATACAAGATCAACTAAAAATGTTTTATGATTTTAATAAAATTGCAAGGTCACAGTGTTGAGACTGAATACATCGGCCCCCCACCTACTTATTTATGTAGTACACCTATCGATGGGGTATGTAACTACTAAACAATTATAAATTTATTACATGTTAATAGCATTGTTTTACGAATGGTATTTTAATATGCGATTTTGGATGTTGAACAGGCTAATATTGGAGGTTTTGAGGGAACACTTCACGAAGGTAATAGAATAAATAGTTTAACAAATGAATTGTACTTAAATGATTTGTGTAGTTTATATGCACATCGTTGATTACATTGAATAATTTGTTGTTTTATTTTCAGGTGTTACAAGATGAAACACCTCCGAATGTGATGAGGGCAATGTAGATTGGTGTGTTAGCTACTCTACAATCCTCAATGGCTCTGATAGGGGAGGTATGAGGAAAATTAGTAAATTTACATTTACATTTGTTGTTATAGATGTTTGTTAGTGAAAAATAAAACCATTATTGATTCACGTAGATTAATTTCTATTTTTATGGTTTATATAGGGCTTGAGCATGCCTGAGTAGGGCGTGAGAATATTTCCCTCATGGAGAGAGATCATGAGATGGTGGTAAGTGATTTTTTTTTCAAATATATCATTTTTAATAATATAATTTCTATATAGTCATGTCTTTTCTTCTTATTGTAATAGTTAAAACTTCACCATGAACTAAACCCTAGGAGGAGGAGCAGGAGCACTCCTCGAGCACAATAAAAATGAGTGATAGACCTATTTCCATTTGATCAAAAAGGAAAGGGAAATAATTTATTTCTAGAGCATGGAGAGCAATGACTTTTGATTCCAGAGCCCTGTTGTATGCCTACATGGCAGTTTTGTACATATTTTTTATTGGACATATTTGACATTGTATGCCTATATGGCATTCTCATAAGCCTATATGGCTGTTTTATACATATATTTCATACTTATATTGACATATATTGATGTATGCCTACATGGCTATTTGGTTAATACAAATATCTTTTATCGATGGTGTCCATATTTGCATTCTAAATTGATTTAATAGATATGAGTTACGTGTATTCAAGTGTATAAATTTATAACTTACGTGTATACTTTGTGGCTTACGTGTTTTCATGCGTATACCTTGTATTCATACATATACTTTGTATTAATTTGTGTATACTATTTATTCATGTGTATACTTCTTAAGGCTTATGTGTTTTTGAGTAATTTTGATTCCCTCATTCACATGTACATGGTTGACTTATTCATGTGTATAATTATTAATTGGCTAGCCCTAGCATTGATCATTGTTTCCCTTCATGGTTTGTCTTGAATATTAATTGATTGATACTAAACAACTTTATCTAAAAGAAAAAAACACATTTTAAATTGGTATTCCATGAAATCTTTCTTAAAAATATTTCAATATGTTCTTGATGTGTTACCATATAAACATGTTGAAAGATTTATATGTCAACTTTTTGCAATATTATTTTGTGTATACGATATGGACTCGAGAGAAAGCAAGTTATAATTTATAGTACAAATAAGAAATGGACTCAATGCTGTCCTAGACCCCCGAATAGGTCTATTTAACAAAGCAACATGCTCTCAATCACTCTTCCAATTGCAAAGCACCATTGGTGATGCATAGTGGCTCAACCAAGTTGTGATTTGACACAACTTTTGTCAAATGTGCCCACTAAGACTCCAACATTCACTTGACTCAACAGGGTAACTCAACTACCCAACCATGGAATCTATCAAACTAAACATGATCAAAACTTGGAGCAGACTTGGAAACCTTTGAACATGACCAACCCAACTCAACACAACTCACCTTATGCTTGGGAACCACCTCTGACCTATCGCTTCCAAATTAGGCCTCCTATTCCTTGCAGCCTAACCAACTAGGACAACCAACACAAGAACCACTCAAAAGGAATTAACCAGAGCAAGTAAACTAGTTCTAGGAATCTTATACCAATTCCCACAAGTCCTCAAAGGCCCATGTCTTGACAACAAAAGACAAAGCCATGACATGTCAAAACAAAATGTTACAAGGTAGGCCTAATTAGGCTACTCCACACAAGGAATCAAATAACCTAGCTCACCCCAACACCCCTTAGCCACAAACACATTCTTACAACCTTTTCCAACACATATCAAATTCTCCCAAGAACCCTTGTCACAAAACACTTATGAAAACAATCGAAAATCAGATTTTACACAAAATCAGGCCTATCACATAGAGATGTCAGGCCTAGAATTCCAAAGATCTCTCTCCCACCTTCAAGAAATTCTCTAAAGCCAACATGGAATCAAAATTTATATGGAATTATTCCATTCCACCTAGATCTAGCCTTAGCACATGCTGGAGATGGAAGATATGAACGAATTTCACTCAGAACCCTAGTTTTTGAGGGTTTCAGACCACTTACAGAAAAATGATAAGAACTCTCCTATTCCTTTATTGTTTTGCACCAAACCACCACCAAAAGAAAGCCAACTCAACCCTCTTTAAATCCATGTCATCCTTGGGACTATACAAGAAAGGTACCAGCCATACCAAGTACGAGATCAACAAGTTTTTATCAAAAATCAGAAAAATAAAGAACTGTGTGAATAACTCATATTAGATCTTATCCAAAAGTTCAACAACAACCTCCATTCAAGCCTCTCAAGGCCTTAAATATTTTTTTACACCCTTCTCTAACTGATTGATGCCCTTAACTAACTAAAATCCAACTTTCAAAACAAGTAATCGTTGCATTTCAAATTTGTTGCTTTAAGCAACTTACAAATTTGCAACTTTAGAATCCTCCAACCTAATGACCTCTAAACCCACACAAACGGCTTAGAAATAGCCTTATTACATCAAAAAAACTCCATTCTTGTACAATCATATACAAATTCACAAATTTTCCTTTAAAGGCTACAAAGACAACTTCTAGTGTAAGAAAGAAATTTTCACATTTTTTATCGGTAGACCCAAAAATCGCCCTAAAAAATACCTAATGGTCTTAATTGACCTTATTCAAAACAAAGCATGCTGAAAATACCCACAAAAACCTATTCACCATCAGATAATAAAATATTGAGGGTGAGGTGTAGGTGCTCCTACACCAATTGGGTAGCATCAATCATACACTTTTTGTGTGGAATAATCAAACTTCTCAACCGTCATTTGTATGTTTCTCTTTTCCATTGTTTTGCATGTCATCATAAGGGATCAAGCTATTTGAATGTAGCTCAGATCAATTCTGTGTGTTTGGGTGTGAAAGAGGACCATGCCTAGTGTAAACCTACCTATCAGGACACATTGGAGCAGTTACTTTGGTCACACGAATTGCAAAATGAAAGTTGCACCACTTTGCAACTTTACACTGCTTCAATTTGACACTTTTTCCATCAAGTGAAAACTAGAAACCACATAAAAATGACTCTGAACTAACAAAAATTGAGAGAGGTTACTATGGAGGGGCCCAACATGATCACATAGGCTCAGACAAAGAGGTTGTAAGCATCACAGTTTTTGAGTAATATCCCATCAAAGTTTACTTCCCTTTTGCACTTTGGACCCTTAAGGGATCGATCCGGTTGAATGTAGCTCAGAGCAATTCAATGTGTTTGGCTGCAAGAGAGGACCATCCCTAGCATAGAAATACCTATTCAAATGCATTGGAACAATGTGTTTGGTCACATAAGTTGTAGAACGAAAGTTGCACCACTTTGCAACTTTGCACTGCTTGCATTTGACACTTTTTCCATCAAGTGAAAATCCACTGCCACAGTAAAATAACTCTAAGATAGCCAAAACCGAGAGAGGATTTTGTAGAGGGGCCCAATGCAATCTTATAGGATCAGATGAGAGTTTTTTCATCACGATATATGAGTAATAGCATGTTGAAGTTTGCATCCATTTTGGACTTTGGACCCTTAAGGGATCGATCTAGTGGAATGTAGCTCGAATCGATTCCGCATGTTTTAGTGTGAAAGATGACCATTCCTAGCCTAACATACATATTTAGATGCATTGGAACAGTCTTCTTGGGCACACAAGTTGCAGAGAAAAAGTTGCACCACTTTACAACTTTGCATAGCTTGAATTTGACACTTTTTCAGTAAAGTGAAAATCTGTCACCATGAGAAAACCACTCTGAGATAGCCAAAACCGAGAGAGGTTTTTGGAGAGGGGCCCAAAGCAATCTTGTAGGATCATGCAATCCTATAAGATTAAATGAGAATTTTCTAAGCGTCATAGTATCTAAGTAATAACATGCTGAAGTTTGCAGCCATTTTGCACTTTGAACCCTTAAAGGATCGATCTAGTGGAACGTAGCTCAGAGCAATTTCATGTGTTTTGGTGTGAAAGAGGACCATGCCTAGTGTAAAACTACTTATGTAGACACGTTGGAACCATTCGCTTGGTTACACGAGTTGCAAAGAGAAAGTTGCACCACTTTGCAACTTTGTACAACTTGAATTTGACACTTTTTCCATCAAGTGAAAATCTGCCGCCACGGGAAAACCACTCTGAAATAGCCAAAACTGAGAGAGGTTTTTGTAGAGGGTCCCAATGTGATCCTATAGGATCAAATGATAAGTTTCTAAGAATCATGGTATCTGAGTAATGGCATGCTGAAATTTGCAACCATTTTACACTTTGGACCCTCAAGGGATCGATCCAGTGGAACGTACCTCAGAGCGATTCCACATGTTTGGGTGTGAAAGTGGACCATGCCTAGTGTAAAAATACTTATTTAGATGCACTAAAATAGTCTTCTTGGTCACATGAGTTGCAAAATGAAAATTGCACCACTTTGCAACTTTTCACTATTTGCATTTGATGCTTTTTCCACCAAGTGAAAATCTGCCACCACAGGAAAACCACTTTGAGATAGCCAAAATCGAGAGAGGTTTTTGTAGAGGGGCCCAACATAATCCTGTAGGATTAGACAAGAAGTTTCTAAGAATCACGCTCTTTGAGTAATAGTATGGTGAAGTTTGTAGACATTTTGCACTTTGGACCCTTAAGGGATCAATCTGGTTGAATGTACCTCAAAGTGATTTCACATGTTTCAGTACAAAAGAGTACCATCCCTAGTGTTTGGACACGTTGGAACAGTCCTCTTGGTCACATGAGTTGCAGAGCAAAAGTTACACCACTTTGCAACTTTGCACAAGTTGAATTTGACACTTTTTCCATCAAGTGAAAATCTTCCGCCACAAGAAAACCGCTCCGATATAGCCAAAACGGAGAGAGGTTTTTGTAGAGGGTTCCAATGCAATCCTATAGGATCAAATGATAAGTTTCTAAGAATCATGGTATTCAAGTAATATTATGTTGAAGTTTGCAGCCATTTAGCAATTTGGAAACTTAAGGGATCGATTTGGTTGAACATAGCTCAAAGCAATTCCGCGTGTTTGGGTGTGAAAGAGGACCATGCCTAGCATAAAAATACCTATACAAATGCATTGGAATAGTGTATTTGGTCACATGAGTTGTAGAACAAAAGTTGCACCACTTTGCAACTTTGCACTGCTTGCATTTGACGCTTTTTCCATCAATTGAAAATCTACCGCTACAGGAAAACCACTACGAGATAGCCAAAACCGAGTGAGGTTTTTGTAGAGGGGCCCAATGCAATCCTGTAGGATTAGACGAGAAGTTTCTAAGTGAAAGGGAATAATTCTTATGGGGTTTGTGTTGATTCCCCTATAGATTTTGATGGAAAAGGGCATGAAAAATGAGGTTTCACCCTATGGTTTGATAAAATATTGCTTGTAGAGGTTTCACAGATCTTTTACAATGTCAACCATACATTCAATATTCTCTCTAAATTTCTACATCATATATTCTCATTATGAGGTTAAATTCAATTGAGTAACTTGAGATTCCCTCGCTAAGCTTCACACGCTCTTTTATAATGGCATGAAATCAGAATTGAGATTTGTCAAGATCATCAAAATAAGGATGTTGCATTGCTTTTTTGGATGAGTTTCTCTTTGATGGCTCAAAAATCAGCATTTTCTGCAACAAGAGATCAATCAATTTTTATTAGTTTACTTACAACTACACAAAGTAAAAGAGAAAAAGAAAGAGCATCCAAAATGGAAATGAAATGAAAATAGATGGAAGGCACTTACAAATAGGCATGTAGGTCTCACAACTTAGTCACTCCTGGTCATAAATCTTCACTGGGAGTTCCAAGATACCTATTGCACACAACACCTTTCATCAATAGAGTAAGTTAAAATTTGAGATTCTCTTATAATGTCTACATCATAGCTGCTCATGATAAGGTTAACTTCAAATTAATAACTTAAAATTCCCTCACCAATATTTTCACACACTTTTCTAATAGCTTAAAATCATGATTGAGATTTGTCAAGATCATCAAAATAAGGATGTTGCATTGCTTTTTTGGATGACATTCTCTTGGATGGCTCATATATCTACATTTTATGCAAGGGGACACCAATCACTGTTTAGTAGGTTACTTAAAAATAGGCAAAGTAAAAGAAGATGATAGCATTGGCATCAAACAAATTAATGTGCATACAAGTATAAATTAATAAGAACCATTCTGCATATACTTACAAATTAATCCAATGAACCATCCGGGTCTGCTCTACTCTTTATTGTGTCAAGTGTTGCCTCATGGTCAGACTCACGGACCTTCCAAAAGGTCTTGTTCAAAGGTCTACCCCCATGTTTGGTCAAAAAAACATTGGATGCCATGACAAGGTTCGAGTAATGAAGAATCTTATGATGCATTTCAAAGTCCTCAAATAGCCAATGTTTAACACTCGAATGTGGGTACCTTCTAAGCCATGTTCCAATAACCACAACTAATCCTGTAGGGTATTCGATGTTTTCTCCATCTATAACTAGGGCCTCCAATTTCTTTTTTTCCTCAACACAATGACACAAGTAATAGTTTGTTCCCTCTTCATTATCTTCATTTGCAATAACTGCATAAACATTACTTGCATTGATATGTGCACCAAATCTCTTGAAATTAGTCAACATTACAAATACACTACAAAGTAAGATAACAATATGGAATTTCAACAACTAAGCAAGTAGATATATCACCTGGTTGAACTAGATATATCCATCTGTGTCAGTTCCAATTTTGTTGGAGAGCGATACATGTGAAGTGGGCTAAGATAACTTGTTAACCATTTTTCTACCCACTCCCCTGACTCACAATCATTCCAGGCTTGCATTGTGCATGAAGAACAAAAGCATGCCATCTTTCATGTATCGATAATCCATCAACCTGCACTTGAGATAAGGAAAGAGTGTACCTCACTCGATCTTGCTAGTGTACAATAGTCCTCATATGGTGCAATGTTAGTAACATCCATCAACCAAAAAAATATATGAACTGAAAACGTACCTTCATTACTTGGACCCATCAAAGCATTACATCACTATACGATTGATTTTTCATCTATCAACTTTGCATTGTCTGTATACTTTAACTCTTCTCGTGCTAATGCTCTTTTCACGCATGCTCTTACACCATTATGCTCCCCCATTCCATGTCTGGCCTCACAAAATTTCCACATATGTTGAACATCTGTAACGAAATGCATCCTACACAACCAGTAGAACATGCACGAGTTCTTGAACTATGTTGCATAGTTATCCAACCATATTATATGTCAGTTGTATGCTATGCCCCTCTAAGCCAAACCACTGTAGAACATCTAGAAGAAACTTTGCACAAACTCTGGAGAATATGTGCGATCATCACTAATGTAAAATTTGTACTCCCTCAATACTTTCCTTTGTTCATTTGTATTATCAAATGCATGAATGAATGCTATGTGCACAAATATCAAAACCTATGTGGAGTTGTAATACTATGACTGCACCTTGTGTTGTGGTTGTAGAGTTTAGTTCTCCAAAAATTCAACCACTGATACTATGCTACCAACTAGAAATATGTCCTTGCATAGCTTGAATTGTGTGTCCAACCATCGAGCTCTTTGGGTATGCATTGCATACTCAGATAGTATATTGTCATGAAACATGGACATAAATTGGTATAGTGGAATCTTCCCAATAACCAAATCACACCTTTTTGCTTGAGACCCATCTTTTGTAGCATATGCCACTATTTTATACTTCCTGAACTCTACTAGTTTTTTCCCCCCCTCATCTATTCTTTCCACATGTTGACATACTAGCATACACTAGAAGCCACTGCAATGCTCACATGAACCATCCAAGCATGTTGTCTTTTAGAATATATGGCCATCCTCTATTTCACATAATTTTTTTGATAAGAACTGTCTTGAATATTTTGGTGGGGCTTCTATGCCACAATCCTACAAAACATCATTAGTATGAAAATCTAAACATATAGAATGATAAACATCATAGTGGTTAGAGAATTCAATATGTAGTCTAAAACAAAAAGTAGTGCGTGTGTGATTTATCTTGACATAAAAAGGTTTAAGCATTTCAAAAAATCTTTGACAACTACTAATTTGAGGATAATCATTTTCAAATTTATGAAAAAATTTGGTTTGAGTCATATCCAAAAAATTCTTTGGATGTGGCTCATGATTTTGAGAACCAATTCTCCTTCCTACCACATCCCTTTGATTCAGAGATGGCCTTAGGTTATTCTTCCAATACTCTTCAATTAGTGTTCTCAATGATTCAACAACTTCTTTATCTATTCGTGAAAGTCTCCCCGAGAATTCCCATAATTCATTTGAATCAGTGCCCTCAATTCTTTGCCGCTTGTGAATGGCTCTTGATAAAGTTTTTCTACTAATTCTCATTTGTTCACTCATCATTCTAATGAGACGAGCTCTCTTTATTTGACAGCTTACCAAAGTCGATGTAATGACATGTCAGGTGACATTACTATCCTTTGAGCATGAGGTCTTACCCACACTCTCATAAGAATCCATTAGATTCTTCACAATAGTGTCTTCACTCAATGCATTTGATGTTCTCAATCCAAGAGTCTTCATGATGTTCCTATACTTTACACCCCAGATCATTTCAACAAATAATTGATATCTTGCAGTCTCATTTAGCCTCTCAAAGAATAATTTCCAAATCTTACCAGCATATCTTCTAAAAATGTGTGCTAGAATCTTACCTTCCATATGCTATAAAATATCCTCATCAATATTAATCAAATACTTTGGCTTTCTAAGAAAAATTCTAGGTGGTGTTCTCCTAGGTACATACATCTCAACATTAGGAATTTCATCAATATTTAATTGAGGTGTGCTAGATTGCGTACCTTCGATCGAGGGTGGAGAAGAAGACATACCTTGAGGTTCACATGGGGATGATGGCATACCTTCTTTGTTAAATCCGAGTGATGATGTACTCTCAACTTGAGATATGTTAGATAGTGTCTAACAATATTTACTTGCGGTAGATGGTGTCCCTCCATATTGACTTGCAGTAGATGGTGTCCCTCCATATTCACTTTTGGTAGATGTTGTCCCTCCATATTCGCTTGTGCTTAAAAGTGTCCCTTCATATTTACTTACCATAGAGGGTGTGTCTCCATCTACGGTATCTAAATCTATCTTACCACGATGCTTTCACATTCATGCCTTTTGTGCTACCAATTCCTTTTCTATTTTTGACAGTTGAGGTTCTTGGAACTGGGTTACAAAATAAGTTAGATACGTTGGGGGAGTATGTTGTGTGCCTGGAACTAGGTTGATGTAGAGTGGTGGGAATCCAAGATACAAATTGACACAACTTCTCTCAAATATGCCAACCAAGACATCGACCTTCAATTAACTCAATAGGACAATAGGGTTACCTATCAACCATGACTCTTCATTATGAATCCAAATTGAAATTTGATGTAGGAAAAGAGTTTCAAAACCTTCAATATGTTATCATCTTTAAATTCAACCACCTACAAAAAGAAGATCAAACAAACTCTTCTAAAAGCCACTTTTGACCCAAAATTGCCTTATTGGCTTCACAAACCAATTTTAGGGATTTTCTCACAAGCCTCCCAAAACACTTGTCAATAAAATTATTGATATATATATCCATTTCCATAGTATGATACATATAAAAAAACCACATATTACTCTTTTAAGACACTTTCCTCATAATGACAAATTTCATTGTTTTAGGTCCTGAATTAGCCAATTTTACAGAGGGATCCCCTCAAGAACCCATCACCAGGCCTCCTTGAATGAAAAAAGTCTTGTCTTAGGTTTCAAAACTAACACTTATCAAGGTTTGAGGACCCTAGGTACTCATTCCATAAAAAAATTTCAAAACCCTCTCTAGAACCTAGGAAATAAGGGTGATTAGGCCCCCTTACTGAAACTCTACCTTCCACAATTTCCAAATTAAAACCAACTACCTAGACACCTTTGTATAGGTCCCCCCAATATTAAATAACCCTCATCTGCCCTTGGGAAATTTTAAACCCCTCTTTCTTAGGTTTGCACCATTATTTTCTATGAGAAAATAGGGTATTTCCCCTTAAACCAACATCATTCATGAGGAAAATTTAAACTTGTTCTTCTCTACTCCTAATAACATCATAAATACATCCTACATGGTCACCCCACCAACTCATAGAGAGCACAATAGGTGGGATGCTATCTAATCCATTAAATTTCCCTCAAACCCTTGACTGTCCAAGAACCCGGTTTCTAGAAATTTATGAATTCCAAGCACAAAGTTCAATGAAAAACTCTTCAAAGGGAGCCAAATGAAATTAGGAACATTCCTTTATGGAAGAATATCAATTTCACACCAAGACCTTCATTTGTCTTAAAAATTGCTAACATTGATAACTTTTGCTAAATAGGCAACATTATGCAACTTTATTGTCCAAGACACCTAAGGCCACTCAAACACATTTATTTCATCCCTAATATAACTTCTAGACTCTTTTCTTTCACTTCCATTTACAACTTGAATAATTTTCCTTCAAATATTATATGGAAAAATTGACAATTTTCTAAAGCAAGAGTGCATACTTGCACATTTGATCACCAAACTCACAAAATCCCTAAATACATGAAATATTGGTCTATTTATACATTATTTTCAATAAAAGCTATGGAAAATCATTGAAAAACTCTTGAACTCACCCAAGGACCTTAAAACAAACTATCACCAAAGTAGATTTTGAAACATGGTTATAGGTGCCCCTGCACCATGGGTTTGGAATACTACTAGGGGAAGCATGCTGAAAGGATGAATTTTGGTGAGATATTTGGAATGTGTATTTCATTTATATCAATCAGTAACATGTTGATTATAGTGTTTTGGATGTCTGGATAAAGGTTGGTAGTTACCTTTCATGATTTGTTGTTATTTTTCCATGTAAGTTGCAACATTGAGTTCTTCAATTAGTGAATCATGAACGAAATGAATGGTTTTGAGTTTCTAATCAGGTTTATGCTATGTTACAATCAATTTTATGATGGTTAATCTATTTTTTTAGTTTGACAAAGAGTTTAAGAAAATTTCTAATGTTTTGTGGAAATATGAAATCAAGTGAAATTGAAGGATTTTGATGAAAAGATGACTGAGTTTGTTGGTTGATCTTCTTCAATTTTAGTTAGGGTCAGAAGTACCCTTGATGATTTGTGGATCCTAGTAGATGCTCTACATCAGGTTTAAAATGGTAATTGGCAAGTGTATATAATTTTGTAATTCAAAATGTGCATTGACAACCTAAGGTTATAATGACAAACAAAAAATGATCAACATGGAATATGCAAAATAAAAAAAATGAAAGAAATCCATAATAGAATGAAAGAAAATGTGTAAAGACTTAACATACCTAAAAAGCAAGACTTTCAAATGGAGAATTTCAACCCAATTATGTAGCCTTAGCTTCTTCTTTCTTCAAACTTCACAACAATTTTACTTTTTCAAAATCTTGTTCCCCTCCAAACTTCAATTGTATTTCAGTTTTCAATGGAACTCAAACTTGAATATGTCTTTCAACATGGAAACTCTGCTATTTAATGCAAAGGTGGTAGAAAGATTATGGAAAAGGTGGTGTAATGTGAATAACATGCTTGAACACTTCAAAATATCATCAAAAAGCTACTTTTCATCGAAGCACATGCAGAACTAGGAGAATATGCAGAATGTGGGCCTTGACATCACAGGTATATTGAGATTTTTTACCATTTTTAGTGGAAGATAAAATGTGCTCACATTATAATACGAGAGCGTTATAATGTGAGCGCGTTATAACACGAGCACATTATTTCTTGCTAAAATGGTAACATCTCTACTTCTTCAAAACACGCTTGCATTATATGAAATATGGTTTTTTAAATAGATTTATTTTCTCCCTCTTTTTGTACACCCTCTATCCTAATTGTATATCTCTCCCCTGTACCTTTATATTAGAGGAGATAGAGGTGAGTGTGTGTGTGTCTGTGGGAGAGAGAGACAGAGATGACAAATATGTAGTAGAGAGGGAGGTAGGGTTGAGGGTATAATTGTTTTAGGGTTTAAGGGGTCAAGGTTAAAGGTAGAGGGTGTATGGTTGAAAGAAAGAGAGTGGGAGAAAGAGAGAGTGGGAGGGAAGGAGAAAGAGAGAGTGGGAGAGAGAGAGAGAGATATGGAGGGAGAGGGAGAGGGAGAGGGGGAGAAAGAGAAAGAGGGAGAGAGAGGGAGAGAGGGAGGGAGAGGGAGAGGGTAGAAATAGAGAGTGGGAGAGGGGGAGAAAGAGAGAGAGAGAGAGAGAGAGAGAGAGAGAGAGAGAGAGGGATGGAGGGAGAGGGAGAAGGGGATAATGAGATAGTGGGAGAGGTGGAGATAGAGAGGGAGAGAGATAGATTAGGAGAGAGATAGAGGGTAGAGGGTTAAGAGTTAAGGGTTTAAAGGGTTCAGGGTTAAGGGTTTAAAGGGTTAGGGTTAAGGATAGAGGGGAGAGAAAGAAGAGTGAGAGAGAATGGGAGAGAGGGAGATAGAGAGGGAGAGGGAGAGAGGGGGAGGTATAGGGAGGGGTAGAGAGAGGGGGAGAAAGAGAGAGAGAGAAAGAGAGAAAGAGATGGAGAATGAGAGGGAAGGAGAGAGGGGGAGAGTGGGAGAAAGAGAGAATGGGAGTTCGTGGGAGATTGAGAGAGGGTATAGGTTTAAGAGTTTAAGGGTAGACCCTCTTAATCCCTCAACACTTAAACCCTAATCCCCCAACCCTTAAACCCTTAAACCTATTTAGTAAACTCTCTACCCTAACCTCTCAACCCTCTTGACCCTTAATCCCTCAATTATTAAACCCCTAAACACAACCCTAAACCCTCAACCCTTAAACCCTTAATTCTTAATCCCTCAACCCTCAACCCTCAACCCTCAACCCTTAAACCCTAATCCCTCAACCCCTATACCCTCTTAATCCCTCAACCCTCAACCCTTAAACCGTAATCCCTCAACCCCTATACCATCTTAATCCCTCAGCCCTCAACACTTAAAACCTAATCCCTCAACCCCTATACCATCTTAATCCCTCAACCCTCAACCCTCAACCCTTAAACCCTAATCCCTAAACCCCTATACCCTCTCAATCCCTCAACCCTTAAACCCTAATCCCTCAACCCCTATATCCTTTTAATCCCTCAACCCTCAACCCTCAACCCTTAAACCCTAATCCCTCAACCCCTATACCTTCTTAATCCCTCAACCCTCAACCCTCAACCCCCAACCCTTAAACCCTAATCCCTCAACCCCTATACACTCGTAATCCCTCAAACCTAAACCCTTAAACCATAATCCCTCTTAATCCCTCAACCCTCAAACCTCAACCCTTAAACCCTAATCCCTCAACCCCTATACCCTCTTAATTCCTTAACCCTCAACCCTTAAACCCTAATCCCTCAACCCCTATACCCTCTTAATCCATCAACCCTTAAACCTTAATCCCTCAATCCCTATACCCTCTTAATCCCCCAACCCTTAAACCCTCAACCCTTAAACCCTAATCCCTCAACCCCTATACGTTCTTAATCCCTCAACCCTCAAACCTTAAATAGTAATCCATCAACCTTCAACCCTTAAACCCTAATCCCTCAACCCCTATACCCTCTTAATCCCTCAACCCTTAAACCCTAATCCCTCAACCCCTATATGTTCTTAATCCCTCAACCCTCAAACCTTAAATAGTAATCCCTCAACCTTCAACCCTTAAACCCTAATCCCTCAACCCATATACCCTCTTAATACCTCAACCCTTAAACCCTATTCCCTCAACTCCTATACCCTCAACCCTATAACCTCTTAATCCCTCAACCCTAAACCCTCAACCCTTAAACCCTAACCCTTAAATCCTCTCCCTCAAACCTAATCCCCCAACCCTTAAACCCTTAAAACCACTTAGTAAACTCTCTACCCTAATCCATCAACCCTCATAACCCTTAATCCCTCAATTCTCAAACCAAGAAAAACTCAACCCTAAAGCCTCAAGCGTCAAGCCTCAACCCTTAAACCCTAAAATATTAAACCCTTTTCCCTATACCCTCAACCCAATACCCTCTAATCTAAACCCTAATCCCTCAACCCTTACACCCTTAAATCCAAGAAAAATCTCTACCCTAATCCCTAAACCCTCAACCCTTAATCCCTCAACCCTGTACCCTCTACCTTATACATTGGATCCTCAACCCCAATCCCTCAACCCTATACCCTATACCCTCAACCCTCCACCCTCAACCTTAAACCCTCAATCCTCAACCCTCAACCCTCAACCCTTAAACCCTAAACCCGTAAACCATCTACCCTATACATTAAACCCTCAACCCTCAATTCTCAACCCTCAACCCTTAATCCCTCAACCCTCAATCCTTAAAACCTAAACCCTCAACCCCTATACCCTCTACAGTTTACATTGGACCCTGAACCTAATCCTTCAACCATATACCCTCAAACCTAAACCCTAAACCCTTTACCCTCAACGAGGTAAACCCTTAACCCTAAAACTTTCAACCCTAAACCCTTAAACCTTCTACCCTATACCCTCAACCCAATAACCTCTACCATCGACCCTATTCCCTCAACCCTCAACCCTTAAACCCTAATACCCTAGAAACCATCAACCCTATAGGTCCTCCACTCTAATCCCTCAACCCTATACCCTCAACCCCGATCACTTTCTCTCTATCTATACATCTCACCTCTCCCTCCCTTCCTCCCTCCCTCCGTCCCTCCTACCCTCTCTAATTGTCTCTATCTACCCTCTCCCTCTTTCTACCTACCTATCATTCAATCAATCCCTACTACCCTCTCTCGCTCATGCTATCCATCTCTTTATGTGCCCCCCACTCTCTCCCACTCTCTCCCACTCCCTCTCTCTCCCTCTCTCTCCCTCTCTCTCATGTCTCTCCCTCCCACCCCCTTTCTCTCTCAGGTATCTCCCTCTGGAAATCTACCTAGGTAACTCTCTCTTTTTCTCTATCCCCTCTCTTTATCTATCCTTCCCACCCTACTTGGATAAGTCCCTCTCACTCCAGCCCCCTCTTTCTCTACCTCTATTAGGTCACTCCCTCCCACACCCTCTCCCTCTCTCACGTCTCTCACTCACACTCCCTATCTCTCCCACTCCATCTCTCTCACACTCCCTCTCACTACCTATCTCTCAAGTCTCTCCCTCTCACCTCGTCACACTCTCAAGTCTCTCCCTTTGGAACCCTACCTACATAACTATCCCTTTCTCTCTGTCTCTCTCTCCCCTCTCTCTCTCTCTCCATCTCTCTCAATTCTATCTCTCCCACACCCTCTCCCTCTCTCATGTCTATCACTCACACTCCCTATCCCTCCCTCTCTCTCTTAAACCCTCACTTCCACCCCCTCTCCATCTCTCCCGACTCTCTCTCTCTCTCTCTCTAAATTCTCCCTCCCTCTAAAGACATACATAAATAAATACATACAAGCATAATACATATGTACATACAATCCTACGTCAATACAAGCATACATACATAAATGTGTAGATACAATCTTACATATATATAGGCATACATACAATATACATGCATTGATACATACATGCATACATACATACATACACACATACATACAATCATGCATACATGCATACATACATGACATACAAGAATACATGTACATACAAACATACAAATATATCAGCATACATTCAATAGACTGACATTTAACATAAAGGAGGACATAACATGAGCGTGTTATAACGTGCTTGCGTTATGTCTTAGTTGACATGTTTCCCGCATAAGCAAAAAACCATGTCAAAACTGAGATATAACACAAGTGCATTATATCTTGCTTTGGGAATGTAGATATATAAATGACCAAGGCCTGCAAGCACTATTTTACCACTTTTCGTCCTAGCATAATTATCACATTTTAATTATGTTTCTAACCCACCTTCAACTATCAATTAAATAATTCATAATTATTTAATTAAATTATGATCTTTTATTCTTCCTAATTATTAAATAAGTAAATCTTATTTATTTAATGCGTCACTAATTATCTAAAAGTCAACTCATAATTAAATAAAGTTATCATTTTATTTAATTAATCTCTATCATTAAATGTCCTCTTGATTATTAAATAAATATATTTATTTAATATGTCACTAATTCCCAAAATATTCTTTTAAATAAATAGATTTATTAATTTATTTTATTAAATTAATTACCTCTTATAAATTAAATAATAATTTTAATTCAAAATGGAAATATTCTTCTACAAATCAAGTAATTGTTAAAATTATTGATTTTCTAAAATCTCATCTTCTTATCTTTTAATTTTTACTAATTTCATTTCACTGTCACATTCATTCTCCATCATTGATTTAATTTCTTAAATTAAATCTCATCCACTCATTTGAAGAATTTTACCCTAACCCTAATTGAGAGTTGTCATTTTGAATCTTGACCATTGATTCTAGGGCATTTTCTCAATCTTCAATCTCATCCATTCGTTCAAAATTACATTTTCTATAAAATGACAATTTTGTTCTCATTTCAAAGATCTTAATTTCTTAGTATTCTAGATTTCTTGTTTAATAGTATTTCTTGCATTCTAGTATTGACATCTTGAGTACTTGCATTTAGAATTCATTTTCTATTGCATAATTCATAGTACAAATCCTTCAAAGCTTTGTTTAGGGCTAGTCCATTTTATAGAAGTTTTCTCATCAAATATGAGGGAACACTCTCCATCATAGCAAGCTAAGAAGGTGCAATGGAAGTCAGCCATGGAGGAGAGAAGATTGGGTGAGATTGTTCATTATTTATTTTCTCGTTTTTCTCCTATGCATTCTATTGTCTTTTTCGATTTGAATAATTTATTTGCATGCATATGTTACTAATCATTTTATCTTGCAAAAAATCCATCATTACATTGGTGAACATGATGTTTTTTGTAGGATTTTGTATGTTTTTCTGATATTTTGTAGGAACAGGTAAGGAATGACGCATTCGCCATTTCCTGCGACGTAACTACTCTATTGTGCCGCATTCACCAACTATAACGACACATACACTCTATCAAGCCGTAGTTGATCTATTTCGTGATACATACAACAAATTGAGCCGCATTAGATAACTGGAAAAATGCATTTGACATACCACACTGCAACTGCTCTGTTGCAACGCATTCGCTCTACTACGACGCAGGCGACTGGTAGAACAATTTTTTGATTTTTGTTTTTATATATTTTATTTTCTTTCTTCCTAGATTAAATATTTTTCTTGTGCTACTAATTTGTTTGTTGCAGCATGTGTCTAGTTGGAGTTAGTTAGATGTATATTAGTTGTTACTCTTTTTAACAATCTTGCATTTTCCATTCATTGGTTAAAATGAACAAACACGCAAGTGCATAAGGATAAAAAGAACAATACACTTTGTTTTACATGGGGTTTAAAATCAAATTCTAGTTAGAAAATACTACAAATAGTTAAAATGAACCCCCTTGTCTAACAAACACTACAAACGGATAAAATGAACTCCATGTTTTTTTATGTTTGTCAACACATTTGATTTTGGATTTAAAATGAACAACATGCGAGTGTGAGTTAGCATATTCATGTGCTCTCTCTTTGTTTTTCAACAAAGATTGATTGAACTATGAATATGTTGGCTTGATTTTGTTTACCCTTAGATTTTGGGCCTACTTTTATTGGGAAAAAGTACTCACCCCAAAGCGACTCAAACCGGGAACGCGCCAAAGCCAAGCGATGCCCAACCGGTATACAAATTTTAATGTTAAGGAAAGCTTAGCATTATAGAAGCTCCTGTAGACTAGCAATTGACTCCCCAATACCCTTGTGGTTCGTCGAAACTTGTAGAGAATAACCTCTGCAGACTGGGATGATAATGCCTCTTGCGTGGCCTTCTAAATGGGTGCCCAAAATAAATCCCTTGTTTCTAGAAAATCACAAACCCTCTATTCTTTGGTGCAACAACGGTCGTTGCCAAGGCACCCACACTTGCGCAGTTCTTAGTAGAAATGATCAATCTGCCATGGGAGTTTCATGGAGATTGGAAGCTTGGTTGCCCTGAGAAGTGAATGCACTATAAGGGGGAGTCCATGGGGCCAAGCTTCTGAATTCATTCACTAATGATATGCAGTTCATGGGATCCATAAGAATATTGTCTTTGCAGCTCTAGGATTTGTTAATGTCTTTGGTGTGCTTGATTTTCATTTTGACCAACATGATGTGTTTGCCAACTACTTTCAGACAACCTCAACAATTGATTGTCAAACTTTCCAACATCTGAAATAATCTTGTTAAACTATTGAAATTTCTTTCAGCCTAAAACACTTCTTGCAACACAATTGCTTTGTCAAACAACAATTGTCAAATATTAAGCTGCAATTTCTCTGTTGAGCTGCACTTGCTATTTCTTGCAACGCAATTGCTCTGATGAGCCGCATTTGAAACATCCTACATCACAATCACCAAATCATGCCACGTCACTCTGTTGAGCTACATTTGAGTGATATCGAGCCACATGCATCATTTCGAGTCGCATTTGCCAGCCCAAACACCACATTCACCTTTTTGAGCCACATTTTCTCTGTTGTGCCACATTTTCCAAACTTCACTACCATTTTTTTTCCCACTATCAAAATCTAAGTCCAAACCTATCTTTTTCTAGAATTCCATCAAGGTTTTCTTTACTGTTACTGTTTAAACTAGACATTGAATTGCTCCATTTCCCCCAACATTGCATTATAGATGGAATTTTTAGGATCACAATAGGATTCCATTTCCATTCCATTAGTTGCATTGTTACACTCTACCATCTCCTAAGACACTCATGTTTTTTCTATATTTTAGGAGTAGAATCTTACCATCCATTGTCAAAACTTTGCATTCAATACTAGGTTATCTTTGGACTTAATCACCCTTTTTTCTTTTAGTCAATATCCTTGTGAATTATTGACCACTCATCATTCTAGTGTGGAAACTTCACCTTGTCACTCCTTGTCCTTTTATAGTCCATTGATAGTCCAAACTTGAATCATTGCCAAAAAAATTCTTGGTTAGGTATTCACCTCCTTAGATTTACCAATAGTGAGTACATCTTAGGCTCCCTTTAGTTGCATACCATTTAGAATCCTCATTTTAATACCATACCATTTGCATTTGCAAACCATCAGTTTCCCTTTTTGTCTCACTTACATTTCATAGCATTCCTCAAAATTCCAAAACCCAAAAGAATAGTGTCATATTTAGGTCATTCTCCCCCATCATCCCAAAGTTAAGAAAAACTTTTATGGTTGAAACGAGATTACAGAAAAATAAAATACTCATGGATTCCTTTGGACAAGACACCAACTTTCTCAGTTTCACAACTGGCATGAATCCATTCCCTAGTGACATGAACACTCTTTCTAACAACATGGGAAATTCCAGTATCACTCCTTTTAGTGAGATGACCATTCCACCCTCTCCACAACATCTTTTTGAACCATTTATCCATAGAGACCAAAATGGGGAAGTCTTTGAAGAAGACTTACTAGTTGCTGCCCAACACCCAGAAGTCGTTGCTTTTGTGGAAGAAGTAGTCTTAAATGACTCCAACAAATTCCTAGATATCCTCCTTGACCAAGGGGCTAAGTTACCAAAGGGATTTTATCTTAACACTCTTAGAGAAACATCTCCCCATCCCCCATCACCCAACCCTTCCATGGGAGCTTCTTCAAAAAATATCATCAACACCATCAATGCTACCTCCCTTGGTCATACTACCACCGCAACCAACACACCAAGCAACACCACCTCTTTTGGGGGATCATCTACCCAAAACAACACCACATCACAATCCATCCCTTCACAAACAATGGGTGCAGCCATGTGAAAAAATTTTGGAACTTCATCTAGCTCCATGAGTACATCAGCAAACCTGATATTAGGTTCTTCAAATGCTATGGAAACCAACTCATCCAATCCTTTTGGGAGAAATAAACGAAGAGTTGTTATCTAAGGCACCCAACCTAATTCCTCATAGGTTAATACCAGCATTCACATGAGCCAAAACACTAACATTCCTCATAGCCACAATTTTTTGTTTGGGCAAGGCAATCAGGGCACCCAATATTTCACTCCCTTTGGGCATCAACACACTCAAAATCAACAAGGCCCCCAAATTCGATCCAACATGGTAGGATCTCGCATCCCCACTTATGCCTCTCAAGTTCATACATAGTAGCACATCTCTCATCAAAACACTCATTTCCAACAACCACACAATTAGAACACTCATTTCGCTCACCGCCAATCAATTCCAAACCAACACATCTCATTACAACAAGTGGGAAACCAATCAATACCTATCACCAACATGTGTGATGCTACCAACAACCCAATTTTGGAAGAACTCACACTCCAACTCACTACTCTACAAATGCAAGTGGAGACCTTGCAACAATCCAACAAAAAGTCTTACATGTCACATGATTTGTGTCCATATCCATTTGACACAACCTTGTATATGCCACCCTTTCCTCATGGATATGTGGTACCACATTTTCCAAAATACAGAGGCAAAACAAACCCCATTGAACACATAAGAGAATTCACCACTAGTTGCATGGAAATTGCATATGAGAAAACCTATCTCATGAGACTTTTTTCTCAAAGTCTCATAGGCCATGCACTAGAAGGGTTCTTGCTATTGCCTAAAGGAATTAAAACATGGGATGAATTGGGAAACAAGTTTGTTGAAAACTATGCCTATAACATTGACACAGATATAGAAATTGCCTCCTTATGCAGACTTACCCAGGAGGATGTAGGAAAGAATTTTATCCCATTCTTTCAAAGATGGAGAACCTTAGCCAACAGATGTCCAGTAGAAATACTTGAAAAAGGAGAAAGTCACCATATTTGTACAAACTCTCCTAGGACTGCTAATGTATGGCTTACAAGTCCATTGTTGCACCACCTTTGTAGACCTTGTTGAAAAGGGTGCTCAACTTGAGAAATCCTTGATCACCAAAGGAGAATTAAAGTATGGTGGAAAAACCATCAACACCACCACAAATATTAACCAAAGTAGCTCCAATGAAAAAACCAAATACTAGGTTAAGAACAAACACATCACCAATGATGGTGTAGTCGATGCAAAAACTGTCAATGTAATAGATCATGTACTCACCATCAAAGGAGTACAAAATCAAAATGCACTTGTGACTACATTGACACCAACTACCAATGTTATTCAAAGCAATCCTGCTCAATCCAATCAAAGGCAGCTGTGTCAACTATGACAATTTCAAAAATGCACATACACCCCTTTGGGTGAACCTATCAAAATTTTCTTAAAGAAAATTATTCAAACTGGTATCATAACACTGGAAGAACCTAAACAATATGACCCTAGTCATTTCAAGCCATCATGGTGGGATGGTAACACATTTTTTGATTACCATCATGTCAAAGGGCACAAAACTTCCTCTTGCCACCAGTTGTGCAATCTGGTGTAGGACCTCATTGAAAACAATACCATTGAGATAGGAGGTCAACCATTTACGTCTAATGCAGATCACACAATCCACAATAATCCATTGTGAGATCATGGTTCTGGTAAACCCTCCTCATCTGGCATGAAGAATACCCATAATTAGGCCAATCATGTTCGTCCTACCTCCAATTATTCCGGTGGCATAATCATCAACAACTTGTGAGTTGTTGATGAAGAACAATGTGTCAATACTATCACCATTAAAAAGGCCCCAAACTATAATATCACAACACATAAAGGCAAGGTCACCATCCTAGGTCCTCTGGCACATTAGCCTAAAATCACCATACCTGGTCTATCTTCTAGAAAGTCAAAGCCTAAACTAGAGTTCAACCTTATTGAGCAATTGAATAAAACACCCGCTCAAATATCCATTCTTGAATTGCTTTGTATCTCACCCGCACATAAGGCCATCTTGGATAAAGTACTACAAGAGTCATCTGTTCCAACAAACATTGATGTCAACCATTTTGAAACTATGGTCAAGTATCTGAATTTGCCTCACCACATTAACTTTTTGGATAGTGACTATTCCTCACCCAAATCATCTCATAATGATGCCCTTCACATTAAGGTTTTTGTCCACAAATGTGAGGTTAGACGAGTCTTAGTAGATGGCGAAGAAGGATTGAACATCTGCTCTTTGGAATTGGTTAAAGCTCTCGATTTCTCTAATGCATGTGTAGATGCTACCAAGATAATTTTCATCAAGGCGTATGATGATGAAGAACGTGCTTCTAAAGGTGTCATCACAATTCCTATTCTTGTGGGCCCGATTATTGTAGATACCACATGCCAAGTCTTGGATCGTGACATACATTACAATATCTTACTTGGCTGCCCATGGATTCATGCCCTAAAGGCCATTTCCTCCACATACCACCAATGCCTGAAGTTTCCTTTTGATGGTACTGAAATTACTATTCCAAGAGATCCTGATCCATTTCAATATTGTACCAACCTAAGAGCCATTGCTGAACGCCTAGTACCCATCAATCGAGAAGCCTGAACTTCCATCTCTTCCAAATATATTGACCCAGCTGCACTCACTAAATCCTCCATTCCATCAACTTCCACTACACCATCTTCATCGACCTCCATACCAAGTAAAGACCTCCAGATCCAAGACCTTGGCTATGGAGAATTCAAACTAGATACAACTTACTATATCACTACAATACCTAAGCCACCTAAAGTCTATGGTAAGACTGTGTTTTGTAGTTGAGCCCAAAACAACTTTCAAGGTTCCACCAAAAAGTGTCTTCACACTATGGGGAGATATGGGTAATGAAGTTATCATTGATATAGCTAATTGGGTCTACAAATAACTAGAAGAGTTACCTCCACTACTAGTGCACCTCTATGGAAAAGGCTATGACATATGCAAGGCACCAGGTTTTGACAGCACAAGTGGTCTTGGAAAGGACAACAATGGAAGGAGAGAACCTACTATCGTTTCAGCAAGACCAAGGTACATAGGGCTAGTGTTTGACCAACTCAAAACTGATGATCAATGTACCTATGAACTTCCAAGTAAGGATGTAACAGCTCCAAAAAGTGTCGAGACAAGCGAAGAATTCCTTACCAAAACTGACTCAAACGAATGGGAATGGAGATCTGAGAAAACCCTGAGCAATTATGATATTGACAAACTCTTCCTAGACCCTGGTCAAGTCCCCTTTGAAGAAAGATTTTGACAAGAGTACAACATTGACCCTATTGACCGACATTCTAAAAATAAGGAATGGGTAAGCATTCCTTGGGATCCATAAGAGCATAAATTGCCCTCGTCAAAACCTGAAATATCTCGCCTCATTACCGAAACCACCCATGAGCCTTACCTATCCAAACCTACTTGCCATACCCCTGAAAGACCATTCAATAGTCATGATGCTGATACTTGTGTGCCCTATTATGACTATGAATTCAACTCATCTGAATCAGAATATGGTCCATCCATTGCATTTGACACGGAAGTTGAATTTGACAACTTCGCCTTCACACTTGAGGCTTCAATTTGTATGCTTTTTGAATCTTCCCGATCCTTTACCAACATTGACAATGGGATCTCCCTTGTATACCCACAATTGATTGACTAGGACCAATAAGAACCACTAGTTATGGACATCTTTCAGAATGATGAGGAAATAGCAGAATTCATGGGGCTCTAAGAAGGCATACCATGGGGCGATCACAAAGTAGGATTTTCCATTGACCTAGATTTTGTAGCTTACTTTAGGGAGACTGTACAATCCTCCAGTCACAAAAATACAAAGAATAAAACAAAAAAATATTTGTCTTTAGGTGAAAACCGCAAGGCACCTTCTGAAAACAAAAATAAATAAAAATAAAGGATGTATCCAAAGGTGAAAACCTCTCTAAGGTGCCTAAGGATGGAGGATTGGACTTTCTTTCCATAACATAGGAAAAATTGACAATGTTAATCGAAGACTCCACTGAAGTTAACATAGCCACACCAAAGAATCCCAAAATGGTTCTCTTGGTTGTATCCCTAACAAATGAAGAAAAACTCGAGTTCCAACAGTTCTTCGCAGAAAGGAAGGTTAAATTCTCATGGTCATATTCTGACATGCTGGGCCTAGATCTAGAATTGGTATTGCATCATTTTCCATTAATCCCAAACATCAAGCCAACCAAACAAAATTTGTGGAAAATGCATCCACAAATTGCACTACTTGTAAAGGGTGAACTAAAAAATTTACTGGATGCGGGATTCATATCAATTGACTATGTTGACTAGATATCCAACATTGTCCCTATCACAAAGCCAAATGGAAAAATCTATATCAGCATAGATTTTAGAGATTCGAATAAGGCCTGCCCAAAAGATGATTTCCCATTACCAAATATAGACATGATTATTGATCTTATAATAGGGTATGAGATGTTGTCTCTCATGGATGGTTTCTTTGGCTATAACCAAATTCGAATTGCAACTGAGGATCAACACAAAATGCCATTCACCTAGCTATGGGGAACATACTGTTGGAATGTCATGCCGTTCGGGTTAAAGAATGCAAGCGCCACATACCAAAGAGCCAAGACAACAATAGTCCATGACATGATGCATATACTAATGGAAGATTATGTGGATGAACTCTTGGCTAAACATTTGACACAGAAAGGTCATCTCAAAGTCTTGGACAAAATATTCAGATGACTAGAAGATTACAAGGTTTGTTTGAACCCAAAAAAATGTGTCTTTGGGGTCACTTCAGGCAAGCTATTAGGATACATAGTTTCACAACAAGGCATTGAGGTTGATCCTACAAAGGTGAAAGAAATATTGGACATGCCTCCACCAAAAGGCATTAGTGAGCTCAGAACACTTCAAGGCAGACTGCAATCCATCTAACGCTTCATCGCATAGTTGGTAGATAGATGTCAACCATTTTAGTACCATTGATTTCTTTTGAACAAATTCCCAGGACACAGAATAAGGTAGCCAATGCAATGAATACTATTGGATCTCTCTTAGTTATGCCCAAAAATGTGTCACAATTTGAGTTCTTAGTGGAACAATTATTGATGCCAACAAATGACACACTGAAGTCTGAAATGGTTTGTGAGATTGTTGGTCCTAGTTCACCTTAGTACCAGGACATATATGATTATTTGAAATCCCAAACCTTACCACCTAACCTTTCCAATAACCATAGAAAGTCCTTTATCCAAAAATTTGCACGACATACCATCGTCAGCAACACCCTATACCATCTTGGCTTTGGTAACACCCTTCTTCGTTGTCTCGACACTGATGAAGCTCAAACAACTTTACGAGAAGTACACGAGGGTATCTTCGGATCTCATTCAAGTGGTCCAACATTAGATAGGAAAGTCACCAGATTAGGATACTATTGGCCGAAATTAGAAAAAGATGCTCTTCAGTTTGTCAGAACATGTCAGAAATGTCAGGTGCATAGTGACCTCATTCACGCACCTGCATAGGAGCTAAGGTTGATCACTTCTCCATGGCCTTTTTCACAATGGGGACTCGACCTCATGGGAAAGATCCATCCATTCTCCTTTAATGAACACAAATTCATAATCACTTCCACAGAGTACTTTACTAAGTGGATTGAATTCATCCCCCTCACTTACATCACCGGTAAGAAAATATCCAAATTTATCCTTAATTATATCATCTGTTAGTATAGTGTCCCACAATCCATCATCATAGATAATGGGACTCCATTCAAAAATCAAAACGTTTGTGAACTTTGTGAGCAATTTCATATCCAACATCATTTCTCCACCCCATACTATCCACAAGGTAATGACCAAGCTAAGGCATCAAATAAAACAATTCTTCGCATTCTTAAGAAGACCATCAATGACGTTGGCCGAGATTGGCACCTACAACTCAATCCTGCCTTATGGGCCTACCATACCAGCATTTGTACACCCATAGGAGCCACTCCATTTTCCCTTGTCTACAAATCTAGGGCCATATTGCCCATCGAGGTCAAAATTGCTTCTCTTCGAGTCTCCTTGAAAGGAATGATCAATGATGAAGAGTATAGAGAGTCTCGCCTACATGAGCTAGAAATGTTACAAGAAAGACAACAAAATTCCCTGAGTCACTTATAGGCATATCAAAATCATCTCTATCGAAGCTATAACAAAAGAGTGATGGTGAGAAAGTTTGAAATTGGTGACTTGGTCCTCATGCAAAATCGAAGAAATCAGGTTGACTATGAAAAGCCTAGAAAGTTTGAGCCTAATTGGCTCAATCCTTATATCATCACTGCAACTTTCGGTTCTGGAGCATATCAGTTGGCTACACTAGATGAAGAACGGTTGATAGAACCCATCAACAACCTACATCTGAGAAAGTTCTACACATAGCATCAGAGAGCTTGGCTAAAATCCTAAAAATACAAAAAAATTGAAAAATAAAGAAAAATTCATCCCTTGATGAGAACCTGGAAAACAGGCATCTTGGTGACACCAAAAAAATAAAAAAATGACAAAAATAGTAAAAGAAATAAATTTTTCTAATAGTGAAAACCTGGTAAACAAGCACTTTGGATAAGTACCATGGTGAAAACCTAGCAAACAGGTGTCATGTGTAGTCGATCATTGCTTCGCTATCTACTATTACTCTAATCGACCCTTATCTGCTTCACATTATCTTATCAACTTGGCATATTCATGGCATCCATCCTAAGTCCCGTCGATTCTGCCCATGGATAGCATTTGGTTGACATCACCCATTGCACATCCTTTCCTTTGGCTTCGTGTTTACCTATTTTACCACATCATTTGACCCGGATAATCCTTGATCTATCTAGGGGCAAGACCTTTATCATGTAACTATAGTGGGTGTCACACATGATTTTGCATTCAAAAAAGTCATAAAAATCTGAAAATGTCCTAAAAAAATCCTAAAAATCTAAAAATGTCTTTGAGAAAATTAAAAATATAGCATCAAATTCAGTGTTTGTCTTGTCAATCCAATCAGTCAGATCAATCAACCTTTTGTCCATGTCTGAACTATGTTGTCTCTGCGCATTTTCTATGTAGGAAAGATTCATCTTTGAATCCCCGAGACATTAGGTCAATCTTTCTAGGTTTGTCAAAATAAAATCATGATTTCAAACTTCTATCCTTTTGACAAGGTCATTGATCATGTCGAACTATGAGGTCTCTGAGTGCACAATGTAGGCAAGGCCATCAATCGATGAGCCCCTAAGGCTGCACTACACTTTCACACATGTCAAACTATCTTCAAATCAAGCAATTCTCCTATCAATCCTGAGTAGACAATCTATCAAGCAATCTGTTTCATAACACTTTCAGTCAAATTAACATGTCGAGAAGGACATGTAGTCAAAATTTTGGGTTCTTCTTCAGATGTGTCCTTTGAAAAGCAACTCTCATCATTTTCTTTATGTTTTTGGATGTGTCCTTCCTAAGCATCATCAATCATCATCTGGCATTGTTGATGGATTCTCCTAACTCTGAGAATCGATCCCCTAGATATCAATGTCATTCAGGATGTGTCCTTCCTGAATCTAATATCACTGGACATTTGGTAACCTTGACTTCATCAACTATGGTATCATGACATTAAAACACTCGGCAAACACTTGGTAACTTTATCTTTCTTTTTTATGGTTATCATGATATTAGTTCCTTTTGTCATAGGAGCCACGACATATCCTAATGATCATCCTTGTCTTTTATGATCACCTTGCTACTAGTTTCTCAAGGATGTCCTGACTTTAGGATTTAGAGAAGCAACAACTTAGCACAATGGTTTTCTTGTCTGTTTTGACTATCATATGGCCAATTTCTCAAGGATGTCCTAACATCGGGATTTAGAGAAGTAGCGACGTCTCATGGTTGGTTTGGTTTTTCTAGCAGTTGGATATAACAAAATGACTAGGGACAATTATGTTCCTCATATGAGTCATGATCATCCTTGTCTTTGACTGTTGATCTACGTGATGATTCAACCTTGCACACTACTGATCTACGTTATATCATAGTGTTTTTCGGCCATCATGAAATTCTCACCCAATGATGATTACAAACAACAACTAGAATAGCAGTATAGAAAGGTTTTGAAGGATTTGTTATTTCTGCACTAACATGCACATCTTTCTTCGTACTAACATACATCTTTGTATTCTCTTCTCTCATTTTCTCATGATATCCTGTAACATACAAAAAAGAAATGTTGCATACATGATCATACGAGCATCTCATATTCACATTTCACATCAGTATAAGTCAAATATCATATTCACATTGCATAAACATCATTTGCATCAACATATAGGCATCATAAATATCATTTCCATTAACATATAGGAATTGTATACTCATAAATTAAACATTGCATACATACATAATCACATCCATAATTGCATTCATAAGCATAAAACATAATATCCATACATCTCATAGCATCATAAAAGCATCACATAGCATCTAGTAGAGTATAAAACACCATAAAATAGAATCATATAGGCCACATCAAAAACTACATCATATATATATAATCTCAAAAATGTAATGTCACAGGATAGAGTCATATGATATCCCAACAATGGAGCTCTCAGGCTCAAATATCAAAACATACAAGTGTCTAAACACAAATATCCAAATACAAGTCCTAGGATGTGCCCTCCATCTCATGGTGGTGAATCACGGGGTGGCTATGACTAACTAACCATGTGGAAGGTGACCTAGATGGGAGTACTATCTAAGGTCTGACTCTGAGATCCTAAGGGATTAGGAAGTGGAGGCCGGCTCTACTCTACCTGGTGTCCTAATGAAACTGATCTATGACCATGCTTTGACCAGTGGTTGTGACTTGATGAATTTCTATGGGAGCTATGTGATCTATGGCCTAATGACTACCCTAATGAAGTGGACCCCCCAGCACTAGTGTGAATGACACTGTGTGACCTACTCCTACTATGGGTTCGGGTGCCCCTGCCTATCCTACTATAGGATCGAGACAAAGTTGGGTCCCATCTCTATGGTGGAACAACCTAATCATATAGCAACCTGTACTAATCCCTACTCTTTGCCATCCTAGCTAGCTCCCTTGCCATATCCCCTGTCGGTCCTTCGCACAACTCTACAAACTCAGTGACCCTCTGGTCTGACTCCTGCCATCGGATAATGGCCTGATCTCTCTCCACCCGAGTGACCTCTAACTCCGTTGCCAAGGCCTTGTTCTAAGACAAGGCCACATCAAGTCTACTATGAATATCTTTGATCCTTTAATCAATAGTGGCATCTATAGGAAAAATTGGTGACCTATCACCCTCCTCATCTCTGGTGATCATCTGCTCTCACAGTCTCCAGTCTATCTCATCCTCCTCCTCCTCCTCCTCATCTCTCTCCTCATCCCTCTCCTCCTCTACTCAAACCTCCTCCATATCAATATCAAGAGGCTATCCCCTAACAAATGGATCCTCCTCTGCCCTCACCTCCACCTCCTCCTCACCCCCTCTGATCTCCTCCCCTACCTCATGCTCGGTTGGAAGCTCTCTCTCCTCACCCTCCTCATGAATGGGTGACAATGGTGTGCCATCCACTCTCCTCTTGACTCTCTTGGGCTGCCTCCACCCTTTATCATCCCTCCTCCTCTTGACACCCATCCCATCTCCTCCATCACCTCCTCCCCCACCATCCCCATCATCTCCCCCACCGTGGCCTCCATCTCCCCTACCTCCATCCCCACCACCTTGGCCTCTCCTCCGTACCTGTGGGATAACTAATCTTCGATCTATAGGAGGCAGACCATCTGGATGTCTCAATGGAATGGGCCTGTGAATCTACCACCAGGCATCAAACTTGGCAGATGTCCCGGTATCTATTGGACCTCCCTTCCAAATCCATTGAAATGCAACAAGACTATCTACCTATTGCTCGACCACTGTCACTGCTATGGGTAGCCCCCATATGATCTCTCTAAAGGACCATGCATACTCTGCGGTGCCTATTGGAACATCATGCTACTCCCTAAAGTGTCATAGTACCTATTGGGGTAGGTACATCTCAATGATCCGCTGGCTCTGAACCATGCAACCAATCAAATATCAGAACTATCTGCACAATGACAAGTGACCATCCTCATCTAGCCACTAACTACAATCTCTATAAGCCCTCTACAAAAAACTAATCATGGTGTCAATTTGATGATGCCAATAATTGATATCCCCCACATGAGTTTGACTAACTGAACCTGCATAAAGATAGACATATGGCATCCCATCGCCCAACTATTGAATTTGTACTGGTGGCCGAAAAATGAGAATGTGCTCCCATGCCCAGATCATAAGGAGAGTAGTCTTGCTACTGATACTCTGGCCTTGATGATAGACTACCTCATCCAACTAATGGTATAACATGGCCAATAAGCAAGAACCCCAAGCAAAAACTGTCCTCTAACCCCACATACGAACTAGTACCTCCCCCCATCTGATCGAAAATCCATGGCCACGACGATCCAGAATAAATACTCCATCAATCAGTGTCATGAGCATGAAATCCTAGTGTGGAAACTGGTCGGCCACAACATCCCATCCAATCTCATAACCATCAATACCCATACCAGCACCACCAATATCCTCATACATCTTTGATAGGGCCTGTCAACCTCGGTGCAGATCATATACAAATCTCTCTCTGCTAATTAGGATGCGAAGAATGCGGTATACATCCTCTAGGGTAATTGTAGCCTCTCCTTTAGGTAGATGAAAGGAGCATGTCTTTGAATGCCACCTCTCACATAGTGCTGGCAGCAAACCCCTGTTCGCCCGAATAATGGGCATAAAGGTGACATAGTATAACCCAAGTGTCATTAGTCGGTGTCTCTCCTTGTCACTCAGATAATCTATAAAGGCATACGTCGTTGGTCTGAACTCTCGTGTGTATATCGACACTAATCGTCTCTGTAGAAACAAGAATTAGCACACATGGGTCAACATTCTTGACATATTATACTATTGGGGAATCAAAAATCCATCTAAAACTAAGGTCTACATAAAGTCAACACTAGTTAACCATGGTCAATGACAATTGCATCGTGTTGACTGTAAATGCGTCGTGGTTCATCACTTGCATCTCTGCACCTAACAGTTGCATCGCCATATGACACATGCATCATCATATATAGCAATTGCCTAGTCTCACAATGATTGCCTCATTCGACAAAACAATTGCATCACTTCATAACACTTGCATCGTTTTGCTTGGTGTTTGCGTCACAACATTGTGAATGGGCTGCGAAACAACACACTTGTGTCGTATTTTGACGTTTGCGTTGTTCCCCCTATGAAATGCGATATTTTACAAGAAAACCTAACTACCCGGTGCACTTGAATCATGATGCAAACAAATGCATCAAACATGAAGTCATTTGTGGCTTACACGATGGAATTTATGTCACAACGCATTTGTTTATCCCCCAGAAACCCTCATAAATGCATAAAATTTGAAAAATTTACAAGTGGGATAGGGTACTTACCAGTGCCTCTACACCCTCAAGTTGATGGAAAGTCTGCACGCGGTAGCCATGGTGGTCTATTGAAGGAATCACCATCATCTCTTTTAGCTTTGATCTCTAAAAATTTTAGATAGAAAATGAGAAAATGACACTTGGTTTTGCTTTTTCAACCTATTTATAGGCTAAAAATTAGGGTTTTGACCTAGTGGGTTTGTATTGGAGGCTCATTTGACCATCTTTGACTTGTATTTTGGCTAGCTTGGCATCCTCAATTCTCAAATATGATCACGCCATTGTTTCTCTGGTCATTAATCGGGACACTTTCCAAATTTTTCTAACCCAGGGTCAAAATTTGAAAATCTTCCCGAGGGGGCATAGACACTCCGTACCTTCACTGGGGCATATTCTGGACTTGTTTTCTTTGCCACAATGTGACAAGTTGCATTATGACAAAGAGGGAAAATGTAGACACATAAAAATGACCAAGTCCTACAAGCACTATTTTACCACTTTTTGTCCTAGCATAATTATGACATTTTAATTTTGTTTCTAACCCACCTTCAACTATTAATTAAATAATTCATAATTATTTAATTAAATCATGATCTTTTATTCTTCCTAATTTTTTTTTTTTGATCGATAAAAGGTTATATTATTTTTATTAATATAAATAAAAGATTAAATTAAGTATTACATGTTTTTTCCAACCCAGGCCCAACCTTATGTGGCACCTTCTATTACAACAAAATTTCTTACAAAAGACAAATCCTCACTAGATTTTCTTTTCTTTCTATGTTTTGAGTTGTTTACAAGCATATTTAATCAACAAAAAGTCAGTCATTAATGGCATCTTGCCTTCCAATTTCCTTCACAAAATTTGGTCCCATCCATAGTTCTCCACACTTATGCAAAGCAGCTTCATCCTTCCAACCACCTCCTCTTTATTCACCTTGTATAGTTTTCAACTCTTGGCTATCTCACCTTTTAGTTCCACCATAGACTACTTTTGCACCATAGTTCCGAGTGTTCTCAAACCAAGGGAAAAAACTTCTTTGAATTCTTACCAAAAAAAAAGATTTCACAGCAATTCACCTAGCCTTTCTGAGCCTCCTTCCTCCACACCTCTTCGACCGCTGCTTTCTCGAAATTGGGCAAGTGATTATAGCTATCTCCTCTCATTCAAAACCCTCCTGATGGTTGAGCAAACATTTCAGGTTCTCCCATGCCACCAACGTCTCCAACTTATAGAACTCCTTGTCAATACTCTTGCGCCATCGAATGAAAGGGATAAGCCCTTCTTCTATCGCCTTGTCCATATCTTCTATGCCTGCTGAGATGTCAAAGCCAACGCCAGGCACCACCCATTCCAAAAAGGACTCTAAATTCCCCAACAACTCCACCACGAATAGTTTTAGCATCACTCTTTTTATCTCCTTTACGTCCTCTCCCAGCTCTAAGGCATAGGCAAAGATCATGGAGGCAATATCCACATTCAGACGCCCTTTATGCATCACTGTTAAAAACTCTGGTCCCAGTATCTCGAGCACCGTTTCCATTATCTCATCCTCGAGGAATTTCAACAATTGTTTCAACCGTTTCCATGATGGCAACCCGAAGAAAGCTTTCTGTTGTATCATTGTCAAAACCCCCGCATTGCCTCCATCACCACCTATGTCATGCACCGAAGAGAGCTTCTTGAACAAGAAAACAAACTGTTAAAAATAAATTTTCTCGCCTATCATTAATATTGGCTTGTCATGCCAGCCTATTATCATCATTCTGGTGCGCCTCAAAAATCTCTATCATGTCTATGATTTAAGAGAAATCTTTGCTCTGCCATAGCATAACTTCGCACGCACCACCGACATCACATCCAACCTTGCACTCCTTGCATACCTGACACAAACTGTCCTAGATGTGATTGAACCACCATCATATCTCCAATGGTTAATTTTCATTAATGCCCATTTATACTCCCGCCTTTACAGACCCGACACCCGACCAACCACTCGCATTCAAATATATCTACTTCTCTTTACCACTACGCTAGTATAGAGTTTGAAAAAGCATCCCTTCTATCCTCCTCTAAGGAGGTTAGACCCCTAAAATCTTCAACTACCAAACCACCAACTTCATTCAAAGTTGTTGCCCATTTGGATAATTTGTCTGCTTCTTTGTTGGCTTCTAAATATAACCTTCTAACTTCTCATGATCTCGCTAATTGCACAGCTAGTAACGCTGCCTTAGCCTCCACCATATTATTTGATCCTAGTTCTAATTTCTTCACTGCAAGAGCAATAACACTTCCTGTGTGATCCCTTAGAATGGCCCCAACCCATGAAATACCTGGGTTATTCTTTACAGCTCCATCAAAGTTTATTTTATGCCACCCATCCACAGGTTTGTTCCAAATAATAGACATCCCCTTTTCCTTTTGAGAAGGGGAATCCATGGAAGTTTAAATATTTCTGATGTGGATACCTGGCCAAGCTCTTTGCACCTTTCTATCATCATAAGAGAAGGGCCATCTCCAATTTTGAATATCCGCTGTAGCAGCAGTCATTACTTCTTCTATACTATGATCAATTTTATTGATCAATCTTTCTATGGTTTCCTTTTTATCCAAGAAAATCCTCCTATTTCTCTCTTTCCAAATCTCCCATATGATGAGAGAGGGCGAAATCAGCTATATACAAGACAAAAGAGATTTAGTTTTAAAGTTTGGCCAACTCTCAAAAACATTTCTGATTGACCATTGCATTGGACTTTGCCAACCCAGCTTGTGTTTAATATGGTCCCAACATTTTCCAGCCATCCCACATTGGATAAGAAGATGATCAACCAATTTTTCAACTTCACCACACATAACACATTTAGAAGGACCAGCAAAACCAAGTCTCTTCCTCCTTTCCCCTATTAAGATTCTTCCTTTAACAGCTAACCAAGCGAAGGTTTTAGCTTTTGGTAAACAATTTTTACTCCAACATAAGTCCTTTGCCCAAAACATTTCTCCATCAAGCATGTCCAACATTTGATAACCTATTTTGACCAAGTAACACCCATTTGTTGAACCACACCAAACTATTTTGTCTAAATTTCCAGTAATGGAGACTCCCCTTGATTGAAAAATCAATTTCATTTGTTGAACTTGTTGAACAGATAAACCCTCTACGGGCACATCTTTCCAAACCCAAGAGGGTCCAATCGGCCCCTGTCACACTATAAGATAGTCTCGGACTTTAGAGCCCCATTTTTGAGTAAAGTGCAACTTAAGAGTTTGCATTTCTGGGTCATCCCCTAGATTAGGATGACCATCCCAAGAATCCTCCCAAAACCTTGCTTGCAAACCATTGCCAATTTTCCATGAAAGATGGCTAAGTATCACAAGTCGACAGGAAATAATGAAGTTCCAAATGGCCGAGCCACTTGGTGGATTGTAAATTGTAAGAATCCTATGGTTCTCATCTGAATCTAGATATTTTTCTCTAAGGAATTTAACCCATAATAAATCTGGATTAGCATACATATTCCAAACCAATTTAGCACCCAGAGCTTCATTCAAAATTTACCAATTTCGCACACCAGCACCACCTTTCTCTTTAGGTTTGCAGATTTTGTCCCAAGCTAATAGTGGAATCTTGTCCTCATCACTAGTTCCATTCCAAAAGAACTTTCGCATTCTCTTCCCAATCTCTGAAATTATCTTCCTTGGAATTTTTAGACACATCATAGAGTTTACCGATATTGCCGAGATCACCGATTTAAGTATAAGAATTCTACTCGCAGAAGTAAGCCATTTAATTTTCCACCCATCCATTCATTTCAAACATGCATCTATAAGATCTTTCCAAATGTTGGATTTGTTTGCTCCCCCAAAGAGGGGGATACCAAGGTATTCACTTGGGAGACTACCTGCTCGCATACCCATAATCCTGTAAATCTCTTTTTGCTTTTGTAAAGGGGTATTAAAGAAGAAGATTTCTGATTTTCACCAGTTAATACACTGACTGGAAGCCATCCCATAGTCATTCAAAGCCTCCTTCGTAACCCATAAGTAAATCTTATTTATTTAATGCGTCACTAATTATCTAAAAGTCAACTCATAATTAAATAAAGTTTTCATTTTATTTAATTAATCTCTATCATTAAATGTCCTCTTGATTATTAAATAAATATATATTCATATATTTATTTAATGTCACTAATTCCCAAAATATTCTTTTAATTAAATAAATTTATTAATTTATTTTATTAAATTAATAACCTCTTCTAAATTAAATAATTATTTCTAATTATTTGATTGCCTTATGTGACATTTCCCTCTTTTTAAATAAAACAATTTATTTAAAATAACATCACATGGTTAACTTATTCTCCTTTTAGTAAATAATCTTAAATCAATTATTTAATATGTCACTAATTCCATATTTTGAATTAATTTTAATTCAAAATGGAAATATTCTTCTACAAATCAAGTAATTGCTAAAATTATTGATTTTCTAAAATCTCATCTTCTTATCTTTTGAGTTTTACTAATTTCATCTCACTGTCACATTCATTCTCCATCCTTGATTTAATTTCTTAAATTAAATCTCATCCACTCATTTGAATAATTTTACCCTAACCCTAATTGAGAGTTGTCATTTTGAATCTTGACCATTGATTCTAGGGCATTTTCTCAATCTTCAATCTCATCCGTCTGTTCAAAATTGCATTTTCTATAAAATGATAATTTTGTTCTCATTTAAAGGATCTTGAATTTCTTAGTATTTTGGATTTCTTGTTTAATAGTATTTCTTGCATTCTAGTATTTACATCTTGAGTATTTTCATTTAGAATTCATTTTCTATTGCATAATTCATAGTACAAATCCTTCAAGTCTTTGTTTAGGGCTAATCCATTCTATAGAAGTTTGCTCATCAAATTTGAGGGAACACTCTCCATCACAACAAGCTAAGAAGGTGTAATGGAAGTCAGCCATGGAGGAGAGAATATTGGGTGATATTGTTCATTATTTCTTTTCTCATTTTTCTCCTATGCATTCTACTATTTGTTTGGATTTGAATAATTTATTTGCATGCATATGTTACTAATCATTCTATCTTGCAGAAAATCCATCATTACAAGGAATCTTTGAGCCTTAGGATTGGTATTTGCTTTGGAATACCAACCCAAAGGCTTGGAGGGAATTCCCAATGACCAGAGACGTCAAAATCTACTATATTTCACATAATTGAGTTCGTGCTCACTGTTAGGATTGCATGTTGTTCAATATCGAAAAAATTGAACACATGGATAATGTTGGGTTTTCTCTTAGCTATCCAACGATGTAATTTTTTTAACTTTTTGACAATGTTAAGCCTTTCATCCATAATTTATTTTGTTTGTATGTCTCTTTTTTGCCTGAACTCAGTGTTTGGTTTTTTTTCGTTATAAATTAATTATTCATCAAATTTCCAAATAAATTAAATTTTTAGAAACTACAGTCCATTCTACAAAATTAAAATAAAAAAATAAAAAAATTCAATTAGCTTCCAAACTTTGTAGGGGTAGCATGACCAAAATTCTATTTTTCAAGAAGTGTCCACTTCGAAAATCTATGAAAAAGTCAAATATTATATAAAAAATTATCAGAAAAATTGTGCATCAACTACATACTATTAGCTAACTTCTAACCATTGCGATTTTAAAAATAATAAAAAAAAGTTCATCGTACGAGGGTCCTACAAGAGTTGTTATGTTATGTTTTTCTGACAAAACATCACCAATTTGTGTACATCCCTCTTTTGAACCCCTTAATCTCAACCATTTAAAAAATAAATTAGTAGTTTAGAAAGTAGACTTGGAGTACTTTGATCCTTGTTTTTGTTCCATATCAAAATTTTGAGTGTAACTATCCTCAATTTCATGTCCAAGGTCAGTATTTCCTGATTTTAGAAAAAAAGTGGCCACTTAAGTCCCCTTTTTGGGAACCATCTTGGTGCACTTACCCAGGTGTTTAAAAGCGATGTTGAATATGAAAGGTATCTAGGAACTTCTTCACATCATTATTTTTAAATGGTGTTCCATTGTCCAAAATTAATGCGGAAGGAAGTCCAAAGCGAGTGATAATGTGTTCCAATAAGAAATGACATATCACATCATTAGTTGTAGACTAGAGAGGAATATCTTCTAGCCATTTGATGAAATAATTAGTAGCTGTAATGATAAACGTGTGTCTAGTGGAAGAGGGTGGTGAAATTTTCCAATTAGATCCAATCCCCACACAAAGAATGACCAAATAGGGATTTGGGCATGAAGCTCAGAAGTGGGAGCATGAATCAAATTGCTATGTTCTTAGCATTTATGACATCGTTTAACATATGCATAAAAATATTTTTCCATATTTTTCTAGTAGTAACCCATGCAAAGGAGTTTTTGTATTAAGGTTTTTCCTCCAAAATGACCTCCACAAGTGCCAGAACGGGCTTGTTCGAGGTCAACATGAGTTTTAGAATCCTTGAGACATCGTAGGAGAATTCCATCAAAGGATCTTCTATACAATGTATCAGCAAGGATTATGTACTTAGAGGATAACTTTTAGAGGCAAATGTGGGTATTTCTGGTGGTAGGCTCGGGAATGGTACCATATTTTAAATAGTTATATATATATATATATAGTGTCATACCATTCACATAAATTATCTAGGAATTTGGGAAGGACATCATTAGGTTTATCACTGATGGAGGGTTTCATGATTGGGTGGATGGTGAACATGGATTTTTCAGAAGGATCTGCAAGAGAGATAAGAGAAGCCACACTAGCCATTGCATCTGTGTGTTGATTATCTTTTTGAGGGATGCTATCAATGGTGAATTAGTCAAACTTCTCTAAAAAGGTCGATACGAGATCCTTATATTGTGATAATTTATCATGTTTAGTTTGATAAAGACCATTAATCGGTTTAATCACTAATTGCGAATCACCATAGATCTTGATATCTTTAATTCCCATGACTAAGGCAGGACACAATCTAACAATTAAGGCTCCCTACTCAGTTGTGTTATTTGTACATAGGAATTTTAGATGATTCGACAAGGGAATAGGCTTTCCTATGGGAAGAATTAATATAACTCCAGCGCGAGAACTTGTTTGACACTTGGATCCATCAAAGTATGATTCCCATTTAGGAAGTTCTATGGTCAACACACTATCATTGGGAAAAAGAGTCATTGATAGGTAATGCTAAAGGGGAAGGAGCATCGACTAAGTGCAGTTAAGGCTTGGCCTTTGATTTCTTTGTGGGGAACAAAATGAAGGTCAAACTCAGTTAACAACATTACCCATTTAGCAAGACGTCCTCAAAGGTCTGTTTTATTGAAAAGATATTTGAGAGAGTCAAACTTTGTCATCACTTGTATTTCAGAATTTAGTAAATAATGTCACAATTTACTAGTAACGAATACAAGAGCCAAACATTTTTTTTATGGTGGTGCAGCACATTTCATAATCAATGAGAGTTCTACTAATGTAATACAAAGGATTCTCTTTACCATTGTCGTCTTGTTGAGCCAACAATGTGGCAAGAGCATGGATGGAAGCAACGATGTAAAGGATGAAGGGTTTGTTTAGTATAGCAGGTTGTAAAATAGGTGGAGTTACATGATACTCTTTCAAAATCTCGAATGCTTATTTACAATTGTCATTCCAATCAAAATTGACATACTTTTTGAGGAGGTGAGTAAAAGGCAATGTTTAATCAGGTAGGGATGTGACAAAATGACAGATGGCTTGAATCCTTCCTAATAATGTGCATAATTGGGAAATGTTACAAGGAGATGGCATGTTAATTATAGCGTCAGTTTTCTTCGTGTCCACCTCAATGCCTCTGTGAGATATGATAAACCCTAGAAGCTTACCACTATCTACTCCAAAGACACACTTTTTTGGATTTGAGCGCATGTTATATTTATGCATGTGGTCAAATATTTTTCGAAGAACATTCACATTATCTTGTTAGGTGAAGGATTTAGCTAGAATTTCATCAACATAATCTTCTAAGATTTTATGTATATAATCATGAAAGATTAATGCCATTTCTCATTGATAAGTAGCACCTATGTTCTTTAATCCAAAAGGCATCAAAACCCAACAAAATTTTCCCCAAGCGGAGGTAAAGGTCGTCTTCTATTGATCTTGTGGGTTGATGAAGATTTGATTATATCGAGAAAATCCATCCATAAAGGATAAAAAAGCGTGTCGAACAGTTGAATCCATGATCATTTCAATGTTAGGAAGAGGAAAGTCATCCATTAAAGAGGCTTTATTCAAGTCTCAAAAATCCGTACATATCCTAACACGATTATTAGGTTTAGCAACTATGGAAATGTTTGATATCCAAGGAGAGTAATCGATAGGTCGAATGAAACCTGCGTCAAGGACTTTTTCAAGTTCTACTTTAACATGCAAGGCTATCTTAGGGTTCATCTTCCGTATCTTCTGGCGAACAGGCTTAGAATTTTTAGCAAGAACAATGTTATGGGTGACTATCTTCGGATCTATTTCAGGGATATCATAATATTTCTAAGAAAATATTTTAGGAAAAACGTGAAACAAGGTTGCAAGATCCTCTTGTTCTTCATCATCAAGGCACTTCCCAATTTTAATGATTTTGTATTTATCATCTATGTCCATTGGTATATCAAGGGTATCTCCTAAAGGGAGTGCATTTGACCTAGGAAATGTAGGATCATATGGTTCCATGCTTGTAGGAGTTGCATTAATGTCAATAACCTTGAGCTCAGAACTAATCATAGCACAAGAGGCATGTCTTGTGGAGATAGAAGTCTTATCTGAAGCACCTAACAAGTGCTTCAAAGCTTCATCGTTATCAACATAGGTGAATGGTGGGGAATCCATATAAAGGAATTCAAGATTTTTGAGTGTAAGGTTGGTTCTTGGTGTAGAGGTGATGGTGTTTATGTTGAGGGATTGTCGTTGACTTTCTTTTCTGGCTTTAGAAAAGGAAAACTCTAAACTAGTCTTAGTATATTGTATATTAGGTTCAATGGGAACTCAAATACCTTGCTCATGCTTTTTGCATCCTTTACCATTGTAGCCTAATTATTTCACAAAATCATATCCTCATCCATAAAGTCTTTCCATTTATTGTGCGTTAGGTGGTTGTTGATAATCTATCTCATCAAAATTTGTTGTATATGTTGTTGTAGGACATCAAAATCTACAAGCTTCTAAAAATATAACACACACCCTTTAGCATGATTAGTATTTCAAAACTAAGAAAACATATAATATCCCTATGAAATAATACTTCATGTTTCAAAAATGAAAACACATGAAAAAACTAAACAAAGCATATAGAACATGAAATATACCTATTCCATAATGGATTGGTGCTACTCTTTGTGAAGAAGGTAGCCCTTCCCCAACCCTTGATAAGCCAAATGAGATGATATACAATGAGATGCAAAGTGAAATCAAGTTTCCTATAGTGAGAATGCTTCAAATGTAGATGATAAATGAGAGAAAAGGCCTTGAATTTATAGGAGAGATTGAGGAGAGGAGAGGCCAAGTTGAAGAATGTGGGACTAATCCCAAACGAATAGGAAAGAGTCACTTGTCACCATGTGGATGGGTCATGGTTGTGCAAGTTTTGGCCAATGTGCCCATTTGAAATTTGAAAATGGCATTAAATGCATGTAGTTGAAGGATTTGGGGGGAAATTTGTTTGAACAAAAAATTCAAACAAGAGGAGTTGATGAGGGCATATTCCTTGGGAATATGCTTTGTGAGGAAAATGGGGGTTTTAAAAATCAAAATAAATGATTTATTGTGCAAGTGGGAAAAGATAGAGGGTGGGACATGGGTTAGGCTTAGCATTAATCAATGATTTGATTAATTAAGCTAGTGATTAGTTGGTGTGACATTTGATTTACATTTTTGGATTTGTTTTAAATCAAATGAAAGGAAAATGAATATTAGTTATTTAATTAAATACATGCGATTTAATTAAATCAAGAGACTTTAGGAGATAAAAAGTGATTTATTTGATTAAAGAGATAGAATTAGTGAATTAATTAAATTGATTTATTTAATTAATAGATGAAATAATGTTGAATGAAGCATGATTAGATGCATGAGTAAATTTTGTATGTCTACATTTTTCCCCTCTTTGAAGCAATGTGCTCATTGCATTGGTTCAAAGAATGATGTTGTCGACACCGAAATTAAAAAAAATTCTAATTTTTTCCGATGCCCTAGTGGAAATAAATACGTTAGTACATTGCCCCCTCAAGAGATCGAGCGAAAAGTTTCGATTTGAGGTTGATCTCATGACAAAGAGGTTCAAAATGGATGTATGGATGGCTATGAGTAACTGATCTATATGATAATGATGATGTAAATGAGATGTTTTTAAGATGCTTAGAATAACAAATCTATATTATCCTAAACAACTTAAATGATTATGCAAATGAGATAGATGGATGAGATGGATGATGTTGTCCTATGATGATATGACGTGATTATGAAGGATGCAGGATGAATGCATTGCTAGTGTGAAAGAGGATATAAGAATGAGAGGGATCAACCCTTAAATCCAAGAAGATGTAGAAGTCCAACAAGTCCATTAGTCATTGAGACTTTATCGGCTATGATGATGAATGATGATGATGTATTGCTTATCCAAGGATGGGAGAGATAAATAGCATACTCTTCTTTATGTTTGATAACACACATAGGTATGATGCATCAAGGTATTAAGAACTAGGATGGCATTGCACATAGTGTGATGGAATTTGATTCGTTAGACAAACAGGAGTATTCTTGTTCACACTTGACAAATGGAACCTTATGCAAAATGCAGTTAAGATATTCTAAACATCTTGGACCAAAACATAAAAAGGAAAGCCTTCATATGTGGTCAACAAGATGCCTAAAACATCCTCCCTACAAACAAAACAAAGCATGCATGACGAAGTTAATGTACAAGAACATCCAACAAGTACAACAGATAACAAGATAATGATCATTGGCCCATTCCTTTCTCTCTAAATATTTTTGTTTAGACATCATCGAGATGTCCTTGGAATGAGTGCAAAATAAGATAAGTCTAAAAATACCAAGATAAACTAAACAAAAAATCTAATGTTCTTCGTACCGCTAGCCAAAGAATAAACTAAGGTGATACCTAATGCTGATGTCCATCGTAGGAAGGTCACATTCCTATGACATGTTGTGATTAGGGTTTTGATAAGATTGATTGGATGATAAGCTATTGATACTCTGAGTCGACCAACTTGTTGACTCACTGATCTAGACTTGAGACTTTCATGATTAGACGTTCACTTTTAAACCTACTAGACTTGCTTCTGACTAACTTACCAAAGGATGAAAATGATGATGCTTTATTAGGAATGATGATTACTACTGGTGAAATCGAGATGAGATAGATGCACCATTTTGGGTTTTTCAAACGTTTTGAAGCTATTTTTGGAATTTTGAGATGTTTTGCAAATGTTTCTGGAATTTTAAGATGTTTTACAAATTGTTTTGGTATTTTTGAGATTTATGACGAAGAGATTGACTAAAAGACCTATCCTAGGGGTCTTGGGTTCTAATCCATAGATTAGCCTTGCCTACGTTATACACATAAATACCACATAGTTTGACTGATGACAGACTTGACTGCTAATGAGAAAGATGGGAAAATGGATTGCCATGTTGTGATAGATGCCTAAAGGACTAACCTAAATGTGTGAAAAAGATGGACAAACCGATTGTCATTGTGATAGACACTTAAAGGACTGACTTAAAATATCTTGGGGGATGATCAAAGATCAACCTTGCCTACATTCATGCTCAGAGACGATGTAGTTCGATCAAAGACTCTATTTTTTGATGTTTTCTGACTTTTTGAGCTATTATGGATTTTGAATGATTTGGATGTTTTTGAATTTTTGATGGATTTTGAGAAGAACACAAGAATATACACAAATTCGATCTGATGCCGGTACAAGAGCATGCCCCCAGTGTGATGTCATAGACTACTATGATAAAGGTAGGACAAACTGACCTTAGGAATATGCCAAGTAGTACTAGGATGGAACATGATACGAACACAAGATCAAGCTATGGTATGGTTGTGAACGGATGATCGAAGGATAAATGGAATGTAATGGATAAGTGGGTGCACAAAAAGGCCGTGAAGATCCTGGTGGATGGAGAGTGCTTTATTTACGCTTGGTGCCTGTTTGCCAAGTTTTCACCAAGGTACTTGTCCAAAGCGCCACTGAAGTGGTTTTCACTAGAGGACGATTTTTTTTTTGCTTTTTTCAATCCTTTTTCTGATTTTTCTAATTTTTGTATTTTTTTGTTGTCACCAAGATGCCTGTTTGCCAGGTTTTCATCAAGGTAACCTTTTTTTCAAGACATTTTTTGATTTTTTTGTATTTTTCGATTCTATACCTTGCAAGTTCTTAGGCATAATTTTTTTGAGATGAAAGTTGTTCATGCCCTCCTGCAAAGGCTTGCCTTCTAGTGTTGACAGTTGATATGCCCCTAATTTATAGCTTGCTGTGATGATGAAAGGTCCCAACCAATTGGGCTCAAATTTTCCTTTGCTTTTTGGATTTGACACGTTCTTCTAATTTTCTTTTAGCACAAGTTCACCGACTTGGAAGGTGCATATCCTAATCTTCTTATTGTAGCTATGCTTCAAGCGGTTCTGATAGACTTGTAGATGATTGAGGGCATCCATGTGGCATTCATCTAATAAATCTAGCTCATTCAGTAGTGAGACCCTATATTCTTCATCTGTGATGAGGTTTTGCAATGATACCCTTAGTGATGGGAGCTCGATCTTGATTGGGAGGATGGCTTTTGATCCATAGACCAGGGAGAATGGGGTGGCACCTATTGCCGTGTAGATGCTAGTGTGGTAGGCCCATAAGGTGGGGTTTAGTTGTAGGTGCCAGTCATGACCAGAGTCATTGACTGATTTTTTTGGGATTTTCAAAATAGTCTTATTAGTGGCTTCTGCTTGGCCATTGCCTTGTAGGTAATACAAAGTGGAAAAACGATGTTGGATATTGAATTTGTGGCAAAGGTCATGCAGACCCTGATTCTTGAAAGGTGTGTTATTATCAGAGATAATGGATTGAGGGGCACCATATCGACAAATGAGATAGTTTAGGATGAACTTGGATATCTTCTTTCCAATTACGTAGGTCATTGGAATCGTTTCGACACACTTTGTGAAATAATCTATGGTGGTGATGATGAATTTGTGGCTATTGGATGAGGTGGGTATGATTTTACTTATGAGATCAAGCCGCCATTGTGAAAAGGCCATGGTGTAAAAATAGGATGCAGTTCCTGAGCTGGTGCATGGATAAGGTCTCCATGTTGCTGGCATTGTAAACACTTTTTGACAAATTCATGTGCCTCTCTTTCCATTGTCAGCCAGTAGTACCCAGTTCTCAACAATTTCTTGGCCAAGTTCATACTGCTCAAGTGTGAACCACAAGTTCCATTTTGAACCTCAATCAGAGTAGTTAGGGCTTCCTCAGGATTTAAGAAACACAACAACATTCCTTCAATACTCCTATGATAGAGGGTTTCTCCTAGGATGAAAAAACATGTGTAATTTTTTATGAATGCTCATTTGAGGTTTGGGGTTATGTCAGCTGGGAGGACTCCTATTCTCAGGTAGGTCTAGATGTCGTGATACCAAGGATCACCGAGACCAATGATTTCACACACATATTCTAACTCTAGTACCTCAAAATTCAGTACGAGAAGCTACTATACCAAGAATTCATGTTTTAAGACATTGCAAGGGATATCCAGTAAGGATCCAATTGTTGCCATGGCATCCGTTGCTCTATTGGTAGCCCTCGATATCTACTCAAAGGTGATATCAATGAATGATTCTTTGAGGCTCTCTACTAGCCTCTTGTATGGTGTCAGCTTATCATCCTTAGTTTGATACTCACCATTGACTTGGCTGATAATAAGTTGTGAATCCCCATAAACCTTTAGTGCCATGATCGACCACTATGCCACAATCTTGAGACCTATGGTTAAAGCCTCATATTCAACAATGTTGTTAGTACATGGGAATGCCAATTTGTAGGATCTAGGAATACAATCCCCCTATGGGGTGATGAAGAAAAAATTGGGTCCTGATCCATGTTGTGTATATGAACCGTCGAAGTAGAGTTTCCAATGATCGACTATGCTGAGATTAAATATGGACTCATTTGGAAATTCTGATATGAGTGGATTCTCTAAATAGATTAGAGCCTCTGCCAGTTGGTATGCAATGAATTTCCCTTTGATTTATTTTCACTCCACATATTTAATAGAATGATAGTATCATGACCCACTTAGCCACCCTTCCTATGAGCATTTCCCTTGATAGTAGATACTTTAGGGGATCGATCTTGGCTATCAGCTTGATCTGATGAGCCAACATGTAGTGTCTAAACTTTTGGGCTGCAAACATGACAACTAGGCAAGCTTTTTCTATTGGTGTGTAGTTGAGCTCATGCCATACCATTGTTCTGATGATGTAATAGATGGTTCATTCTATCCCATTTTCATCGTGCTGAGCTAAAAGAGCACTAAGGGTTGTTGTTGTTTCCAAGATGTATAAAATTAGTGGTTTTACTACAATGGGTGGCATTAATACTGGTTGCGTAAGTACATATTCTTTTATTTTACTAAACGCTTGGTAACACTTGTCATACCACTTGTATGGTACTCCCTTATGGAACATATGAGAATATGGGATCTGCTTATTTGCCAGCTATGCTATGAACCTGTAGATGGATTCGAGCCTGCTTTGTAGACCCCTCAACTGCTTTAATGTCCTAGGTGCTTCCATATCTAGGATTGCCTTGACCTTGGCAAGATCTACCTTGATTCATCTCATTGACACTATGTATCCTAGAAGTTTACCTAATTACACCCCAAAGACACATTTCTTGGGGTTGAGTCTGACCTTGTACTTCTCTAGTCTATTGAAAATGGCACTTAAGACTGCTATGTGATTTTGTCTCTTCTTAGATTTGGCTAGTATATCATCCATGTAATCTTTGATAGTTTTGTGTATCATGTCATGAAATATTAGTGTCATGGCCCTTTGATATGTAGCCCTTGCATTTTTTAGCCCAAATGGCATCATATTCTAGCAGTAGGTGCCCCATGGACATGTAAATGCCATATTATGTTGGTCCTCCTTAGTGATCATTATCTGGTTATACCCCAAGAAGCCATCCATTAGTGATAGCATCTCATGTTCGGTTGTCATGTCCACTATCATATCATTGTTAGGTAGTGGAAAATCATCCTTGGGACATGCTTTGTTGAGGTCTTTGAAGTCAGTACAGATACAAATGCCCCCATTTTGGTTTTGAAACTGGCACAAGATTGGATACCCATTTTGGATAGTCAATTGGGTGTATGAAGCCAACATCTAGGAGCTTCTGTAATTCTACATTGACTAGCAAGGCTATCTAAGGGTGCATTTTCCTTAATTTTTGTCTAACTGGCTTTGCTCCAAGGTAAACAACCAAGTGATGAACTACGACATCCAGATCGAGATCTAACATATCGAGATAGGTCCATGAAAATTTCACCTTTCTTTCCTTTAGAAATTTAGCCAATAGTTCTTGTTCTTCTATCAGAAGTGACTCAACATAGAAGGTGATCTATGGTGTTGCCTTCATTCCTAGATTAATAGGATTACACTATTCTGCCAAAACTGTCGATTTCTCCTGATGTGGTGCAGTAGGGGGGAGATTGAATCCTTCATCCTCCGGTGCCTCAGAGAGGTTTTCACCATTAGATGCATCCTTTATTTTTACTATTATTTGGTTAGAGAGTGCCACTATGTGGTTTTCACTCAATAACCTCGAGCTTATTCTCATTCTTTTTCTTTTGCAACTGAAGGACTCAATCGTCTCCCCATAATATACTTGAGTGTCTAATGTGATGTCAAACCCAGCCTTGCGATCTTTGCATGGAACTGTATCCCTTAGTCCCATGAACTCTGAGAGTACCTCATCATTTTTGAATGAGTCTAGAACTGGTGGTCCTTGTTGGTCATAGTCGATGAGTTGAGGGTACACTAAGTTGATTTTGTGGGTTTGACTCAGTGAGTGAGGCACTAATCATAAGTAAGGTGAAATTCTCAAAAATAATGGGAAGGCCTGTTATGGTATCCTTGTCATCACTACTGGTGCAAACATCAGTTACATCAAAAGTGAAATTATCTAGGGGGATACCTGTGCATTTAGGTAGTTGAAGGGCGACTATCAATACTTGAGGAGGGGAGTTGACTACTCTACTAGGAGTACCTCTACCACATATGGTTATACTCAGAGGGGTACATCTGAGACCAAGGTTTTTCATTCATCTCTCCACAATGATGGGTTCCAGTCGCCCATCGACATTCCTTCCAAGGCTTTCATTTTTGTTGTAGCCCATACCAAGCATCATTTACGACCCTCTATTATTTTCATCCATGGGTAGGGTGGGTGTGGTCCTTTCATCTTGGTATAATGAGCTTGCAATGTCTTTGTTGTCCACATTTTCCCAACTGAGATCCCCCCAACAACGAAATCCAGAAGGGTCTACCCTAAAAGTGTGGATAGGTATTTCAACTAATGGGGGTTGCCCATGTGACCTAGGAGATTGTGGTAACTCTCCTATAATGAAAGCATTTTTTCTCATTCTGTAATCTCCACACCCATTCTCTTGGATCATGAGTTTGATGTCAGATATGTTAGGGATGGAGGGTGTCTCTGTCACAGAAGTGGAGGTGAGGTTGGATGGGTTTATGTATGAAGTGGATGGGCATTCATCATTTTTTGGCACTTGGGGGAGTTTATAAAACTTGGCTTCCAAGTTTTTGCAATAGGCAAACTATTCTGGATTACCATGTATTGTGACCTCCTCATTCTGGTATAGGAATTTGATGCATTGATGAAATGTCGAGGGAATCACCTTCATTCCACGGATCCATGGGGGTCCTAGGAGGATGTTGTATGGTAGGTCAAGATCAAGTACTTGACAAGTGGTTTCCATGGTTATTGGCCCACTTGGATTGGAGTTTTGATAGTGCCTTGAGACACTCTTGCTTGATCATCGTATGCTCTTATGGTGATGCCTTTGTTCTTGTCAATGGAATCCTCAAAGAATCCCAAGTTATTTGAGAGTTTGAGCAAATAGATGTTGAGGCCTGCACCTCCATCCACTAGTACCCTTTTGACTTTCTTTTTGTGAACCAACACTTGAAGGTGAAGTGCAGGATTGTGAGATGGTTGGGTGAGGAAATCTTGATCAGAGAAGGTGAGGAGATTTGGGGTAATGATGTTACCAACCATATCCTAGAATTGGTTCATATCAAGGGTGGCAGAGATGGTGGATGCAACTAATGCTTCATCAAAGATTTTCCTATGGGTGGCGGAAATTTTCAGCAACTCCATGATGGAGATTTAGGTGGGGGTTCACTTTAGCTGGTCGATGACGCTATAATCATAGGGAATGGCTTTTGTATTTGGAATGGAGATCTTAGATGGTTGTGATGCCCCTTCAATAGTAACCTTTTTGCTATGTGTGGTGACTCCACAATCAGCATCGGCTCCTCTGATGCTAATGACAATGACCATTTCGTCTACGCATGCGACAATGTCCTCATATACAAGGTTTTCACTAGCATACTTTTTCTTCCCTTTGTTGCTCCCTTGTTTATTTCCTTGATTACTTCCCTGATTATGATTGGGCATCAGATTTGTGTACATCTTGAGGTCTTGATTTTTGGCAGGTTGCTCAACATTTATGATCTTGTCCTCAATGAGATCTTGGATGATGTTCTTCAACTTCATACAGTTGGTGGTCATGTGTCCCTTAAGTTTATGATAATCACACAAGAGATTTTCATTGTACTAAGGAGGCTTCACCTAGGGTTCACTATAATTATCATGGGTGGGGACCTTGATGATGTTCTCATTGACCAAATTTTTCATGATGGACTCGATTGACTCCCCAAGGGCTGTGAATTTTTTTTTGGGGGGGAACTTGTTTCGCGGAGGTGGTCCTCCTTGATTATTAAGATTGTTGATCTAGTTTTGGGGTGGTTGTTGGCTTACCACATTTTTTTGTGTGTTATTTCAGTTGTTGTTATGCGGTTGTCGATGATGTGTTTGATTATTCTGCTTGGGAGTGTTGGTGACCACCATGGCATCCACTACTCCATCATTGGTGACATTTCAATTCTTCGCCCATGTGCGATATTTGTCATTGTAACTGGTGGATGGGTGAATATCCTAATTTTTAGAATAAGTGGGTGTGCCCCCTTGTGTAACAAGAGATCACTCAATATTGAGCACCTTGGGGATTAGTTGATCATATGTAGTGATGCATTGCATCTTCAAATAGAATGCCAACGTTTTTTCTGTATTGGAAATGATGGTAAAAACTTGTTTCTCTTCTGGCATGACCCACTTGCTTCAATTGGCCTTGGCTCGCCATGATTGGAGAAAGGTGGTGAATGATTCACCCTAACTCTATTTGAGCATTGAAAATTCTTCCAAACTAACATCCACAGAAATGTCGAATGTGTAATATTGGAGGAATGCATCTTTGATCTTCTAAAATGTTTTGATTCCCATTGGCAGATGAGAAAACCATTCCATAGCATCACCAAGAAAGCTTCGATGGAATAACCACATTAAATACGTGTCATTGTAAGTGACTTCCATGCAATGTACCTAAAATTCCCTGATGTGATCTTCAGGGTTTCCCATCCCACGATATTTATCAAATTTGGGGATTTCGAATCCCTTTGGGAATGGTACTGTATACACTAAAATTGGTCTAGAGCATCCGATTAATTAAATACAATTATTTGATTAATTATCCTAATTTCCTCTACTATTTGAATAAAATAGAAATATTTATTTACATAGTTTGCATTCAGTTCACATTTAAATTCATCTTAATTAAATAAATAAAATTAAATACTTTGTTTAGTTTAATTATCATATCCTTTTTTTATTCTATCACATCAATCCTAAATTAATTAAATAGTGATTAAAATAATTTATTGATTAATTGCCATATTCTTCTGTCTAATTTAATAAACAACTTCTATAGTTCATTTTTTAAAATTATTTATCCCTCTTTTGCTAATTTAAATCAATCAAAAATATTTAAATAAAGGCATAAGTAATATTTCATCTATATCTCCTCAAAAATGAATTAGATATCCTATGTCTAATTTATATCTAAAATATGTCACAATTAATGCTTTGAAACTTCACAGGAAGTTTTGGAGACAAATTGGAGACAAATTCCAAATTTTTCTCTCAATCCTCCATCAATATTTCCTCTTCTCTTGCTTGGTGTTTTCATGGGTAGAGACAATCACCAAATTTCTCTCAATCTCCTCCATCTTTCACCCTTCAATCCTCCAAATTGAATCCAAGCCTCTCAATGTCATCCCTGTGCATTTCTATAGCCAGGAAATCTATAAATATAGCCTCATTCAACCAAGAAAGGATCCAAATAATCTAACTTATGCACTCTTACTCTACAGGAATTCAAGCGCAAAGCATCAAGCATCAACATCCAACAATCAAGCTTTTACAATCATGACTGCCTCTTGTAGCTACATTTATCTGTTTTCATGTCAACTCATGCTAGTTTAGTTTCTTTATCATCTAGTATTATCATATCTAGTTCTATATCATTGCATTAACATCCATCTCGTTCTTTGAATTGTCATTTTAACAATCATAGTGCACTCATGATCTAAGAGCCACAGTGATTTAATAAATATTTGGAGATAGAGAACAATATGACGCTTTCAGTAGATTATTGCTTTAAATTGATTCAATTAGTTTTGTCTATGATATAATGTCGTATTAAGAAGTGTGTTTTGTGTTTTACACCTTACTCACACTTACAATTTGGTGCCAACTGTAGGGCATTAACCCCAATTTTATCAATTTTTCTTGAAAGTGTCATGCAGGTTCCCGACATGTTTTCTTTTAGCACTTTCATCAAATATTATAGCGCTTCCATGAAAAACTATAGTGCTTTCGTGCTTTGTTTCGGTGCTTCCGTGTTACTACAGCGCATCCATTAAAAATTTCAGCACTTTCAACTTTAGCACTTCTATGACCTGTTTCAGCGCATCAGGTAAGAGTTATAGCGCTTCGGTGGACTATTACAATGCTTTTGTAAACTCAGTCTAGATTTGATGCGGTCGTGGCCAGATTTTAATTTTTTTCATAGTTGGACTAAAATTTATCAATCCTAGGATAGTCAGTTTTGGTTTTCTAAAATTATCAATCCTAGGATAGTCACTTCTTGGTTTCTAAAATGTATCAATCCTTGGGTAGCCACTTTTTGTTTTCTTAATTTTTTTTTTATCAATCCTACGATACTCATCACATTTTTATAGTATAAGTTAAAAAGAACAAACATGATTTATGTGAAGCAACACCTTCACATAGATTAGAAAATTTATTTTTGGGCTTAAAACAAAACAAATTATATGTTGTGCTTGTGGTGATTAGGCTTATGCTCTCCCCTTAATTGGGTGACCAAAGTGCCAAATTCACTTTTACTTCATGCTATTTATGCTTTATTAAATCCTTTAGAAGGCCTGCCATAGTGGGAAAAAGTACTCACCCGACGAGAACGACTTAAGAGCGAGCGCCTAAAGCCAAGGATTCCAACCCACTATAATAAAAATGCAAGTTGTTGATGAAATTCCAACTTGACGGTAGTGAGCAAGATAAGCATCCCCAAAATCTTTGTTCTAAAGATTGGGAGGTCTCCTGAGGGAGTTTATCAATTGCTGCACCGCACAGAAGCCCTATCTATGAACCATAGAGTAGTATCCCGCTGAGTCAGTATCCATACATTGTCATACTCATGGTGCAAGGGGAGGGAAGAATCTTCCCCCAAGACACTCACCATATAATTTCCATGGATAGTTTCCTCAGAGGATGAGAAATCCAACTCTGAGTACGCACTTGGAAACGACAAAAACAGGGGCGCCCTCTAGGGGGTGACAAGGTTGTGTACGTCAACACAATTCAAGATGCGGGCTGTGAGTATAATGATGACCTATTTGTCCTTAAGTGTAAGTCTATCTGATTTGTGTACAATTGTTAAAGCAACCCATCAAAATTAATAAGAATCATTCGTGGTTCTTGAACATACACGATCTATTCAGTTTAAAACAATTATTCATAATTGCTTGCTATGTTTTCACAAATTCATTAAAATCAAATTAAAGATCATCCTAAAAACAAACAAAGTCAAGATAGATCAGAAAATCCATGCTTCGAAAGTGGAAGTCCACCACGTTTGTCAAGAGAAAAAACAAAATCACAAAACCCAAGAAACCTTTCGGTTATCGAGATAAATTAAGAAGACAACGTTTTCTATATCAAAATTAGAAACTCTTTTTACAACATAGAACATTCATCCATAGATATCACGATTTTGCTAGCGATCACACTTTAGATTACGCAGTAGAACACCTCAATTCATGAGCCTTCTTCCAAAGAAGAGCTCTCACTTAGTATCACAACCGTAGTCAACACATACATCGTTCTTATCTCCCACAATCCATGATACTGTATGCCACAAGGCCAGATCAGATTTTATAAGAGTCTTAAAAGTCCTGTTTTTAACGCTCTGGAAAATTGTTTCAGCGCTTCGGGTCACTATTTTAGTGCTTCTGTGAAATAGTGCTTTCAGGCACTGTTTTAGCGTTTACAGTCTTTATTTTAGCGCTTTTGTCAAAACAACGCTTCCATCATATTTTCCAGTGCCTTCAGGCATTGTTTCGGTGCTTCTATCAAGATAGCACTTCCATCAATTTCTGCAGCGCTTTCATGCACTGTTTTAGTGATTCTATCAATATAACACTTATGTCACCTATTTCAGCACTTCAAAACTCTATTCTAGTGCTTCTGTGAAATAGCACCTCTGTACTTTGTTTTAGTGCTTTCAAAACAAAGAGTTTGAAAATCATACTCGTCAGTCTGTTTGTCTTTTATCCGTAGGTTTTACTAGAACACAAGTTTCTTTTTATCAGAATCACTGTCTAGGAACAAAAGTCAAAAAGGTTTACAAAAATTTCCAATCTTATCAACTAAAACAAAATCTTGCAAATCACAAGTGTCAAAATAATATACATAATCGATTACTACACTGAAGTTTCCTTGTCAAGATACTATCATCCTTTATCATGAAACCAAGTATAGTAATCAAATTTTTTAACATAGTCTCATCAATAAAATCAATCATCTTATTTGACTTTGTTAAAAGTTTAATTGACACTATCCAGCATAGAAGATCAACATTTCAGAAGAAAGAGTAAAAATTTGTATGCCAATCTTCACTAGGTCCCAAAAACAGAGACTCTTAGAACAAGAACTCAAAAAATCACAAGAAATGGCAGAAGAAAATCCTTGGAACAATCTGAACCAAAATGATAAGAATGAAATAACTCTAGAGGATATCCAAATAGCTCAACAAGATCCCAAGTTCCATAAATTTATGGAGAAAATCTTAGAACAAGATATGGAGAAATATCTTTTGATGTTGGTTGAATCAGGTGCCAAACTTCCCAAGGATTTCAATGTAAACCATTTGAAGGAAGCACCTGGAAAAAATGAGACTAAGATACTACAACCTACACAAACAATAGATCCAGTTGCCACTTTGACATCTCAAATGCAAATGTTACAACAACAGATACATGATATGATGAAAGGAAGTACCAAAAGATACACGATACAGGACATTTGTCCTTATCCCTTCGACGCAACAATCGGTCTAATACCTTTTACTAGACATTGTGAGTTTCCAAAGTATGATAAATACAATGGAAGAATGGATCCAATAGATCATATCAGGGAATTTAAAACAATGAGCCTTGAGTTTTCCCAAGAGGAAACTTATTTAATGAGATTATTCCCAAGGAGTTTGGGAGGATCATGTATGGAGTGGTTCTCAAAGTTACAACCAGGTATCAAGACTTTTGAAGAACTCATAAACAAATTTATCTCCCAGTATTCCTTTAACATCCAACATGATGGTACAATAAAAGATCTTTACAATCTAAAGGAAAACAAAGGGGAGACATTCTTGTCTTTTCTCCAAAGATGGCGATGCTTGTTTGCTAGATATCCTAGATCCATTCCTAAGGAAGAAAAGATGGACTTGTTCATTGACAACTTAACTGCAGAAATGAGTTATAGATTGGAATTGCAATGCCCTCCCACATTCTAAAAAGTAATAGAAAACAATCTTAAAATTCAAGAGGCATTAGTCAAAAGAGGAGTTATCAAGCATTTCAATGATAAAAAAAACAACACAAGTAACTCCTCCAATCAATACTCAAGCAGTGATAAGCCAAAATTTTGCAAAAAGAATCAAAATGTGACTGCTAATGACACAACAAATGATTCCCAAAATGTCAAACTGATTTTCAATTTGATAGCATCTACGTCAAAGAATCAAAACAATGATCAAATTGTCAAGTTGAATACCATACAAAGCAACGAGATCATAAAAGCACAGTCATATCAAAAACCGTCAAATCGGAAAAGGTTCACACCTTTAGGTCAAACAATGGAATCCACAATGAAAGAATTAGTTACCAGAGGCCTTCTCACTGCATGGGAAGCTAGACTCTGGGATCCGAAAGTCAAACCATCATGGTGGAATGATGCTAATTACTAAAAATTTCATAATAACAAGGGTCACAAAACCAATGATTGTATGGAGTTGAAACACATGGTACAAGATTTGATTGATAACAATAAAGTATATGTGGAGGGACCTCAAAATAATAACGATCATTCAGCCTTCAAAGATCCTTTTCCAAATTATGACAAAGGAGCATCATCATCTTCAAACAAAAAAGGTAAAAACGTCAATCATGTCTATGACACAACAATCCTTTGTCTATGTGATGTAGAAAATGATCATACAGTTGGTCATAACATTGATGAAAATGAAACCAACAACATTACCCCCTTGGATTTGCTCCCAAGCATGCAAAACTTTGAAAATTAAATCAATGTCTTAAAAATCAGAGAACATCGGGAGCATCAACCAACCAATGTAATGACTAGGGGGCAATCCAAGGTAGTGTTAAAAGGAGTTGGGTCTATGCATGTAGTTCCACCTCCATCTCATTATAATATTTTTGATCAATTACAAAACATCCCCGCATAAATATTGATACTAGAACTCCTTAAATTGTCACCATCACATAAGGAAGTTCTAGAACAAGCATTAGTTGCCACCATGGTACCAAAGAATCTAGATGTTTGTCAGTTCCAAGCTATGGTGGGACATTTGACTACCCCACATTGTTTTTCATTCTCTGAATAGGATGATGTCTCATTAAACCATCCCCATAATACTGCACTACATATTGAAGTATTAATCCATAATCATCACGTCAAGAGAGTCTTAATAGATGCGGGAGCTGGTCTAAACATTTGCACCCTCAAGTTAATCCATGCACTAGGGTATTCTGATGATGCTATTGATGCTCTAAGGAAAATGACCATCAAAGCATATGATGAGGAAGAAAGATCATCTAAAGGTTTAATTCTATTACCCATTCAAGTGGGACCCATGATGAAACATATAGCATGTCAAGTACTGGAAAGAGAGTTGACTTACAACATACTCTTAGGATGACCATGAATCCATGAAATGCAAGTTGTTCCTTCAACATATCATCAATGCCTAAAGTTTCCAATAAACAGTCAAGAGGTGACTATAGCTACTGGTTATAATCATCCACAACATTGTGATACACTGAGAATATCTGAAGATACCTTTGTGCCTCACAACAAGGAAGCTTCTAGTTCAAAATCATCCAACGAAGAAAAACACCCAAGTATCACCACCAAGTGGGTAGAGAAGAAGGGAAAATAAAAAGAGACAAGTCCTGTTGAAACTCAATCAATAGATAATTTGGATCAACAAACTTCTATATCACAAAATTTCCAAGAGCAAGTTCAACTGACAGACAAGGGAATGGGAACATATTCTATGGAGCAATTGCTTAACCTATCACAGTTAATGCAATCTCCTAGGACATATGGTCAACCATCTATGATAAAATCTCAAACATCATTGCCATTCACAGCTGTTAATGAAAGGTTTGTCAAAAAAGGCACAATAGAGGATGAATCAGACAACAAAGCGATCTTGGATTGGCTATACAAAGATAAGGAACCCTCTACATCAGATATCAGTATCAAAAATATTAACACTAACAAATATGGAAAAGGAAAAGATATTTTAGAAAAGATGGGGTACGAAGGAAAAGGACCTATTGGATTAAGAAAGGATGGAATCATAGAACCTATTCAACCCCTCACTCTACATTCAAAAGAGAAGCCAGTACTAGGATACTCTGAGGAAGTAAAACAAGAGATGACAAAGAAAGTTGTTGAAAGGATCCTTCAACTTAGAGATAGCTCTGAGATAGATTCAAACGAATATGAGTGGGATGTGGGTTCTGAAGTATCTTTTACTAATATTCAAGTTGATGTCATCCAACAATATACACCTACATGTAAGGAGGGCCAAGGCTCTGGGTCTAGACCATTCATCGTGGGATCACTAAATATCGATTACTTTAGTGGGGATGAACAAAATTTGAGTGAACTAGACGATTTTGAAGAGAGTACCATCATGGATCTCGATATCCCAAATGATAATTATGATGATATTTCCATCCTAACCCTCACTTCCATCGACCTAAGTCAGTCCGATGACATCATGCCATTAATCTATCCAGAACTTATTGACTGGGAACATATCGAACCTTTGAATGTACCACAATTTGCAAACGATGATGCCATCATTAATTTCCTATGTCATGCCGAACTTGATACAAGTTCTATCTATAATACACATAAAAAAATGACTCGGTAGGATGGTTTCAAATCTTCTAGTTGCAAAATTGAAAACAGGGAAAATAGATCTAATGGTGAAAACCATTCTATGGTAGCATTAGATCTAGAAAAAGAAAAAATAAAGAACGCATCTAATGGTGAAAACCTTTCTGAGGCACCGAAGGATGGAAGATTTGACACCCTTCCAGAAAATTATCATGAGCGATCATCAGTCCTGGTGGAACCAACACAGTCTGTGAACATTGACACTGAGGAAAAAGAAAGAATCCTAGATCTAGCAGAATCCATGATAGATCAAGAGAGACCGGAATTCATAAATTTATTTAAGGAAAGAAGCATCAACTTTGCTTGGTCATATTCTGATATGCCAGGCTTGGATCCAAATCTACTCATGCATCATTTGTCTTTGCCTATAGGAATCAAGCCTGTCAAGCAAAAATTGAGAAAGATGCATCCTCATATCGAATTGATGGTAAAGACTGAGTTAAAGAAATTGTTGGATGCCAAATTCATAAGGTCTATAGACTATGCCGAGTGGATATTAAACATAGTACCTATTTCAAAGCTAGACAACAACATCAAGATCTGCACGGATTTCAGGGACCTAAATAAAGCATGCCCAAAGGATGATTTTCCACTACCAAATATAGACATCATCGTAGACTTGACGGCAGGGCATACCATGTTGTCAATCATAGATGGTTTCTCTGGGTACAATCAAATAAAAATAGCTCCAGAAGATTTGGAAAGATGGCTTTTACATGTCCATAGGGAACTTTCTACTGGAACATCATGCCATTTGGTCTGAAAAATGCAGGAGCCACTTATCAAAGAACAATGACGAAAATCTTCCATGATATGATGCACACCTTCATGGAGGATTACATGGATGACATCTTGGAAAAATTTGGTACTAGGGAAGGACATCTGCATATCCTAGACAAAATCTTCACACGGATGGATAAATTCAATGTCAAGTTAAACCCCAAGAAGTGTGTCTTTGGGGTCACATCAACAAAACTATTAGGGTACATTGTCTCAGAAAAAGGCATTGAAATGGATCCAGTGAGATTCAAAGCAATAATGGAGATGCCACCTCTTAGAAATATCAGTCAACTCAGATCACTACAGGGAAGGCTCCAATCGATCAAAAGATTTATCTCCCAGCTGGCAGACAAAATTCATCCTTTTAATCATCTATTGTATAAGAATATAGTTTTCAAGTGGAATGAGGGGTGTGAAACAATGTTCAATCAAATCAAACAGTATCTAATGTCACCACCCATTCTCATGCCACAAACAGAAGGAAGACCTTTGATATTGTACATTGCAATGACATACATCTCTTTGGGGGCACTATTAGCACAAGAGGACTATGAAGGGAAAGAAAAAACCATCTACTATATTAGTAGAACATTAAATGGCTATGAAATAAACTATACATTCATAGAGAAGTCCTGCTTGATAGTGGTGTTTGCTACTCAACAGCTAAGACACTATATGCTAACTCATACAATCAGACTAATAGCAAAGATCAACCCTTTCAAGTATCTACTAAGTAAAGCTGCCTTAACAGGTAGACTAGCAAAATGGGTCATGCTCCTAAGGGAATTTGACATTCAATATGTGGAGAGGAAAGCAATCAAGGGTCAAGAAATCACTGAATAGTTGGTTGAAGCTCCTTTACCAGATGACCGACCAATGACAATGGATTTTCTGGAAGCAGACATTCTAACAGTGATGCCCCAACAATGGGTATTATATTTTGATGGATCATACACACAACAAGGATCAAGGGCTGGAATTTTGTTCCTCTCCCCAAGGACACACAATTCCAAAATCATATAGGCTGATGTTTCAGTGTACAAATAATGTGGCAGAATATGAAGCATTAATCATTGGGGTCAAAATAGCAATTCAATGGAAGATCACAGACTTACAGGTATATGGGGACTCTCAACTGGTTATTTATCAAGTAAATGATAAATATAAAAAAAAAGATGAAAATTTGATGCCCTACAAGCAACAAATAGATAATCTGAAACAGTCCTTTGTCAATATCAAGTTTGATCAAATTCCAAGGGCAGAGAACAAAGTTGCGAACGCTATGGCTACAATTACTTCATTACTACAATTTCCTGAGAAGCGTGTTTGTTATGAGTTTATGGTAGAACAAGTATCATGTCCTTCCCATTTTAAATAAGAATCCGCTACCATCTGCCATCTAGAAACCATTGAAACCTCCATCTACGAAAAAACCTATGCTTACCTCAAAGATGATATTCTTCCTCCCGATCTTTCTAGGAACCAAAAATGAAACTTTATCCTCCAATCCACCCGACATACTTTAATCATAGACGTCCTTTATCGTCGAGGTCTTGATGGTACCCTACTCTGATTTCTAGAACACAACAAATCTGAAATGGCCCTATGAGAAGTTCACGAGGGTATTTGTGGCACTCACTCGAGTGGAATAACTCTAGCTAAGAAACTCCTCTATTTGGGATATTATTGGCCATGCATGAAGAAAGAATCCTATCATTTTGTTTAGAAATGTCAAAAATGTCAGGTTCACAGCAATCTAATTCACACACCGGCTCAAGAACTGCATCCCTTTAAATCAACATGGCCCTTTTTTCAATGGGGACTGGATCTAGTAGGAAATATACATCCCTCTTCATCCAATGGACACAAGTTCATTATCACAACTACAAAATATTTCACAAAATGGATAGAGGTAGTACCTCTTACAACCATCACTGGAAAGCAAATTTCTTCTTTCATCTTGAACTACATCATCTGTCACTATGGAATCCCTCAATCCATTATCACAGATAATGGACGACCTTTCAAGAATCAAGATGTCAAAGAACTATGTGAAAGGTTCCACATCCAACATCATTTTTCAACACTGTACTATCCTCAAGGGAATGGCCAAGTAGAGGCCTCAAACAAAATGACTCTAAAAATTCTCAAAAGGATGATTAATGATGTTAGGCATGATTGGCATGTTCAACTCAATCTGGCACTATGGGCCTATAGAACAAGTATCAGAACACCAATAGGAGCTACACCATTTGCTTTGGTATATGCATCAGAAGCCATATTACCCATTGAGGTAGAGATTCCATCCCTTCGAGTATCACTCAGAGGAATTATTTCAGATGAAGACTATAGGGTATCTAGGCTGTAGGAACTGGAATTGTTGGATGAAATTCATCAACAAGTTGTTAATCATCTTACGGCTTATCAACATAAAATGTCAAGGAGTTACAACCACAAGGTAAAACCAAGGGTCTTTCAAGTTGGTGACTTGGTACTAAAGGAAAACCTAGGAATCAGCAGGACAAAGAGAAGAAAGGGAAATTTGAGCCCAACTGGCTTGGTCCTTTTGTCATCATATTAGTGTATGGATCAGGAGCATATCAGCTATCAACGTCAGAAGGGGATTTGTTTGATGATCCTATCAACAATATTCATCTCAAAAAGTTCTATGCTTGAATCTCCTAGTACACGGGTCAAAATTCTAAAAATGGTTTCCTTGATGAAAACCTAGCAAACAGGCATCTTGGCAATGCAAAAATACAAAAAAAATAGAAAATACAAAAAAAAGAAAAGAAAAAGAGAAAAATCAGAAAAATATACAAAAAAAGAGGGTGTAATCAAAACATATTGGTGAAAACTGGGAAACAAGCATCATATGTGATTCAAGATCAGCTTTCCCATCTATTTTGAAATGTATCAAGATCATTAAGTCCGGCAGTCAGTATCATTCCATATCATGTCTTTAGTCTGGCCATCATTGCATCCATTATCATATCATTTCACATGGTCAAGTCTCACTCCAAAGCTTGGGGGCAACATCTGGATATCACTAGGGGCAACAAAAACATCGATTTCACCAAAAGGCGAACAACAGTATAGAAAAATAATGAAAACAAAAATCAAAGTGCAACATCAATCATCGTCAGAAAGGCATCAACCATCTGTATCATTTTCAAAAATTCAAAAACATGTCAAAAAAAAAAAAAAATCTGAAAAAGAAAAAGTCCAAAAACATAGGTCTATGTTAGTCGAATTATGTGGTCTCTACATGTGTAACATAGGCAAGGCTAATCTTTGATCAGCCCCCGAGACCCCTAGGTTATTTTAGTAGGTTAGGTCTTTGGTCAAAATCTCAAAAATCCAAAAACAACACAAAATCAGGATGGGTGATCTACAATCTGAATAATGAATGAAACACTCTAAGTCAACAATGGATAAATTATATTTTTTATTATCATTTCTTTGGAGTAACTCAATGATGTATTGAACTAGAGAAACAAGGAAGAAGAATGATGTTTTTATTGTCTTATGTCTATAAGTTAATCATATAAATGTATAAATTGTCGGGGGATGTGCTATGCAAATGTATCACTGATGACATTCAGAATTCACACATTCAAATGATTAATAACTACCTATTTTTGCAAAGAATGCTCAGGTCATCTCGGTTAAATCATACCTAGATGCTTGTGTTCACTTGCAATATCAAAAATCATGAAACAAGTACTCAGGTCGTCATTGGTCTAACACATACCATTGACGCTTCTACTCACTTTCAACATCCAATAAGGCTCAATGATGACAAAAAACACAAAGGTACTGTTAAAATGACAATCATTTTCCATATAGTTGCATGTTAAAATTAGATCACATTCATCATATTCATTATTTGCAGAGTATTTGTTGCATAAAGGGTTCCAATCAATGATTATCTAATCTACAAATAAGACTGAGTATACTTGACATAAATTCAAAAATCATCAAAAACATGTAAGAGTCATCATCTCATCATTTAGTTTCATCATTTCATCATTCATACATTTCATCATACATTAAGTAAATTATGAATTAAATTGTACCATAAGTACATCATGTTCATTTTACCATAAAAACATTCATTTAATTATCATCCATTAACATCATATGCATACATCATTTACCATCCATACATTTTATCACGTTTAAAAAAAAAAATTCAAGTCATGTCATTATTATCATTACATCATCCATTATTATTCATCATAAAATCATTTTTCATCATTATCATCCATTAACATCATATGCATTTATCCATCCATCCATACATTTTAATCACATTTGAACATTCATATAGGTCATCATTTAGAGATTCATACATCACATCATAAATCCATATATCAGATATTCTACAAACTCATTTATCAATAGAATCATTACATAAAATAAAAGCATTTATCATTACATCATCACATTTGAAATAAAATCATTCATATAAAACATCACATAAAAATGCATCCATCACATAGATATCATAAATCATCATAAAATCACATCAACTACATCTCATATATATATATCATCAATGTCAAGTATGCAATGAAGTCTAAAAATACATATGCATCATAAAAAATAAGGTACATCGTAATATACATCATGTTTCGAAAAGGAAAATTTCAATAGCATCTACGATCTGCTACTGCCAGAATGTGTGGGCCCAACGGGACTAGTACCACCACCACCCCTGGAAGAACCATGATCTTTGGGATCTCTATGTGGAGGCTGTGTCACCCCCTCACTCACTGTCCGTGTATGGGTCCGCCTAGATCTCGACGAGGCATAGTCGACTCTACGATTAGCAGGCACTGCATCATGATATCTGCCTCTATAAAACTCGGCCGGCCCGTAGAACCTCCCTCATGTAGTCTCCCACTGAGGTACCATCAGCCACTCTCTATAAGGTCTCCATTGTCTCCTATGCCCTCTCGGCAATCTATCAAGCACTGTCTCGCTCAGCTATCAAAGTGGCAACCTATGTCTACATAGCTGCCAACTATCCCTAAACTTGCGCTAAAGCTTGAGCCTGCATCTGAGTCTGGGTCTGAACAAGCAAACCTTGAGCCTGTACCAACTACCCCTACAATGTCTGGACCTGTGTCTGGAGACCTGCAATCTATCTCTGATAGTCCACTAAGGGTACTATCACTGCTCACCTCTTGTGAGGCCTACTTGATGATGGACCACTGCTGATTGGCCCTACTCCTTTGTCCCCTCCACTGCCACCATCTCTATCATCACTACTGCTATCATCACCACCCCTCTCTGTGCTACTACCTGATGAAGTACCACCCTCACTCTCTGTGGAACCCTCTGCCACATCCTCCTCTACTGGTAACGGTGTTGGCTCATCTGGAATAGTAATGTGAGGATGTGGAACCAAGGCCAGGAATGTAACATACTCCTCTGTGACTGGTGCCTCTACAATGTCTCTCCACATGTCCAGGGTGATGGTTACAGTGCCTTGTATCCCTCTACTAAAGCATCATAACACAAATAGGGAGCCCAATCAGGAATATCACACTGCCACCTAGCATAGTGGGCTATCCCTGTGGCATACACTGAATGATGCCATATTTCCTATACACTCGATGAAGCAAAAATATCTCTAAGACAAAAGGTGTCCAGTTGATCAGATACATAAAATCACAGAGGTATCCCAACACTGCATCATCTTCGTCCCACTGCTCACAGTCTAAGTATGGATGCTAGGTAACAATCTCTGTGTCATCAAAAACCTACCTCCAGTGCTCTAACTTACCCATCTGGGCCTGGGTAAGCCGACCTCTGTATCTGAGCACATAGGGTCTGCCTGCTGGTCTATCTGCCACTAGAAATGGCCGAGCAATAGAGAAATGCTCCCATGCCCACACCTATAACAAGGTCATCCCTGTTGATAGGCTGCGTGTCCCTAGGTACACAACTGAATGAAGATCATTATAAAGATGTGCCATCATGCACATCCCCCACACATATCTAGTACCATGTACCATCATGCTCTCTAAGGTCATACCCCAACCCATGAGGAATCCCTTTGACCTGTGATCGGGGTAAAGGAAACCTCCAATAAATCTAGCAAGCACTACTAGTAGTGTCGCATATGAATCAGTGATCCTCCTCCATCGGATGCTCGGACCCTCAATATCCTAATCCTGGAATACTCTGCGAAGACCATCTCTATCGCCGGTCCCATGGGAATCATATGCTACAATCGACCCCATGAACGAAATGCGCAGAATCCCCCACACATCCTTGGGTGTGACCGTCATCTCGCTAGTGGGTAAATGAAAGGTGTTGTGGTCACTGTGCCACCTCTCAACCAAAGCAGTCAACAAACCCCGATTAATCCTAATCTGGGGCATATCAAGCAAACTAGTCAGGCTGCATCAACCTATAATATGAAGCTCATCTGGTGTTGGATGAGGTATAGAGTCTGTAGTCCAAGGAAACCTCTCTCACATCTGGAGAGTACCCAGACACTCCTATCATCACAATGCAAAATCCACAATCAGTGAACTATGTCAAGAAATCAAAAGTCATTCTACTATCAATTCTAAACCAAAAATTGGTATGAATTTTTGATCAAAATTCATAGGCGAACATCAAAAAACCTCACCTATCATGAGGTTCTCAAACATCAACAAACTTCACTTATCATGAAATTCATCAACATTATCTGATCTTGCCTATCATGAGATTTATCAAATATGAATCATTTCCTCGCCTATCATGAGGATCATCACAAATAGGATTTCCTCTCACTTATTATGAGAGTTTAGTCTTATTTAAATCATCACAATCCAACATCAAGAATTTGAATTATCAATCATACCAATCTGAAGAATGGACATGATCCGAATTGATGAAATCGAGGTTTGCTAAGTCAAAATATGCAATTCTGACATGGAAATGCTAAATCAAGCATCCAAAGTGCTAAATCCCAAAAGTGCTACTTTATCATTCAAAAGCGCTAAATCAGGCACCCAAAGCGCTAAAACTCGAAAGCACTACTTCAGCACTCTGATGCGCTATAACAGGCATCCAAAGTGCTAAATGTCCCTAAGTGTTATTTTACTACATCAAAGTGCTAAAACAGTCCATCAAAGCGCCGCTTTACCAGAAGTGCTAGAACAAACCATGAAAGCGCTAATCAACCAAATCAAAGTGCTAGACCTCTCTAAGCGATAAAGTATGGCATCAAAGTGCTATTTTTCAATACCTAAGCGCTATATCATCGAAATTGCTACATTATCCTACGGAAGTGCTAGAGAATTGAATGCAAGCGCTAAATCTCAAAGCGCTAATCTACCTACTGAAAGTGCTACACCAGAGTAAAAGCATTATAGCACAGCTTGAAAGTGCTAAAACAGACAAAAAATTCCTAAAGCTATAAAATGCATAAAAAATAGAATTTCATGAAATACAAGGAGGATAAGGGGTACATACCGGAGGTCCATATGTGGCCGGCCATCGGTGATGTCGAACGCGCTTGAAACAATGAGTGTGGTAAGGGATTGGCATCCTGCTCCAGCTAGCTGAAATGTCTCTATTAAAGGATTTTTCAAACTCAAAAGTGCAAAAGACTATGAAAGTGACCTTTTGGACTATATATAACTTTTGGAAAGGGATTTTTGAGGGGTTTTATTGTATTTTGATTAATTTTAGTCATGAAATTAATTGAAATTCATCTGCGGGCTATATTTCTTCATCATTTGTCGGGAGATAAATTATTTCATCATCGTATCTTCATCAAATTATCAGAAAATCATAAAATTTTGAAAAATTCCAAAAATCATCAAATCATTAATTTATCTCCTCAGGGGGGATATTATCATCAATCATCTAAAAATCAATGTCTGGGGCATATGGAATTATGTTTTTATATCATCAATCCTAGTAGTAGCAGCAAAATTTTTTTTGAAGCAATGCATAAACACATCACTTCAAAGAGGGGCAAAATGTATACACCTAAAACTGGTCTGGAGCATCCAATTAATTAAATACAATTATTTGATTAATTATCCTAATTTCCTCTACCGTTTAAATAAAATAGAAATATTTATTTATATAGTTCACACTCAATTCACATTTAAATTCATCTTAATTAAATAAACAAAATTAAATACTTTGTTTGATTTAATTATCATATCCCTATTTTATTCTATCACATCAATCCTAAATTAGTTAAATAGAGATTAAAACACTTTATTAATTAATTTCCATATTCTTCTGTCTAATTTAATAAACAACTTCTATAGTTCGTTTTATTAAATTATTTATCCCTCTTTTGCTAATTTAAATAAAGGCATAAGGAATATTCCATCTATATCTCCTCAAAAATGAATTAGATATCCTATGTCTAATTTATGTCTAAAATATGTCAGAATTAATGCTTTGAAACTTCACGGGAAGTTTTCGAGACAAATTGGAGACAAATTCCAAATTCTTCTCTCAATCCTCCTCCATCAATATTTCCTCTTCTCGAGCCTGGTGTTTTCATGGGTAGAGACAATCACCAAATTTATCTCAATCTCCTCCATCTTTCACCATTCAATCCTCCAGATTGAATCCAACCCTCTCAATGTCATCCCTGTGCATTTCTACAGCCAGAAAATCTATAAATACAGCCTCATTCAACCAAGAAAGGATCTAGATAATCTAACTTATGCAATCTTTCTCTACAGGAATTCAAGCACAAAGCATCAAGCATCAACATCCAACAATCAAGCTTTTACAATCATGGTTGCCTCTTGTAGCTACATTTATCTATTTCCATGTCAATTCTTGCTAGTTTAGTTTCTTTATCATCTAGTATTATCATATCTAGTTCTATATCATTGCATTAGCATCCATCTCGTTCTTTGAATTGTCATTTTAACAATCATAGTGCACTCATGATCTGAGAGCCACAATGATTTAATAAATCCTTGGAGATAGAAAACAATATGATGCTTTCAGTAGATTATTGCTTTAAATTGATTCAATTAGTTTTGTCTTTGATATAATGTCGTATTAAGAAGTGTGTTTTGTGCTTTACACCTTACTCATGCTTACAAGTACCATTACCAAGATTTTATTGAACGGATAAGGGCATAAGTTGCTCGATGTCCTGACTGCCTTCCCTGATTGAAGGTATAGCACTTGCTGCAAGAGCAATTTGATTTGTGCCATCACATTGCCTTGTAGATCAAGAGGTGGGGCAAATACGTTCTGTGGTGTGGGATTGATGGGTGGGACATTGGTGTGGTTTTGTTGCAAGCTTGGTTGAGCAAGTGATGCCTGTGCTTGCTGTTGAGCCAACAATTCCTATTGTTGGTCCTACTGTTGCTGTCCCAACAACGCTTGTTTTTGGTCATATTGTTGTACCAACAACACTTGTTGTTGGTTGTATTGTTGTTGTGCCAAAAATGCTTTTTTTTGGTCGTATTGTTGTTGTAATTGATAGTCTTGCAAGGCTTGTTTATACGCTTCTTGTTGCGCTTGCAATTGTGCTTGGTACTGTGCTTGCGCTTGCACTTGCAGAGCTTGGAATTGGCCTCGTGCCTGAGTGTCTGATTGTTGGATTGCCTGTGCAATCTGAGCAACATGTGTAGCTTGTGCAACTTGTGCAGATCGAGTGGCTTCAGTGGCTTGAGCTACCTATGCAGCTTGGGCAACTTGTTTGACTTGTTGTTGTTGTAACAAAGCTTGGGCTTGTGCAACCTGTTGTGCCTATTGTGCAGCTAATTGCGCTTGTGCTTACTAAGCGGCTAATTTAGTGGCCTACTGATTTTGGAGTGCTTTTTGTTGGGCAGCTTTCCGAATAGCTTGCAACATCATGCTGAATGAATTGGTTACATTGTACCTTGGTGGTAATGGTGACGGATTAGGAAGAATGCCAACCATTGTGATGAGCGAAACGGTCGTGTTAATGATTGGAGTTTGTGTTATGGAAGGTGTGATTGAGGTGTTTGGTCCCTGCAAAACCATGCTTTGAGGAATGGTGGATGCATTGATCGTTGTGGTTGTTTGGATAGTTGTCATCTATTGTTGTGATGCAGATGACACAACTGATGGATTTGATAAGGTGTTCTTATTTCAATGGTTGATGACAAGAAGAGGAGGAAGACCCAACCCAAGTGATGATGCATATGTGAGTGGTAGGGGTGGAAGTGGTAGAAAGACAGGTGGTGCAATCCATGAAAGTGATGATGATGCATCCAAGATTCCCCCTACTCCAAAAAAGTCACCTTCTCCTTGTGAGATAGGAAAAGAGGTTTGCGGGTCCAGAGGATAATCTGGTGTTGCATGAAATGAGGATGAATTGGTATATGATCATGAAACGTGAGTGAGACGTAAGGGTGCAATAGATTTACTGGGATGGATTGATCTGATGTAGTGCTTGTATTCAATCCTCGGTTGTTCACAAGGTGATGTTTTTGGAGTTCGTGAAGCATGATGCTTCCCTTGTTAACAACCAGCAGGGTTGAAGCGATAAATGATATGATCTTGGGGATGTCTTGAGTGATGTTTTGAAGTGGGAGTGTGGATGTGGGTGAAGGCATGATACTGAGAGACCTCTCCACAATAGTTCTTACATCAAATTCAGAAGGGAGTTTAGCCCCTTCTTTTGCTAACTCTAACATGTATTGGGATGGTTACAACTTCAGCATAGCACTGACAATTCGGTGGTTCTCAGGGTTTTGCACCATTTCTATAATTTTTGATTGTGTCATCCCATTGTTAGTGATGTCCTCAATATGACCCTTCTCTTGAGAAATTCGAGGCATTTAAGGAGGATTGATTGGTAGTTCGATAGTTATCATCGGATTAAACGTTGTTTCTGTTTGACTTAGATCAATTGAAATGGATGTTTCTTTGTTTTTCTCCATATTCTTCTTGTGTTGAGATCGAGTTTGAACCATAAAATGAAGATCAATTTTCAAGAATGTAAGAGATAAACCTCCAATCCTTTAGATCGGTCTAAAGTTTAGGTTCGAAGAAGTGAAGAACTAGAATAATTGAAGGACCAAAGTGATGATGGGGACGAGGTAAACAAAATACGGATGATGCGGATGAATGGAACTCTCGAGGAACCTTGAGGAAGATGCTAAAATTTTAGGACTTGATTGATTGATTGTGATGGATTGATAGTTTGACTAAGTGTGTTAAATCAAACAAAAGTGATAATGCACTCGTAAAATTTAGGAAGTTGTGTTATCCTAGAGTAAAATTTTACATAAAAGGATGGTTTGACTAAGTGTGTTAAGTCAAACAAGGTGATTATGGATTTGACAATTTGGCTAAGTGTGTTAATCCAAACAAAGTTAATAATGAACTTGTAAACCCTAGGAAGTTGTGTTATCCTAGAGAAAACTCATGCACAAGATGATAGTTTGACTAAGTGTGTTAAGTCAAACAAAGTGATTTGATTTTGCCTAGAAGTTTAGCATAAAATATGTTTACAAGATTTCCAAGAGTTGTTGGTGAGGTAGTTTTTGACTAATTTTAATGGTTGAGAGATGGATGAAAGTGATTGATTTTGATCCTAGACTTGACCTAGATAACACTCCTTCTTACAAGACCTCGGTTTTGAAAAACACGCTTGACTTCCTATGTGAGAAAAGTAAACCTTTCAAAAAGCTCAAGATTTTATTGATAATAGAGCTCATATGAGTCAGGGTTGTTTCTTGAAGCTTTCTTGTAAAATTTGTAAACCAATATTTCTCTAACTTTGAGAATTCTTTCAAGACGTTCCTCATGAGCTTTTGGACTAAGAATTTTGAACTTGGGTTTCCGGATTTTGATCTTGCGGGAAATAATTTCAGAGAACACATGTGTGGAGTCAATTGTCTTTTTACTTTGCTTAATGAAATATTTTTACCACAAATAGTTCTTTGATTAAAGTTTCAAACTAAATGTCTATGTCTCAATTCCTTTTCATTCCATAAGGTCCATTATGTGAAAATCAAGGTTTGAAGAGCACATTTCCTTAAGTTGACTTTAGTGAAAACAAATGATGATTAAACCCAAGTACCTAGAAATGTCTAAGGATAGAATCCCTAGGGTAAGCAAGAGCACTTAGATTTGTCAATGGTATTTGTTTCCTCCAAAGGGTTTGAAATTTTGAAGTTCCTATTGAATGTTTGTTTTTTCAAAGTTTTAGATCCAAGAAAAGTGTTTTGATTCAAATGACATGCACAACCCTAGGCTGAAAAGACAATATTTGTTGGGTTCCCACTTGGATAAATCCAACTATGCATATTCAGTGCGGATGATTAGATGCTTGACCACACAGGCTCCCCCTTATAGTGTACTCACTTCTCGGGTCAGCCAAGCATCAGTACCCATGAATCTCCCATGACATACTTTTCATCTCTACAATAAAATCGCATGTATATGTGGGGCGGCTTCAAAGGACATGACCTTTTGCACCAACAAATAGATAAGATTTTGGCCTTTACACAAATTGGTTCATAATTAAGGTACCCGTTTAGAAGGCCACACAAGAGGCAAGATCAAGCCATATAAAGAGTATCACCTACTTGTCTGTAGGAGCTCCTGTAATGATGAACTTTCCCCACCATTCGAATTTGTATATCGGTTGGGAATAGCTTGGCGTTTAGCTCGTTACCAGTTTGAGTCATTCCCTTGGGGTGAGTACTTTTTCCTACCAAGGTAGGTCCTCTAAAGGTGTACAATAGAGAGTAAGGGAATTTGTAGTTCGATCATCTTTGCTTGTGTGAACAAAGAGAGAACACTCGCTTTTTCTCACACTAGACAAGTTTGTTCAATTTTAGATCCCAAATCAAAGTGTGAAGGAAATCTTATAAACAATTTAATATCACCAAAAGACTTTTGATTCTCAAGATCTTCATGAAGCGCGAGAGAAGTGCATACGCCTTTTAAATGATATTAATTTGTGAAGAAGATTGCAAATCATGAAAATAATTTGTTGTTTTTAGACCAAAAAGCAGTGATTTCGATTTATTTTAAAGCACCAAAAGGAGATGCGAAAGTTGCCTTGTTCAATTTTTAGAACCCAAATTGAAATTTAGTAGGTTTCAAATGTTCAGTTTTAATCCAACTTTGTAAAGCTCAAGTCAGTGATTGATTTTATGCCCAAATTGAAAAGTGAGTTGGTTTAAAATAGAAAACTAAAGCATAGAATGAAAGCCCTAAGCATTTAAAAATGCTTTATGAATTTCAAGTTTCAAATTCTCAATTTTCCCTTTGACTCCAATCTTGCTTTGCCTTTTCTTGATCCCAATTCTTGATTCCAATGTCAACCTACAAACAACACAAAGTTATCAAAAATAAGATTTATCTCAAAAATTAATGAAATACACAACATTGTATTTCAATAATATAAACCTTTTAGTTTTAATCGATAAATCAAAACACAGATCAAGTGTCAACAAAAAAATTTCATACAAGTGTTGAGACACACAAATAAATACAGTCAAGTCCCAAAACTATTAGATTTCTTAGAATCCCTCTCAAACAAAATCATAATAGGCACAAAACCCTTTTGACCAATAGAAAACTCTACAAAACCCAAACTCAACTGCCCCCAGACAATGGTAGAGAGGGATTTAACTCAAAAGGAAACTGTATTTATGAATGTACAAATAAGAAACTAGATGGAATTCATTGAACACAGTAACTAAAACTATTCTCTAGTCAGAAAAGGTTGGCATCAATAGGAAGACCCGACGTTTTGAAAAGACCTACAAAATAATTGTTAATTGACACACACAGCAGGTCAAGGATTGCCCAAAAAATCTAATAATTGGAAAGACTATTTCCCAACAAATTTTTGCTGATTGGAAAACTATAGTGAAGTCATCCAAAATTTGTCAGTTTTGCAAGACCATAGAGATTGAGAGGTTGTCATTCATCCGCCATCCAAAGTTTACTGCGTATGGTAAGGGATAGGCTAGTCATTAATAGATTGATGAGAAATGTATTTATGATGTTAAGAAAACTTTCATGGATGATTGTACAAGTGTTGCCTGCCACAATAGGTGAAGCTATTGTATATTTATGACATGCTAAAAAAAAAAACAGCATTAGACTATACCATCCCTTCCTATGTATAAGTTTTTTTTAATGAAATTTGTGGAGACGACTTCTATAAATTGCGAGGATTTGGCATGAAATAATTGCATTTCAAACCCTCCTCCCTGTCAGTAACAAAAAAAAAGTGTATAGATTACCATAGTCAAGGCATTATATGATGCCATCGACTGTTTATAGTGATGATGACTGGTTGCAGGCTGTGAACACATGTTTTGGCCAAATTTTGAAAGGAGTCCATGTACAATTCAATGATTGATATGTTAAAATGTGGTAGGGAGGGATTTTAATTTTCTCCAGTCCTTTATTTCTAAGTGATTACAACTGTTTGAAATAAAGTGATAAGAATATTGTGGATGCAAACCAACCACGTCAAACAACTCAGCTTATAGAACCTAATCCACTGAAACACGTGCGAGAAAGAACTCAACCAACAATTATGAACCTTTTTCAATCTGTGAAGATAAACTCGCAACCACTATATTAGAGCATCACTAGTCGATGATTAAATGTCATCCAAACATAATGAAAGTCGTAGGTACATGTGAGGAGGCCCCTAAAATATACAACATGTATGATGTGACAAAAAATGACCACCATAATCATGTAAGCTATGATCAAAACCCCCTTTATCGTGAAATTTTAACAATCTTGCCACCAAACCAGGTGGGTCTTCATATAGAGAAAAAAAATATGCTAATAAGTCACTGGTCGATAAAATGTGGGTGCCAAAAAGAAAAAAGAAAGAAAAATGAATCGATATTAGTATGCACATGCATGAATCAATATCCAACAAACAAAGCGCAACAATCAAAGATAGTGTTGAAGATGATCTCTCTATTTGCAAGCATTAATATCAACTTGGTATAATAGATAGGAGCAATATCTTTCTCAGGATTTTCATCGGCTGCAACAGGGGAATTTTGACTCATCTTAATTAATGCATCTGGATTTGATTGACCAAAATTACTTGTTTCATGTATAACATAGAGATAAGCTTTTGGAAAAGTGTGACTCCCCTATTCATTGTCATAGATTTAGATTGGAGACAATTTGAGGATAATTTAAAAATCAAAATCTCACACGCATTCTAAGCAGAGACATTTGGAAATGGTGGCATATCGATGTCATGCTAAAATCACCCTAATCCGGAATTCATGGGTAGATTATTTTGTTAAAACTATGGTTCCTGATTACAGAGGAAATAAAAAAAGAAAAAGAAAAAGAAGTCTTGTAAATTATTACCTGATATGAAATCAGATACGGTGTAGGATATATTCTTTGTTGCACGCCTTTACTCAATACTTTTAAAAGCTAAAGACTACCAACAAAATATGGTGACAACAAATGTATCGATATAGCTTTCAATACAGAAAAAGGCATTGAAAGACATTGATCACTTACTCATTATTAGTCTTTATAGAAATATACCATTAGTACACATGATAAAAAAAAATGGTAATTGTATACTTAATGATAGATGAGGGGCGCCAGAGTCTTTCGCTATTCTTTTGTTGATAAGAGTGAGACCAAGTGAAAAGTTTCTCCACTAAAACTTTGGAGTCGAAGTGAAGCTAGTGAGTATCTGAAAAAATTCTCAAACAATGAAACTAAATGCCAATGCAATAGTTTGAGAGAAGAGAAAAATGTCATAAAGTAACGACTTCATCACTAATCCCTAAGACTGAAACCTCCTTTGTGATACAATATGTTTGAAATTAAGAGAGTAAAATTGAAAATACGTTATAAAAGATGCAGACACACAGGCAAAAAGAAAATTGTTATGTAAAATAAAATGCATTACAAGTCTTTCAGAGAAAAGCTTAGTTTATGGAGTAGGTATTTTTTTCTTCTTTGGTGATACATGAAATGCTTCTTAATCTATTCCTTTTAATTTCAAGCCCTCCTTCTAGCGCCAGTTGTAGGACATCAAAATTTGTAAGCTTCTAAAACTCTAACACACACCCTTTAGCATGATTAGTATTTCAAAACTAAGCAACCATCTAATATCCCTATGAAATAATACTTCATGTTTCAAAAATGCAAACACATGACAAAACTAAACAAAGCATATAGAAAATGAAATATACCTATTCCATAGTGGATTGGTGCTACTCTTTGTGCAAAAGGTAGCCCTTTCCCAACCCTTGATAAGCCAAATGAGATGATAGACAATGAGATGCAAAGTGAACTCAGATGATAAATGAGAGAAAAGGCCTTGAATTTATAGGATAGATTGAGGAGAAGAGAGGCCAAGTTGAAGAATGTGGGACTAATCCCCAACAAATAGGAAAGAGCCACTTGTCACCATGTGGATGGGCCATGGTTGTGCAAGTTTCGGACAATGTGCCCATTTGAAATTTGAAAATGACATTAAATGTATGCAGTTGAAGGATTTGGGGGGACATTTGTTTGGACAAAAAATTCAAACAAGGGGAGTTAATGAGGGCATGTTCCTTGGGAATATGCTTTGTGAGGAAAATAGGGGTTTTAATAAATCAAAATAAATTATTTATTGTGCAAGTGGGAAAAGCTAGAGGATGGGACATGGGTTAGGCTTAGCATTAATCAAGGATTTGATTAATTAAGCTAGTGATTAGTTGGTGTGACATTTGATTTACATTTTTTGATTTGTTTTAAATCAAATGAGAGGAAAAATGAATATTAGTCATTTAATTAAATACATGTAATTTAATTAAATCAAGAGACCTTAGGAGATAAAAAGTGATTTATTTGATTAAAGAGATAACATTAGTGAATTAATTAAATTGATTTATTTAACTAATAGATGAAATAATGTTGAATGAAGCATGATTAGATGCATGAGTAAATTTTGTATGTGTACAGTTGCATTTTCTTCCAAAGGAGGTGAGATAGAGGTGTAGGAATTCTTTTTTTAATTCTAGGTAGAGAGGACCGTTGGTTGTTCTTGTCGTTCTTCCTCTTTTTGTGTAAAAATACACTCACCCATAAATGAAGGTGTAAATTCTAATGACCCCCAATCATCACCAAGTAAGTTAAACATGGATTCATCTTCTAGTTGATTCTTCTTAGAAGGGGTGATGTTGGAGGTAGGAATTAATGTGTTGAGAGGACTTGAGGCTCCCTTTTCAAGTTGTAAGAAACTTTCAAGCTCGGGGTCTATGTCAATTTGATAAACTTTGTTGTTATAGAAATATTTCATTTTGCGATGAAGGGTTGAGGGTACCGTGTGCATATGGTGAATCCATGGTCTTCCCAAGAGGAGATTATAGGAAAGTTCATAAGGCATGATGTGAATAGGAGTTTGTAATGTAACCATTCCAACAGTAATAGGTAAAGTAATGACTCTAAGGGGTTTCTTTGTAACATTGTCAAATCCTCTAATAGATAAGGAATTAGATTTGATTTGATATTTATCCACACACAATCTATCAAGAATCTTCACATTGCACACATTAACGGTAGAGCCATTGTCAACGAGGGTCCTTTTAATGCATATTTGATCATATTGGGCTATTATCATAAAGGCTTCATTTTTATTTCGTAACTCTAAGGGAGGGAGCTCATGTTGGTAGAAATTAATGTCTACATTGGCTATATTCATTTCTTGTATCATAGCTACCACATCATTATAATTCATACCAGGAGGGACTACTATCTGTTGCAATGTCGTTGAAGCATAGAATGATAGTTGGGAGAGTTTTGGAGAAAATCCCAAAGGGATATCTTGGCGGGAGTATTCTTAAATTTTTCAACGAGATCATACTACCTAAGTTGTGAATTGAGACGAGGGGCCACGGGTAAGATGGGGTTGGGTAATGGTAAGGGCATTGAAGTGGCTTGTTGGGGGTGTGGGTTATTTATAGTGTAGTGAGTATGAGCAACATCATCATGTTTGGGTGGGTAGAGGGTAAATTCAATTTTGGATGGGGTTTGAGGTTTATGGGAATGTGGGTAGAGAACAAGTTGAGGATGGATTACAGGGTATGTGTAGGATCATGATGGGCCAAAAAGTGGCGATATGATGGGTATGTGTAGGGTATATAGCTGATGACTTTTTTTTACCCAAAATTGATAAAATGAAAAGGGTTTTTAAAGGACATTCTCAACTTTCCACCAATATAAATTATGCTTTAATTTGAATTTGATAAATAATTATTATTTATTTTCTTTTTGAATTATGACTAAAGTCCTGATTGATAGGTTGATTGAAAAACATCTCTAGCTTTCAAATGGTATCACATTTTTTGAATCTGAAATATGCATCGCATTATATGCTTTGCATAATATAGGATTAAAAATTAAAAAAAATAATTTCATGAAGTTTGACCAAGTTAAGATGGTCAGACATACGAGTTTTAATATTTTTTATAAGTTGTAATAAAAAAATTATAATTAATTATTTACTTGGAAATAAATTACAAAAACATATGCATCACATCAGGGCATGTGTCCTCTACTTATATCTAAAATATTATAAAAAAAAATATGATCTTATTGTGGTTAGGGTGGTCAGACAGACACGCACTTCTTATTTTTTCCTTGAAATTTAAGTGCTACTACATTGAAATTTCAAATTTTGACCAAATAGATTATAATTTTTTTTAAATAAACCTAGTAGTTTAGCAACTACATTCAATTTTCTATAGATTCTATTCTTACATATTTTTGAAATAATATACATAACTTATTCAAATTTTTACGTCAGGTTGCCTAACTCTGATTTTTCTAAATTTTTTACCACTTAAGGGCCTATTTTTTCCATGATGATCCTGCACATACCCTACATTATCATCCTTTTTCAAGGTTTCTCACAAAAAACCCTAGAATATGAATTAGGTGAGATAAAGTCCTGAAGAACTGCATCTAACATACCCATATCATCAAAACTAAAAGGTTTGGGAGATAGGTTGTCGGTGGTGGGTTTGGGTTTGTCATCACAATCCTTAGTGGATGAGCTTAGCGAGAGAAAGCCCTGTAGAGCTTCATATAACTTATCTAAGTCATCACTACTAAAAGGTTTAGGTGATTTAGTTTTCCTATAGTGAAGGATGGTGTGCATTGTTTCATGTGAGGTTTCTAAGGTTTTGTTTTCATGTTCCAATGAATTTTCTTTAAAAGAACTAGGAACTAATGTTGAAAATGAAACTTACAAAGATCTAATGCTACTCATATATGCCATCAAAGTAAAATATGTTTATGCTAATGAAAATCATATAGCATAAAATAACCGAATTGAAATAGAGCATTAACTAAAACAAACAAAAACTTTAGAAACTGGCAAGTAAATGCAGAGATTACTAATGCAAAATGAACACTAGGACTAGGTCGCCCAAGGTTACGACTTAGTCCTAGTAGGGTTATTTTTAACTTTTTAATGAGTTTTCTGATGAAAAATGCTATGTTTTGGACTGTAAGGTGTAGATCTAAATGACATATGCAAAATTTCTCTACTATGTAAGGAAATAAATGCAAAAAATGAGCTTTTTCACTAATACAAAGTATGAAACCCTAGGATGCCTTTTTAAACAATGTAACATACAATGCAATGCTAAGAGAAGAGGTTCCTATGGTTCAAATGCAGACTAAATAAAAAATAAGATGTGTCTAAATACAGGTTCACAAGAATGAACCACAAAATTTATGTTTGGGTGAAGGAGGGGTTCCCCTAAAGCTTCCCAAGGTTTTCACCTAGAAGAAAGGGGATTTCCTTTGTGTACATAAATCTTGGGATTCATTCAATATTAGGGTTGGATATGATTTAAATGACTATATGAAGTATTCTAAATGCAAGAATCTGATAAATGGAGCTAACTATTGCATGCAAGCTAATGAAATCCACATTGTTTGAAAACACATGATGTTATGCAACAAAGATGAAATAAAGACTATACAAAGAAAGATAATAGAATAGATCAAGCAAGTGCACCTGGAAAATGATGAGGGCCAAAGTGGAGGTTGCAGAGGCTTCTAAAAATTTGGAAAATGTGACTTTTATGCCCATTGGGACACTTATGCCAAGTTGGGTGACCTAGTCCCAGTTCTGGTAAACTGCTTTGGGCTCTGTTTCAACCAACTGGGTATTCAAATGTACCAAAATATTTGATAGAAACCTCTAGTGGAACTAGGTCACCACTATTGGCGACCTAGTCCCTTTCATCTTTTCAGGAAATCTGAAAGTGGAGTCAAAATTCTATAGTTTGTATTATGCCTTTTTCATTGAAATTTGGGCCCAGTTTTACAAAATCACTTGCAAAATAGAATATATTTTGGTTTCTAATATGGGGTTTTCCTTGGTCAAACCCCTAGTTTGTATATAAACTTTGAAAGAGATAAGAAATTTGTAAAAACCCTAGCCCTAAGTGTGTTTAGAACTAGGAAAGTTTGAAGTAAAGAAAAACCCTATTCTATTGTGCTAGAATAAGATGTGTGAGTAAGATTTGAATGGTGCAAGACTTCAATCCAAGAAACCCTACAACATTACAAATGAAATTCTAAAAGAATGCAAATGTGATGCAAACCTTAAGTCTGAAGATAGAGACAAAATGGAAGATGAAATCACTTTGAAAACAAGTCTTTAGATGTGATTTGGTGGCTAGTTGCATCTCCTCAACCTAGATTTCTCCATGATTCGCCATAGGCATCCATGATCAACCCTTTGCAATGTGAGATCTTGAATGAGAAGTGAACTTGAAGACCTGAAAAAACCCTAGTTTGTTGTCTTAAGCTTTAACTTTGTTGTATAAAGAGAGATAAATCTTCTTGTGGAAGATGTTCAATGCTTGATTCTTGAGATTGGCTTGTGAAAAATGACTAAGGAACCTAAAAGAGAGTGAAAAATGACCTATAAACAAGTATTTATAAGAAACAATACCTAATTGTTGGTTATTTTGACCTAAGAGGCTGACACCCATCAAGAATTTTATCAAGCCAAACATTTTCTTGCTCAAAAATACAAATAACCCTAAAAAGACTAGGTCGCCACCTTGGGTGACCTAGTCCTACAAGGGGTTTTCGAGGTAGGATATGTTAATTTTGAGTGATTTTGGTGTTGTTTATCGGGGTGTGTATGATTCCTTAGGTAAAATAAGCCTCAAAGTAAAAAATAATGAGTCTTAGGGGCCTATAAATGTTGTTTTACGAGGATGAGTGGTGCAAGGGTACCTAAAGTAGGACCAAATTAGGCACAAAATTGTCTTTTTCTTCAAAGGCATACAATTTTTGGTGACACACCTTCTTCACTTACAAATCTTCACATACAAAGAGAGGGGAAATTTGGTTTTTTGGTGAATGGGGGTTTTCGTTGGTCAAACCCCATTTTGGTAATTAAACCTTGAAATGAAATAATAATGAAAGGAAGGAATGATGAATGAACACTATCTTTTGGCAACTCACCAAACCTATTAATAGTTTCCCTTGGAGGTTTGAAGTCTAACACATATCTCCAAGGATTTGATCTTCCATAAAATGGCTTTATTGGATGCTTGAATGCTTGAAACCTACATCATAATGTTAGCTCCAAAAACATGCATAAATGAAAATAAATTTGACATGATGCTTGAGATCTTGAATGTTGTTGGAGAAGATTGATAAATCTAATCTTGAATTCTCTTGACAATAAAATTTACTATAATTTTTTCTCCTTCAAAAGTCTTAGGATTTGAATTGATAAAATGAGCTTGTATTTATAGGTAATTTTTTAATTTCCTGATAAATTATTTTTGATAAAAGGCCAAGGCCTAACAATTTATATTAATATAAGCAAAACACATTACAAGCTTAAACAAAATTATAGTACTAATTAATAATAGTTAACTTCACATATCAAAATGTGTCAAGATTATATGACACTACCACCTTTTTACCCCTATAGTAACCATTTGCATATGACTTTCATATACAAATATTTCAAAATTCAAAAACTCTCATAGCTATATGGTAGTAAAAAATTTCACAGTAAAAGCTACAAAGTATTAACTATAAACATAACTACATATTTATATCCATAATCGCATATTTATATCAAAAATGTACTACGATTACTAAAGTTAGAATCATTCTTCCATTTATGCAACAAGTTCTTCAGGTCCTTGGCAATTGACATTTAAATCTTTGTCATTTTCACCCTTGCGTTCTTGTAGGTTTTCATTTTCCCCTTGGTTTTCGACAGGTCTTTGTTGATTTTCCTGAAGAAAATTTGGTAGACTCGGGTGGCCATGTCATGCTTGGTGATTCAACAGATAAGATAGAATATAATATTTCTCCTTGATACTATCGACCATTTGGAAACCCAATTTCCTGATAATTAAAATTTAAAATTTGACAATTGCAACTTGAATTTGAATCGTAAAAATGCCTCCAAAAACATATTAAAAAATGTGGTCTTAAGTCTAAGGAGGACCCATTCGCCCTTGGGAGAATGGGTCCTAGGCCCTAAACCTAGGACACACATTTTTCAAGATGTGTAATTTGATGTTTGCAATTATTTAATGCAGGCCCCCCTTTCAAAAAACAAGATTAATTAGGCTTTTGAATGCATAATTGTGTCAATTAAAGGCTTGCTTAAGTCCAATTAATTAAGGGGAGGCAAACAAAGTATGAAAATGTAAAGGGGTACGTTTTTCGACATTACACTAGGAACCACACATCTTTGTGATTTTATTTTTCCAAATTGCATGTAAAGAATGGGGAATGTTTTTCATCTTCAAAAGACTCTTCAATATAGTTGGCTCTTGATTTATTCAAATCATTTTTTTCTTTCTACATTTAGATTCATAGTGTTCATATATTTCATAATACTGACACTAGATGCTTCTATGATCCACATAACTTCTTCCTCTTCCTCTTCCTAGGTAAAAGCACAAATGTGTGTCACACTTTATAAAGGAAGCAACCAACACTGATCCAAATTTTAAACTTGAATCACTAAAAAGTGACATATATGTTTTGAATTTTGAAATAATGTAAACTAGTAAAATATATGTTTTAAGTATATTTTATGTTTATATTTAAAAATAAAATAAAAAATATATATTTTAAATTAGTTTTTAATAAATTAACACTATAATTTACTTGCTGATAAAATGTTGGAAAATGAAGTTGCATGAGACACCAAACTTTTTATAGTAAATTTATTTGTTTTTCTTTCAATTTTTTTGTGTGTATTTATAACTTAAAACTTTAGCGTATGGCTATTTTTTTTTTTCAATTTTGATAAATATATATTTTTAAATAAATATTTAAATGTGTGTGAATCAAAAATAGTTTTTTCCATCAGATGTCAGCTTTCATATTAAATATTTATCTAAAATGGAAAAAAAATTATACCATCTTGAAATAGATTCTTTTATCTAGTGCATCATATTTTTTTCTATTTTCCTTAATAGGTTTTAATATTTTTCCTTGGTATAGTAATCAATCTAATATTTTGTGTTGATAACCTACTTTTAGTGAAAAAAAATATAAATATAAATAATAATTAAAACTATTAAAATAAATATATTTTTGAAAACTACACTTACGGATCTACAAAAGGTTATTATAATATTTAAAAAATAAATGTTATTTTTATTAGTAGAAGTTACTGAAATTTCAAGTTTTTTGAATAATTTTATTTGTTTTGGTAAATTGGACTCAAAGTGGCGATCCATATATTTTTAGCCAACAATTTTAGTTGAGAAAGTTGTAGAATTATCTAACTTAGCTAGAATGAATCTTACTAAATCATATGTTTCACCAAATATGATTTTTAGTTAGAATTACTTAAATTAAGTTGTGCTGATAAGTTGGATGAAAGTGATACATATTTGTGTTTTTACCCTCCTCTACCTCATCGTCCATTACTAGAAGAAGACCCACCTTGAGATTTATTTGTGTGAGATGGAGGAGTTGTAGACATTTATTCAATTCTTAGAGTAGATTGGAAGGCTTGAACTAGGTTTTCTATAGAACACATGCACGCTATTCATGAAATTGCAAAGAAGCTATAAACTCTACAACTTTTAATGTGGTTAGATCTTTACTTTCTTCAATGGCTATGAACGTTGGATCTAATTTTGGAGAAAGGGATATAAAAAAAAATTATACAATTTTTCGCTCTATGACACTTTCCTCTTCAATTTTAAGATGATTCACAATACTTTGAGTCCTAGTAATAAATTCTTGAATAGACTCAGCTTCTTTCATCCTTTGAATGATGAATAGAGTTTGATTGTCCTTCATCATGTCTTCTTTCAACTAAGCTCGTTGATTTAAAGTTAAGGCATTCAAAACATTCTAATCTACAAGTTCTGTGTATCCCACTTCTACTAATTCTTAGAGATCTTGGGATAATAGTAGTCTTCATCTGTATGCTCCAATATTCATAGTTGTCTTTAGTAAACAGTGGAAGTTGGAATGGAAAATTACTGCCATTTTCCATTCTAAGATTTCTTGGAGTTGATTCCTTTTGCGAGCAATTTCACATGCCTTGTCTATGCTTCCATATTTTTCATGGCATGATTAGCAATGCATATTCAATCAAGATTTTTGTGCTAACCATATACTAGCAAAGGTTAAGGAGTTGGAATTTCTACCTACCAATTGCATTTACTCAAAAAATTCACATAGTTTCTAAAGTGTTTCATACTTGTATTTTGTCAAATAGTTCACTTGCCTTGTCTAAATGTACAAATTCACATCCCTTGTCTAGGTGTTGAGATTTACATCTTTTGTATGACTCTTTTTTTTTAATTCCTTATCTAAGTTATGAATTGTGTGCATCTCTACCAAGATTTTCCAAGCTTATCTATCTTCTAGTATGCTTGTTAGGCACCCACACCCTATTTCAAAGTTCCCCTAGCAGTGTAGGCAGAGGGAATGCAAGCAAAGGTTGAGGTATTTGGATTTGCATCTCCAGTAAGCTGCAAGAAGTGGAATGGGAGGCCGATAATGAATGTGTTCTACAGCTTGGCTATCACGAAGGTGCTTCTGTTCTTGCTTGAGAAGGCCTTCTGGCAATGGAAAATCAAGAGGGGGAATCTGCTGGTCTAGCTGAAGGACAAGTTTGGATTCGACACCAAAGAGGTAACAACGAAAGCATTTTCATTGGTCCGAGGATGAATTTTCTCAAGTCGATTGACGCCTAGTTTATGATGCTCATTTCGAACAAATGTTGTGTGCCATCAGGATTATGCAGGACATGGTCGAGCGCCTCCTGGAAATGCTCAACTGGAAGAATCACCATGAACAAGAGATTTGGAAGGCTGTGATAAAGATTGTTTGTAATCTTGTTAAAAAGAATCACAATTCGCTTCATGTGGTACGGATCCCTGGGGCTCTAGAATCCATTGCTTCCTTGCTCTATGACTCCACACGCAATGAGCCCCAAACCTATGGCTATTCAATTTTTAGTCATTTCAGACTTTGTATTTTGAAAAACCTTGACATAGACCATGGCAATTGTGTGAAGATTGGAAGCACCAAAGGCCTACTTCCCAAAATCACACACAATTTATAGACATACATGTCGCCAATGGCATCGAGCAAATTCACCGTCGGAAAATTCACCATCATGAAAAATTCACCTCAAGGAAAATTAATCACAAACTTTTAAAGTGATGAATTTTCTTCGAGGATGAATTGTTGATGGTGAATTTTATTTGAGATGAATTTGTCATGGCGGTGAATTTTCCGACAGTGATAAATTTTCCTAGAGCTGTGCCAATTTCTCCAAATTTCGAGTCAAGACTTTGAGGCTCTCCCTACGACTGCTGAAAATGCTGGCGGCTAGTAAGGGTGAAACAAGAAATGTGTCAAGGAAAGAGATATTGAAAAATGTCTTTAGAATAAGGAATTTAATGGAGTTTCTTCTCTATGAGGGCTCCAAATCCTGGCCATTGAGACGCTCACCAGCCTTGCTCTAGAAGAGGAATGCAGGGAGAGCATTGGAAGCACCAGTAAAGTTTTGAGTAATCTTTTCTCTGTATTTTTCATGGAGAGGATCAACACTAATGAAGATGAGGTGATGAGGCAATTGGTGAGCAAGGTAGCCGAAGCACTCACTCTGCTTGCACTCCACAATAATCACAACTGTCACGCGATGATTTAACTCAAATTAACGTGGCATCGTAGTAGAAATGGCCATATGATTAGATATTTTGATTGGTGTGCTCAACGATTCTGTTTAGGGAGTTCATGCGGCAAGAATTCTTCAGAACTTATCCAATAACTGTTGTGCTTAAGATGTTTAAGGTTTGAATTACATAATTTCGTGCACACCTCTATTGTTTTCCATCATTCAGGTCTTAAAGCTTGTGATGTAGGAATAAGGTACACTTCAGCCAGGAGGGCTGGGCTTAAACATCACACACTAAGCATTGACTTAGTGTGTGTTGTTTCATGTGGGCCCTACTAAATTTATCTCTCTTTCTCTTTACTAGAAATTCCGTTAGTCTGAATCCATTTTAAGGTTTATTTATATTATTTCACCATGCATTGGTGAGTACCTTTACTTTTTTTTCTCTTTATTTTTTTTTTGCTGATAACTATATTATTTTAGTGCTGTTTGTCCTTAATAACTATAATATTTAAGTTATTTTTTAATTTGAATACTTAAATTTATTTTGTAATTATATTTAATATATTTATATTACTATTTAATGTTTATTAAATAATATTAATTATTAAAATAAATATTATAAAATTATATTTATTAATACATTTATATAATGATATATTATTATTCAAATAATATTAATTATTATTGAATAATAATTATTTGTATTTGTCAATTATTGTCATTGAATAATTAATAATTATAGTATTTAAGCAATTATTCAATTTGATTAAATAATTTTATTTTATAATTATATTTAATATATTTATATTATTATTCAATATTTATTAAAACATATTAACTATTAATGATAAATATTATAAAATTTTATTTATTAATATATTTATATATTGATATATAATGTATTCAATATTAAAAATTTATTATGATTCAAATAATATTAATTATCTTTGAGTAATAATTATCTTTTTAATAAATATTAAATATATTATATTTACTAATTATAATTAATATATAATATATTATTTAAACTACAAAGAAATAAATAAATTTAAATTAATATAAAGTACATTTAATATATTTAAACTATAAATAAATAATATTATTAATTATACATCAATATATAATATAATATATTTATTCACATAATATAGTATTTAAAATTTTAATAAATATTTATTAATTATCATTAATCTATAATATATTATTTAAACTATAAAGAAATGTATTTATTTAAATGATTATTATTTGAATTATTATTTAATCATTATCAAATAGTAATTTAAATATATTATACATCAACATATAAATGTATTAATAATTAATATTATTTCAACTATATTTAACATAAAATATTAATATTAATGATAACATATTATTATTAAAATAATATTAAATATACAAATATATATTATATTTAATCATATATAATAATAACTAATAATTAATAACTATTATTAATATGAATGTTAAATATATTATACATCATTATATAAATATATTAATTATTTATATTAAATATCTAATTTATTTATTAATTATTATAAGTATTATTAATATTAAACAATTATCATTAGTATATGATACATTATTTATGATCAAATTCACACACAAAATATTAAATATATTATCATTAATTATATAATATCATATAACATCAATATATATAAATGTTAATATTAAAATTAAATGTACTATGAGATTAAATATATTAATAATTAGCATTTTTTACAATTTTTATGCCATCAAATTATTCAAATAATAATTAAAATATATTAAATAATATTTAATTATTATTATTATATATTTCTTGATAGTTTAAATAATATATTATATATTAATTATAATTATTATTAAACATTAAAAATCAATATTATTTAATAAACATTCAATAATAACATAAATATATTAAATATAATTACAAAATAAGTTTAAATATTCAAATTAAAAAAATAGCTTAAATATTATAATTATTAACTGCAAACGCAATAAAATAATATGGTTATCAGCGAAAAAAGATAAAAGGGCAAAAACGTAAAGGTACTCACCAACGCACGGAGATATGACGCAAAATAATATAAATAAACCTTGCAAGGGATTCAGACTAATGGAATTGCCAGCAAAGAGAAACGGAGATAAATAATAGAGCCCACATGAGACAGCACACACTAAGTCAATGCTTAGTGTATGATGTTTAAGCCCAGCCAGAAAGGCTTCAGGAGGCAGCTCAAATCTTCAAGTTTTTCAACAAATCAGGCGTGGATACTGTATTTAACGAGGCGGCGATTAGTAAGAGATTATTTGTGATGCGATTGGCATCCTCGTCCATCAATCAAGGTTCCCTATATTATAAGATTTTGTATTGAGCTCGTGATTTCTATGCTGGCTGGAGAAGGACAGAGCATGTTTTCTGTCGGGAAGGCTAGAATTGGAGGACGCTTTGACACGTGTGCAGGAAACGACGTCGGAGATGGAGGGTTACAGTAGCTTATCGGGGGGCATTGGTCTCACCCGACACCACACCACCATCCACTGCCTTGTAAACACTGCCCTCTCATTGTTTTCTTCTTAATTCAAATGCACAGAGTTTCTCTGTGTACATACACTATTGTAACTTGTTATTTGAGCATTTCTCTGAGTTGGAATTAATCTACATTTAGATTGACCTAAAGTGAGCGCCGTGTGAATCCCACGCAGTCCAGTGACATGGGCGATGATTGCGGAAGACTTAACCTCGCGTGTTTTGTGGTCATTTCTCCTCGCCAATCTTTCATTGTTTTGTTCATTGTGTCGTGTCGAGAATAGACTTTCGAGTTATTTTGCAGACGTACGATGATAAACTCTTTCACTTATTTAAAAATATTAAACTTTGTTATCGTTTGTCGTAATCTTTCTTTGTGGGAAGTCCCCACCCTGGAGAATTTCGAGCAATCCGATTGTTTTAAATGTGTGCCATTTGAGGATAAGAGAATGTATGATGAAGCTCCTGCTCACCCGGATGTGAGAATTTGTTGCACACCCACGATTTATCAAAGTTAATCACATATTTGATACGGCAGTACTAGTTTTATGTTGAACTTACTTCTTTAAGAATTAAAGATCGGGAGGTATTCATTCTATTGTTCTCATTTGAAACACAAACTTAATTTCGTCTTTTATAGTGTGAGGGTCTTCCACTAAACAAGATTTAATCTTTTAGAACCATTCAACTTCACTAGCAAACAAATCAAAGATCCATTGATACTTACAACAAATTTAAAAGTTTTAGTAATTTTAAAAGAGGGTTTCAAATACTTGGTTGTTACTTCTCTTAGGAATTGTTTTGGATTCACTACTTTGTATTAATTATTAAATTTGTTGTGATTTCTAGCATTGTCAAAAAAAAAAAAAATAATAATTTGTTTATTATGTGTATGGGATGCAATATGTGTATGAGTAGTTAGCTAATTGATGTTGCGTAGTGAAGAATGAAATTAATATTTATCTTTAAGGATTTTCCAATATTGTATGTGTTCTAGTTTACATTGTAGTGGTAGCTAAGCATGGAAATTGTAGACATGCAAAGGGTTGATATGGCACGTTGGAGGTTGAGCTTGCGAGCAATAGATGGATTTTATTCAAGATTTGAGATTGTACCAATAAATATTTGTGTTTAGTATGTGTTTTCATATTATTAGTTAACTATGTTCCTATTTAATCCATTTCCTTATCTTTTTGGACTTGCTCAAAATGTACTACTTAAAAAAATAAGATACTAGCAAAAGAAATTAAACATCAAAATTTTAACATATTCTAAATGTATAACAAATTGCATGGTTAGAAAGGTAAGAAAGAGATTTGTAGGGCATAAAAACATAATTGATTATGTTATTCAATGATTACATCTACATTTATGGAGTGGTGCAAAGGCAATAATTAAACAAAGGCAGTTGAGTAACTACATACTCATACTTATACCACAAGTTACAATGTAATATGCTAACATTCCCCATTTATTACATTGCTACTATAAATGTATCATCAAAAAATAAAACTTCACCTTGCTAAGGGACCCCCTTTAAGGCTTACATTATAAAACTTGTTGATTACAAAATATATAAACATCTTTGTGATGATCTTTCTTTGAAGAAACAAATCCTGAATCAAGTGGAACTCCACCAAGTTTCCTTGTGACTCTCATTGTTGTAGCTCCAAGCTAAATTCTTGAGTTATTTCTCCCATGAACTCGCAAATCATAGACCGAGTTATTGAACAACTATACACCAAGTTGTCTCCTTGACCTTCACAAAGGTATAATTCTTAGTCATAGTCTTGTGAACTCTTTGGGAAACCATCCATGCTAAGCTCTTCAACAAACCCCTTACTTGTCTCCAAAAATCAAAAATCACAATATATATTTATTCTTCAAATTTGGCAACAACAAAGAAAAGAAAGAAAAATATTAAAACCAAAATTGCTTCTCATGAAAAGCATCATCTCAAAGTGTGAAGTTGACTTGAGATGATGCAAATTCCTCCATCCTTTGGTACCACCAACCACCAATAAAATAGCTCAAAAGTACTAATCCACCAAAAATAGCACTAGAGGAAGAACTACAACCTTTGAAAGAGGGATAAAAAATAAAATTTACACTCTTGATCAATCACTCCATCGATAAACCCATATGTCAATGCTTCCACTACATACATGTAATTGTCACTATCAATATCCTTACCTACCATAGGTAGAAAATCTTTGAAAACCCAATCAAGACAAATAATGTGCAACCATGATCGATAATTAACTCATTAATGTGAATCTCTAAACCATAAATCACCAATCACTCACAATCTCCATGATATTAATCAACATTAAAAAAATTAATAACAACCATGAACCAACTATTCGAGTAGATGCAACCTAAAATATGATATTATATATTTTTTATTTAAGGAAGAAATAGGTTTTGAAGGGGCCCCAAACCCTTTAATAGCGAAATAGAGATAGATATAGCATGACCGAGTATAATTCAAAGAGAAAAAAGTTGCTAGAAAAGAAAATCCATAAAAACTAGCAAAAGCCTAGCAACAAGCCAACCACTAGGCCAAATTCTTTAGGATGTTCGCCACCTTCTGCTCTAGTTGGTTCATGTTGAGCATCGCTTTCTTTAGCTCCTGAATGTTGACAGGGGCCTTATCTTCCTTTCTCTTCAAATTCTCTCTAGTTCTTTTGCTTGGACCAACAGACTCCTCCCTCCCTTTCTCTTTTTCAACATCCAATTCCACGACAATCCTCTCCTAATAAACATTCTCCAGATTATCAACCATCATGTTCATTGTATTCGCAATAGATTTTAAAACCTTGTGGCTCATGTTCAACACCATCTGGATTGACTCTTTTATATTCTTGAGCTTGTACTCCATAGCATAAATATTTTTAATCATGATTACTCTTTAATTTTTGAAGATCTTCAACTATTTTCTTGAGGCAGTCCACCATGTATTTATTTTCTTCCTCACTCCATAAATCAGTAGCCTTATCTTTGTCTCTGATTGTATGGTCAATCAACTCAGGCCCTTCCAACTTGCTACTCATAGCCCTCTGTTTCAACTTAATTTCCTTAATCTCAAAAAACACCCATCTCGTCAATCTGAAAAAGTCCATAGCCCCATTGTGAACAATGGTGAGGATTTCAATAGGGAACTCAAGTTAGGCTTTAAAATAATGGTCATTTGCATTGAGGTCACTGGGAAAATGAGGCCTATCCTCTCTGTCAGTGGCAGGGTATCTAGAGTACTTTGATGATGGGGCTCACTGATCCTCCTCATGATCAAAATCATAGGAAGGGTCCACCAAATCCTTTCTTTTAACCTTCTTCTAGGGAGAGGCAATATATTTTCCTTTCACCTTAGATTTGGCACCTTTAGAGCCCGAGAAAAAAATCTTAACTCTGCCTTTAGAGGTCAAAGAACTAGGTTTAGAGGGGGCGCTAGCTTTTGTCTTGCCTTTTCTACTACCCTTCCTCAAATCCTTCGAGGTCAGGCCAACCTCATCCTCCAAATCCATTTCCCATTCATCCTTTTTCGTGTAACTTGTGCCCAATTCTTCCTTAGTAGAAACCGAGTGGGGAGAAGGGGACAGTTGGGACAGGGCCGACATGGCTTTAAAATGCTCAATAATTAAGACAAGCAAGCCTTCATGAAGGATAGGGTATCTAACAGGGTTCATGCTATGGTCATTAAGGCTAGAATTCAAAGAGGTGAACAAATAGAAATAAAAAGAAACCCTTACCTGATGCTGGAAGTGGTTGAGGAACATGAAGTGGTAGCCAAAGACCCTAATGTATCTCTCATCCAGAGTGATGTATTCCATAATCACCTTTAACACCTCCTACAAGAGCAACTTAATGCTCTTGGAGTCGTAGAAGCTTTTAGAGACCCTATGAAGGTCCTCTTTTTCCTTCTCTATCTTTGGAAAAATTTTCACCATCAGGTGTGAGAGTTTCCTATCCCTATAAAACTTGAGACTCTCCATAGAAAGCCTTGTCACCTCGGTAATCAACTACTCATCGATGCAAACCTTTCTCCCAAACAGATTAATTTTACCATTCTTCCATTCCTTGGCAAGGTACCTCATTACCTCCGAGTCCCAGCCATGAAGTTTTTCAATATAAGGGGCGAGCCCCCCTTCTCCAATAGTGGCCATACCTTAGCATTCTTCCTCAGCTCCTCACAGTCCATCAGTTCTGCACAGCGGTGATAACCACCCATTTTTAAAAAGTAACAAAATCGCTTAGAAGGCTCTTGAAAGCAACACAAAGTAATCGCCAAAATAACTGGAAAGCATGCGAGGCAAAAAATATCGGAGTAGCTATTAAGACTTTGGTACTCTGGCCTTCGATGTGGCATTATTAAACAATAGTTCCAAGACTGCATGACTTGACACTCCTCTTCCATAATCATTAATTGATAGGGAAATTAGAAGACTTCTTGTGGATTCTATCATACTTTAGTAAGGCTATGACATCATCCTCCAGCTTGTCACCCCTTTGCCACATGGTTTTTTCATTGGCCTAAACACCCTTGTTAGCAAAAAAGTTTTCCACAGTATTAATTTCTCGGTAGGCATGGGAAATGAAGCATTTTTCAAAAGAGCTTATAATCCTTTTAAAAAAAATAATCCAACTTTCTATGGTCCATGAAGGCTTTTGGAGGCCCTTGATACATTGGATGATATTGTTAGAGTCCCCTTCTAACCAAAAATTATTGCAGTTCAATTGATGGGCAAGATTTAAAGCTTGGAATTCCCTTATGGCTTCAACAAGGTGGTTGGTCTGGGTGACAATATGATATTATATGTTGTAAACAACTAATTATCCCTCAATTATCACTTCAAATGACCATGTGAATATTTTTAGTGTGAATCATAAAAAAACTATAACTGTACCAAATCATATGGATGACACTAAAAAACAATTGGACAAAGATAATATCGATTTCAACCAATGGTGGACCCATACACTAACCAACCTTATACCTCTTGTATTAATGGAAAAAGTATCCATTTTTCTGGCACTTGGAAATAATTAACAACAAATGAACATAATAATGCCTCGATTTAGTGTTGGAATGTGTTTTACACATTCAAATTGAATCTAGGGCCCTTTTTAATAAAATATACTTAAATTGTATCTTATTTAGGGTGTTGTAAAGTGATCTCTTACACTTTCATGCTAATCTAGGGTTTCATTAATTAATTGAGCTTTATTGGTCCTTTAATTTAAATCTAAGCCTTATTAATTACATTTTTCAAGGATCTATCTTAACACTCGTTAATGATATTGCATGACATTTAACTTGGAAAAATTGGAGTCCTAGAAATTTGTACTAGGACCCATTCAACTTTATTGGTGAATGGGTCCTCCTAACATATGACACCCCTTTCTTGGTGCATTTGAAATCAGTTTTTGATGTTTTTCATCCCCTCGAAGCTTGGTCCTAGGAAATTGTGCTAGGACCCATTCGCCCAAGGTAGCAAATGGGTCCTCCTCACATAGGACACCCTTTTTTATTTGTGGCAAGATTTTAATGATTTTCAATCCTAGATCTGATGTCAGCTTGGATTATTTGAATTTTAGGGTTAATTCTTAGATTTAGCATAAATATAAGGTTAATTCACATAGTTTCATCCTAGAACTTCATAAGCAATGAAGAGCACTTACACAAGATTTGACAAGAGCATTGTAAAGCATTTCAAAGGAATTCAAGGGTGTATTATCAATTTTTTATTGCAACAATGGGTGCTGCCACAATAGTGGTTTACACTTTCTGGGAGATCTTTATTTTTGTTGAAATCACATAGTTTTAAGAAATATATTGATTTAAGCCTTGAAAAGTTCCATTTAAAGGATTCCAATTGAAGAGGGTTTGATCAAACCACCTTAGACCAAGCCCCCTTGGAAAGAACCCCCCTAGTTTTAAACCATACCTATAATGAAGTCTCCTTTATACCTATCAAAATGCTCATAAAAAATAACTTTTGATTTACCTTTTGGGAGATCAAATGAGTTCATTTAAGATTTTTTTTTGTAAGTATGTAGTCCTTATTACAAGTTTCCAAAAAAGTATAATTTTAATTAAATTTAATTTGATTATTATATTTATTTTTTATTTCTTGTGAATGTAGGTTTTTCGCCGAAAATCAAGCTCTATGTTATGCACATGTGGAAAAATAGTAGATTATTAAAATAAAATTTTAAAAAATATGTTCAGGCTAGGTAAATTGATGTCCTTGATCCATTAATTTTTTTTTGAATTTCGTACATATAGAAAAAGTTATGTTGTATGTACAGTCTGCCTATGTTTGAATTGTAATTGGTTTAACTTCAAAACTTGATCAAGGAAAAAATATTTAATAAAACACTATGAAACCAAATGAACTAGTTAGATATTGTAGTTACGAATCTAAATTAAAAAAAAAATGAATTTTATCCTTCATACAAAAAAAGTTATGTTGTATATAGTGAGCATCACTTCTTAAAAATGTTGTTTACTGATAAAAACTAGTTTTCGAATGAGATGAAAAAAAAGTGCAATCTAATTCCAAAAAAATTGAGAAAAATATATTTAGAATCTATAGACAAAACTTTGTAAATCACTATTTTTCATCATCTTCAAATTCCTGATGGTTTAGCCACTATAGGAGCTCGAAAGTGAAGATTTAGTTTAAAAAAATTAGTTCAGTGTCTAGTTTGCCCAAATATTGTAAACTGGTATTCTGGGATCACCCCAATTCAAGATCATATCATCATGTCAAAGGCATAATGCACCAAGAATTTGGCTGAGCTAATGTTTTTGATGTAGCATTGAAGATCCAATTCAAGAATTGATTCATATCCAATTCAAGATCTAGATATACATTCTACATGGCAACTTCATGTTAGTTTGCAGATTTACATTCCAAGACAACTTCCAAGGTATCAACATTTCATGTTTCATATTTCATGCTTCAATTTCAATGTTTCATCATAAGGTTTTAATACCTAAAAGGGGTTTGACTAAGAAAAACCCCTATCCTCAAACAATCAACAAGTTTTTCTCCTCTTTGATGTGTGTTTGTAGGTTTCTAGGTTGAAGATCAAGTGGAGAACAAGATTGAAGCAAAATTGCCAAAGTTGTCAAGTTGCAAAGTTGTCACCTACATTACGAGAACATGAAAATAAAGCTACAAGATTTGTTTCAGGTTTTTGGAAGCCGATCACCGAGGAGCTAAGAGTGTAGATCTTGAAGAACATAACCCAAATCTTAGTTTTCAAAACCCTAATAGGGACCCATTCGCCAGTAAAAGCGAATGAGTCCTTCGTGACATAAAAATAACAATTTTTCAGCAAGAAACACACCATTCTAGCCTCTCAAAACTTCCCTCATTATTGCTATAATTGTTAGGATTGAGTTTTTATTTTTATTTGCATCATATCATACACATAATTGTATGTTTTAATGGTGAGAATTAGTGGTTCATCGTCTTGATAAATTCATTTTAATGCAAACCCTATTTTCCCCTTAAACATAACAGTGAACCCGATCTATTGAATATTGTAATTTTTTGATCTTGGAGTCTTTCTTCTCATCCTAGGTTAGATCATGCATTCATTGGAATTTCTTTTGCATTGAATTAGCATCTCATTTAGGGTTTCTTACTTTGCACTCAAACTTGCATCTCATTTAAAGTTTCAAATTGCATTGTTTTGCATTCTCTAAATCTAAAAAATACAAAAAAAATTCTGTCACCTTTCATATCATTTAGATATCATAAATTTTCATTTGAAAAAAAATAAAAAATTGCATTTCAAATTAGATCTTTGCATTCACCATTTCATTACCTTTTAAATTTGCATTTCATATTTCACTTTTAGAAAATATGAAACTAAAGGTTACTGTTACAAACCTGAGGTTGAAAGACATTCCAAAAAGCTTAAAAATCATTCCAAAACAATTAAAAAGCCCTAATCTAGGACCATTTCACCACTTGGGATGAATGAGTCCCTAATCAGTCTGGACTTGCATTTTTTAGCATTTGAAACTCATTAAAAAACACTTAAAAATCAATAAAAAAAGTTTAAAAATCCTCATCCAACACCCATTCACCACTAAAGGCGAATGAGTCCCTAGCTAGGTATTGATCTAAATTTTCTATAAATTGAAATCTTTGTTTTAGGCTTCTCTTTTCTCTTGTTACATTTTTGTTTCACTTTTTCATATTTGTTGTTTCATCAAATTCATTGCAACTAGCTTAATTTGCTTCATTTAGTGAATTGTCAAAAATCAAAATTGCATTCACAACATTTCATTTTTCAGTTCATTGCATTGTGTAATCAGAAAATTACTTTGTTGAAGTTTGAAAATCTAAAAATGGATAATTGTTTTAGCAATGTGTGGAAGTCCTTGTTTTCTTTGGTTGATGTTTCAAGTTATTTTTTGGAAATGACCTTAATACAATTGAACCTACTCCTACTCACACAACTTCTAATGCGTGTCCTCCTCATGTTGTTGACATCATTTGAGAAGATTATGCTAGTATGAATGAATTCATATATTATTGCCTTAACAATCTTGAGAATAATGCATCCTTTTACCCTTCTATGAAACAACCAATACAACTTGAGATGTTTGGTCTTTTACATCCTAAAACTGAGTCACAAACTAAGCCTAAGTTCCCTACAATACATGAATCCAACACCTCTAATCAAGAAAAAATTCAACCATCCTATGTTAACAAAGTGACCAACACTCCTATCAACCTTTAAGAGACTTATGGTCGAGGCTTTAGTATTTTAACTAACCAAGGATGTGACATAACTAATGAGCATGAAGTTCATAAAATTTTAGACCAATTTCCTATTGAACAAACAAAAGGGATAGGATATCAAGATCCTCTTCCCGACATAAGTTTCCTCCTTCCTAGAGAACAACTAATGCCTCATAACGATGATAAAGAAGACAAGATAATTTTAGGCCCTCCTACTCTATATCCACCTAGAGAAGTTGGTGAATCTAGCAAGCAACAAAGGCCTTACAAACTAAAGAAAATGAAATTCCCTTGTCTACCATCTAAAACTGAAATAAATTTACATATACTTCTAAGTCAAGGACTTATTACATTACCACCTATAAGAGAAAATCAAAAACCAAATTCTAAGAATAAAAATACATCACATTGTCGATATCATAGAGTTATTAGACATAGTAATAATAATTGGCATGCTTTAAAATGAATATTTAAAAAAATTGACACCATAAAGGTGGTCCCTTAAAGCGTGCTTCCACTCCTTTTCATGTAATAGTTTTAGGATCTTAAATAATCTCACTATTGCATGCTAAACACTCATTGCAAATCATTTTATTTTTTGCAAGGAACTCCTTCTCATCACCTATCTTTGCTCATCCTTTTCCTACGCTTAGCGGGGGCATGGGTTAGTTGGCCTTGTCCTAGATTTGGTATGTGTTGCTATCCCTTTGGCTAGTTGTCCACCTTTCGTTTATACATACCGATATTGGGATGTGAATGACTTGCTCTAGGTTGACTCACATGTGCTTTACTAGTCTTGTTATTTTTCATGTTTCTTTATGTGATCTTGCATGTGTGTAATGTCATCCCTCATGAAGTTTCATTTGATGTATATCTCTCTTTTTGTGCATTCTTCTATATGTATCTACATTCTTCTCTATGTCGTAAAAACTTTCCTTTCTATTTTCCATTTGTCTTGTCTTTTCCTTTTGGGGATGACACAAGGCGTCAAGACATTTAGGTCTCTTCCATGTTGACCTGAAAGGATTTTTGTTTTTTTTCACTTTCTTTGTTTCATTCTTCCAGTTCTATGAGTATTTGGGGAATGATGACCATTTCTCTTTAAAAACAATATTGTAGCAAAGACACATTGACCTTGAATTTGTAGATCCGTTATGTATTTTTGGGGAAACCCCTTCCTTCCTATCTCATGGTTTATATTTATTTTGCAAGCATATGACTTGGCATAGGGTTTTTTGAGGAAAGCTCTCATGTCTTAGGAGAAAACATTGGCTACTTTAAAGAAATTTCTCATAGTAGTGGTGTTAGCAATCGCTTTAAAGTGGGGGCATACATCAATGAAATCTTTCGACATATTTCATGATGTGATTTTCATTTTTCTTTGTGATGTGTCATTTTCTTGGTGGTGTCATTGGGTTTGATGTCCTCCAAGAGAGATATTTCTAAGCATATGATTTCCCTTAGTGGAATGATGTGAAGTGAAAGGCATCCCATAAGTGGTGATCCGATACTCTTTGAAATATCCTCTCTTAGAGACATTAGGCATGATGTTCCCTAAGAAGAAGGCCTTACATGAACAAAGAAAAATCCCCTTTAACAAAACCTTACAGACATGGCATTCAAAGATGTTCAAAAGCATAACATTGTGGTGCCCTATCGAGGTTGTTAGGAGGATAACTTCGGTATGATACATGAGAGGCTAATGTGACTCTCATTTTCCAACTCATTGGGATGACTCACGTAGTGGATAGACTGAGGTTCCACCACCCCAAAGTGAGCACGCATGGTTGATATAACTCACCTAGTGGATGGACTAAGGTTCCACTACCCCAGAGTGAGCAACACATGTTATAGACAAACAACCTCGTTCCACATTATGTTGGAATGGTTGTGCTTGATCCTTTGTTTATTTTTTCTTGGTCTTTGATAGGGTATGACTATGTGAAACAATGGAAAATGGATTTTATACTTATGGTTTAGGACATAGAGCAAACACATTTCACCACTATTTCATTTAAGGAAAACTCTAGAGATCTCAATCTAAAGTATGTAAAGGAGAGAGAGATATTGCTATAGGGTTGTCCTAGGGTCTGATTATAAAATAAAGAGGGGTTCACCACCAAGATAGGGCTTGGAAAGAGTAATGAAGCGCAAGAACTAATGCTTAAACCTAATGCAATGCAATCTTTTCACTAAATGACCTAGAAAAACATGTAAATCAGAATAAAAAATTGATATATGGAAGGTGTGCACCTAGAAACCAAAAGAGGATTGGATGAAGCTCTAAAATGATAGAAACACTGATTTTAATGCTAAATAGGACTCATACGCTAGACTAAGTGATTTAGTCCCAAATCACGGTTTTTGGTCTAGAACAGGTTTCTGACAATGTGGATCACGGATTTGCAAAAATCTAGAAATTGACCTATACTAGGACTCATATGCCAGAAGTGGTGTATCAATCTAGTTAGGGTTTTCTATAAATTCAAAGTCTGAATCTGCTCCTCAATTTCTTCTTTGTCTTTTCCAATTGATTTTTGGATCTAAAATCCTGATTTGCAACCTATATATGTTCTCCAATAATCTCCAATGCAAGGTGACAACTTTGACAACTTTGAACAATTTGAACACTTTGAAAATTTCTCCAAAATTTTTCTTCAATGTGTCTTCAACCTAGACCTAAAAATAACACACTAAAGAGAGGGGAAAATGTTGTTTTGTTAGTGGAAAGGGGTTTTCCTTGGTCAAACCCTATTTTTCTAATCAAACCTTAAAATGAAATGAAATTGAAAAAAGGATGATGAATGAACAACATGCAATGTTACAACTCACCAAACCCTAGCAATAAAGTGATGCAAACTTGTATGAAGTGGATCCAATGTATGTAGATATAGACTCTTGCTTGAATGTGATAGATCTTGAATTGAATGTTAGCTTGAATTATGAAACCCTACATCACAATTGTTAGCTCAAAAACAAACATGATGCATGATAATTTTGACATGATGCTTGATGCTTGAATAATGCTCTAAAACACTTGTTAATCTTCCCTTGAATGCTATTGAATGCTCTTGTAAACTCTTTAATCCTCTTCTGAACTGAAATTTTCTATAAGGATGCTCATTCAACTTGCTAGGTGTAAAATGAGTGTAAGAAACTGGTATTTATACTTGTTTATGCCAAATTTCCTAAAATTACAACACTATAAGCCAACATCAGATCTAGGAGGATAAAATCCCACCAAAATTTTTAATTAATTTAATTTTGGGGCATACGGAACTCATATGCCAGAAGTGGCATATGAGTCCCATTAGGCATTAATTATGGGAAAATTTTAAAAATTTCTTAGAAAGGTGTGAAATCCAGATTGAAACCCAAAAACCTAGGTGGGACTCATACATCCAAGGTGGCGTATGAGTCCCAGATTACTAAATCTAGGCCACACAACCTAAAAGCATATGAATTATGATTGGATGTTGATTTATGTCAGGATTATCCTCATAAATATGCATTAAATGAGGCTTTTGGATGCAAATTAGGAAAATTAAAGCATAAAGAATCCCAATTATTTATGAAAACCATACAAAAGTGTTAAAGTGTGCTAAAACATTTCACAATACTCTAAATAAGGTACAATTAATTTTATTTAGCTAACAAGGTCCCAAGACCTATGTGAATGTGTCAAACACATTACAACAATAAATCAAGGCAATATTAATTCTCAACTTAACAAGGAGGGCCCAAGCAAGAAAGGAAAAGTAAAGGGAAAAAAAATTTGTTGCCATACTATGTATCTTTTTTATTGCGGGTATGTGTAGGATCATGATGGACCAAAAAGTGGCAATATGATGGGTATGTGGCTGGCGACTTTTTTTTTACCCAAAATTGATGAAACGAAAAGGGTTTTGAAAGGATATTCTCAACTTTCCACCAATATAAATTATTATTTACTTTAAGTTTAATAAATAATTATTATTCATTTTCTATTTGAATTATGAATAAAGTCTTGATTGATAGGCTGATTGAAAAACATCTATAGCTTTTAAACGGTATCACATTTTTTGAATCCAAAACATGTGTCACATTCTATGCTTCGCATATTATAGGATTTTAAAAAAGAAAATTGAATTTCATGAAGTTTTGACCAAGTTAAGGTGGTCAGACATACGCGTTTTTATATTTTTTAAAATTTGTAATAAAAGATTTATAATTAATTATTTACTTGGAAAAAATTACAAAAAAATATGCATCACACCTAGACATGATTTCTCTACTTATATATAAAATCTTATAAAATAATATTATCATTTTATTGTGGTTAGGGTGGTCAAATAGACACCTACTTCTTATTTTTTCCCTAAAATTTAAGTACTACTACATTGAAATTTCAAATTTTAACCAAATACATTTTTATTTTTTTAAATAAACCTAGTAGTTTAGAAACTAAATTCAATTTTATAAAGATTCTATTCTTACATATTTTTGAAATAATATAGATAACTTATTCAAATTTTTATGTCAAGTTGCCTAACTCTGATTTTTCTGAATTTTTTGCCACTTAAGGACCTATTTTTTCCATGATGATTCTGCACATACCCTTGCGACATAATTAAGTGTCTTCAATGTCTACTTTAGTGTGATTTTTTCATGGAGGAAAACTCTCACTAAAGTGGGGGAAAAATGTATTAACATAAAATTATCCCTTTTTCTTTTATTTTGAAATAATAACAAATAAACATAATAATGCCTTGATTTAGTGTTGTAATGTGTTTTACACATTCACATTGAATATAGGGCCCTTTTTAATAAAATACACTTAGATTATACCTTATTAGTCTATACTTAGCCGATAGGGTATTTTGTTTGAATTTCTAGCCGGTATTTTTGTCAGCCCAGTCGTGAATTGGATTTTTCGGCACTAGAGATGTCCCAGCCGATATTGACTTGACTAGGTTTTTTTGTGGTGATGTTGAGCCTGGTAATTACGTGGATTGGTGGTGGTGGAGTTGGTGTACTCGATGTGTGGAAGTTTAATGGTAAGTGTTTGCTCGTGCAAGGGTTAATGTATCCTATCGTTGTTGTACAATGTCGATAGATGAAGTAAATGCAATAATCAATGTTGTGGTGTGGGAAAGTATAATTTGATTAAGTTCCATTGTCGAAAGAGCCATTGTGGTGTTGGTTTCATAGCAGACTATTATAAAAATTATCGCCTTCTGCTCCATTTTTTAGTAGATTGGAGTGTTTTAAAATTGTTGTGTTGTAAGTCATTTTACATGGGTATTTTGCATAAATGATTAATTTAATGTTCATTTATTTCACTGTTTGCTTATTGTTCCTTTTGATAGTATGTTGGAGGGTTTTAAAATTGATGTGCGATAAATTATATTGATTAAGTTGCATTGTTGAAAGAGTCCTTATGGTGTTGGTTCGATAGTAGACTGTTTAAAAAATTGTCGGCTTCGGCTTCATTTTATAGTATATTGGACAGTTTTAAGACTGTTGTGCTTCGAAATTTGCAAGTCGTTTTACATGGGAATTTTGCGTTAATGATTAATTTATTGTTCATGTCTTTCTTTGTCTGCTTATTGTTCCTTGTTATATGTTTGTATCTTTGTCATTATACCAATTTTTGAGACTTCAAAGAGATTATGGATCTATATGGATGGATTTATTACAGTTAAATCTTCTTTCTTTCACCAAAAAATATGGTTAGGGTTAGTAATTTTTTTGCGTTTCAATTATTTTTTGTAGTTATTGTGCTCTGAAATTTGTAAGTCGTTTACATGAGTATTTTGCATAAATGATTAATTTATTATTCATGTATTTCACTCTCTCCTTATTGTTCCTTGTTATATATTTGTATCTTTTCCATTATACCCATTTTGTAGACTTCAAAGAGATTATGGCTCTGTATGGATGGATTTATTGCAGTTAAATCTTCTTTCATCAAAAAATATGGTTAGGGTTAGTAATTTTTCCATGCTTCGTTTATTGTTTATAGTTATGTTTATGCATCTTTGGTGGTATACCCATTAGCATAGGAGAAATTGTATATTAGCATAGGAGTGATTGCATATATATGCAGATGGTTAGTATGGGAGTTGTTAAGTATTATTCTAATAGCTCTTTTAGAATTTCTTTATTTGTGTAGAAGCTCCTTATAAAAAAATGTTATTTATCGTGGTTATTTTGTCTGGATGGAACATGTTATGTCTCATGTATGAATATGTTTCATGATATCAATATGTTTCATTATACTCTTTATTCCTCATCTATTTCAACTTCCCCACACTAAACTGTTCTTCATGATATTCTTTTTTTTAGTTCCTCATAACAAACTATTTGTTATTATAGTTTTCCTCTTCTATTCTCTATATTTTAAAAAGTTTTATTTAATGTGGGTTTTAGAGCATTTGTCATTTTCCTGTAATTCTTAAGTGTTTTCCTAATATCTCTTTTCCAATTTCACTTTATGTCTTGTACCGATATGTTTCATGATATTCTTTTCTTCTCAATTGTTTGAACTTCACCATAACAAACTATTCTTCATGATATCATTTTTTCCAGTTCCCCATACCAAACTATTCATTATCATAGTTTTCCTATTCTATTCTCCATATTTTAAAGTTCTATTTAATGTGGGTTTTCCAGCATCTGTCATTTTCCTATGATTGTTAAGTGTTTTTCTAATAGGTCTTTTCCAATTTCCTTTGACCAAAAAATTTTAGATATGGAAATCTATGTATGTGAAATTACTTACAAAGAATATTCAAACTGAAGAACCCAGTTCAAGTCAAATGCGCGTATAGATTTGAGTTTGTAGCATATTCCTGCTTACCTAAAATTCTATCACTATCTAGACAAGGTGTAACAACAAATTCTATGTAACAGTTGGCTTCTCAATTCAAAATTCAAGCTACATAATTTTCCACTAAATAGACTATTCTTCATGGTATTATTTTTTCCATTTCTTCATAGCAAACTGTTCATTAGCATAGTTCGCCTCTTCTATTCTCCATATTTCAAAGTTATACTTAATGTGGGTTTTCAAACATCTGTCATATTCCTATGATTGTTTAGTTTTTTTCTAATAGCTCTTTTCCAATTTCCCTTTTTTTCTTAACTGTTTGAAGTTCCCCATAACAAATTGTTCTTCATGATATTCTTTTTTTCAGTTCCGCATAGAAAACTATTTATTATCGTAGTTTGCCTCTTTTATTCTCCATATTTTAAAGATCTATTTAATGTGGGTTTTCGAACATTTTTCATTTTCCTATTTATAATATTTAGTAGCCAATAAGTTTTGTTCTAATACCTCTCATACAATTACTCTATTTATCTTCAATATATATATATGTGTATATGTATCTATGTTTGGAAGCATTGATTCTCACATATAGTTCACATTGTATATATATATATATATATATATATATATATATATGTAATATAGATATGTGTGTGTGTGTGTGTGTGTGAAAATACATGTTTATATGTATATATATGTATGATTTTTTAACTAATATTTCTTTTAGAATTTCCTTGTTTGTCTATAATATTGAGTTCCAGATAATGCAACTTGAATTTATAATTGAGAAGTGAGTTGTTATATAGATTTCTTGTGTTGTATGATTATGTTTCATGATACTCTTTTTCCCTGATTTGTTTGTAGATCCCTGTAAAAAATATTCTATTGTTCTTGTAAGGATTGTTTTCAATTTTTGAAATTGTGAAATTTTGGGGTTTCCAATCATGTGTCATTTTCCTGTGAATTAAAATCTTTCCCCATAAAATTTTATATGTGGATATGTATGTATGTGAAATTAATTACAAAAAACATTCAAATTGAAGAACCTAGTTCAAATGAAGAACCTAGTGCAAGTGAAGAAATTTTTGTTAGACCTTGTCAACATACTGATAGAATTTTAGATACACTCAAATATTCTCTAAACTAAAACTCTATCAGTATCTAAACAAGGTGTAACAAAAATTTATAAACTAGGACTAGGTTCTTCGTTTGAATTGGGCTTGACAAAAGAAATTGTAGAAGTTGAGAAACCCAACCTCACAAGCCCCAAGAATCACCTACATGCAATAACCTATCACAAAGAATGAAATATGTGCAGAAAAACAAAGATGCTTTGCAAGCCTCAAGCTGAAAAATGCATTAAGAGAATCAAATAATTACAATGAGATCAATCCTTATGAAGGAGATCAAGAACCCCTAAAGTGTAACCTAAAAGGGAAACCCTAGTGTGCATGTTTAATAATTAATAAATAATTAATTATTAATATGCCTAAGTTTAGCTTAAGTAACTAAAGTGGTAAGTGACTTAATTAATTAATCAATATGATTAAATTGATTAAGTGAAATAAATTATTACTCTAACACCCCCATTAAGATGAACTTAGGGAGAAGCTAAAACACTAGGAAAAGATGAATGAAAGAAAAGATGGGTCCCAACAACAAAGGCCTGATTAGGTACCCATGTACAAATGCAATGCAAACTAAATCAAATGAGGTAAGGAAAAAATCTAGTGGGAACAAAACTCCTCCCCAAAATAGGATGCAAAGAAAAGAATGTAATTCATTAATAGAAGAAGGATAGAAGGTGGATTACACGATACCCCCCATAGACAGCTTCTATCATATAAGTACATAATATGTTCCCCCCATAATAGAGAGAAAAAGAGGATATGAATTCCCCCCACAAAGAAATAACTCTTGTATCATTGGCAAACATCTAAAGACAAAAATTGATCCACTACCTGCAATCAAAATTTCTCCCCTTAGGAAGAAATATGCCAACTGATGAAATGTGAAGTCAATCCAAAAACATGGGTGAATCTGGAATCCAAATCCAAATGGCAGGTGTCTCTGAAAATTTCTCAAGCTTCCTCAAGTCAGAAAGAGAAAATGCCAATCCTGAAACCTGTGAAGATTGATGAAGCATATGCTCCAAAGATGATGAACATGATGGGCCAACAACGAAGATGTGGCTATCAACAAAGAGGAGATGAATTTCCTCAGAATAATCTTCCAAATCTGTAATATAGGACTCCACAAACAAGAAAGATATGTTTGCAACATAAAAGTCTAAAGTAGCTATGTATGGAAGATGAATGATGCCCTATTGCACTGAATCAGGAAAAAAAGGAGATGTTGAAGAAAGTCTCAATCTAAAGAGTGGGAACATGAATACAAGTCTTTTAACCATCAGTACATGCAAGACCTGTGATATACTCAATCTCCTCTAGAGTACGATTATCGTAGGGTATGAAATCTATATCTGCAAGATAGATCAGACAATCTCCAGCGGGATCCTCTAGGAATGGAGGGATATTACAGTCTCCAAAAATATCCCAAATATGTTGCCAAATTGTGCGAGGACAAAAAATGTCAGATAAAGCACACAAAGTGTCAAAATCAACACTACAACCAATAACCCCTATAATATGATACCAATTGTTACAAAGATGGTTGTCGTAGCACCAAAATATTGACCTGTTAATGCCTGATATAACTATAATATGATACCAATTGTTACAAAGATGGTTGTCGTAGCACCAAAATATTGACCTGTTAATGCCTGATATAACTGTTGGATTTATACAAGATCCAAGATCCACACGAGGTGGTTAAACCATGTCACAAAGCTCGAGTGTCGTACTGGCCCACACCGAGGAGACCAAGGGTGACACCTTGCAACAATCCCCCCCAACACAAGTGAGGGATTTGAACCTGTGACCTTGGCTATGATAAAATGTATAAGTTGAGAATCCCAACCTCACAAGCCCCAAGAATCACCTACATGCAATAACCTATCACAAAGAATGAAAGATTTACAAAATAACAAAGATGATCTACAAGCCTCAAGCTCAAAAATGCATTAAGAGAATCAAATAATTACAATGAGATCAATCCTTATGAAGGGCATCAAGAAACCCTAAAGTGTAACCTAGAAGGGAAACCCTAGTGTGCACACTTAATAATTATTAAATAGTTAATTATTAATGTGCCTAAGTTTAGCTTAAGTAATTAAAGTGATAAGTGACTTAATTAATTAACCAATATGATTAAATTAATTAAGTGAAATAAATAATTACTCTAATAGAAATGTGACAAACAATAGAGGCAAAAATATATATCCATATATAGACCAAGACCACTGTGACCCATTTCACAATGCAACAACAATAGACAAATAGAGAAATTGTAAAAAACTTATTGCATGAAAAATCCTTTTCACGACTAGGATGACAAAACATACTAGTGGACACTTCAAACAAATAAATTAAACAGATAAAAGAGATATTAGAAAGAATAATACTTAACATCCATCAAACTAATTTTATCTCCAATATGTTTATGCTTTTACACTAACCCTCTGCATATAAATATATATGCAATCACTCCTATGTTAATATACAATTGCTCCTATGTTAATGGGTATAACAACAAAGATTCACAGAGATAACTAGAACACTAAACGACATCATATGATGCTCTTCCATTTAATGTTGGTTTTTGATCATCTATCATTTTCTTATGGTTCTGAAGTGTTTTTCTAATAGTTCTTTTTGCAGTCTCCCTATTTGTCTTTAATATTTAGTGTCAAATAATGTGGTTCAAATTTATAATAACAAGCCAACTTTTACATAAATTTCTTGGCTTCTATCAATATGTTTCATGATTATTTTTTCTGATAATAAATTGTTCATTATTATAATTTAATGTTTAATGTGGTTTGTTGGTCATCTATCAGTTTCTTGTGGTGCTCATGTGGTTTTCTAATATTTATTTTACAATTTGCTTGATTGTCGATAGTATTTAGTGCCAAA
>CM021109.1:282058089-282082783 GCA_007115665.2 Sequoiadendron giganteum | reverse complement strand
TGCTAAGACTTCTATTTTGAAAATGTGAACATAATTTATTCCTATGTTTGCATATATATATTTGTATATTCATTGAGATTGTCCCACTCTCTGCACAAGACATACTTGCATCTTATTTATGTGATCTCTTCTCTTGCAGATGCATTACATATTATTTTTTACAAACTATACAACTATTTATATTTCCTAATTTACATATTATCTACCAATTACACATGTTCACGTACACTAAACTTCAAATTTTCCTTGTGACTAACTATATCTGATTGAAACCATTTTAAGTTGCAAACATTCTCAACTATAACTATAGATCTCCATAATACTAAATAGCTTTGTGATCACATGTTTGGCATGGTGTACAAGTTGCAACTACATTCTATATATATAGAAGGTAAGGCTATATTTCCTTTATTCCATCTCTTATTTCATGACTACATGTCAAATTATTTGTCATAAGTGATACAACTATATATTTTTTTAAAACGTATAACACTGATTTCAACTAAATAAAATTCTCAAATTAATGATATGAGATTTACATAGTCTATAATGCTTAATATTTTTTATTTCTGGATATTCGGTTGTGTTTCTGTTTCTAGATGAAAAAACTCAAACACAATCAAATATTTAGAAAAAACAAACTTAGGTACCCAAACATTGGCTTCACCATTGATCATAGTGGTGGGCAAGATATGTTCTTTCTTGGGGGCTTGGTGAGAGACCATGAGGCTGCATGACCCAATATGACAGGGTGGAGAGCAGGCCTTCTTTTCTTTCATTCATACTACATCCAGTTGGACCCAAAGGGTATGCCTACATCTTATCTAAGACTCATGTTTTTCAAATATGAACGCAATTTATGTTTGCATATATATATTTTCACACTCATTGAGCTCCCATGCTTTTGATTTTAATATGCTAGCATCTCTTATAGGTGCCTAAACATTGGATTCACCATTGATCATAGTGGCAGGCAATGTATGTTCTTGCTTGGTGGTTTGGTGACATCCCATGAGGCTACATGACCCCATATGATAGGGTGGAGAGCAAACCTTCTTTTCTCCTATTAATACTACATCTAGATGCACCCAGAAGGTATGCCTACATCTTATCTAAAACCTTTTTTTTGCAAATATGAACGTGATTTATTTCTATGTTTGCATATATGTATTCGGGCGTTCATTAGGTTCCCATTCTTTTGATTTTAATATGGTGCTCACGTTGTTTTTAGTCTGCTAAGAAATAGAGTAATTATATAAGAGGAGCTGCATTATCTGGCATTCAATATTATAGAGAAATAGGGAAAATATAATAAAACTATTAGTAAAACATACATACATATATTTATGCATATATACATATATACACATGTATATATATGTGTATATAAATATATATAATGTATGTATACATGTATATGTATATATATGTATATATGTATATATATATGTATATATGTATATATATAAATATATATGTATACATCTATATATATATGTGTGTGGGTGTATCTATACAACTCACAGGTTCTGGAGAACAAGAGTTTTAACACCCTCCAATCTTCTATAAAAAAGAGTCGAAGCGAAATTTTTTTGCAATAGTCTTCTATCAAACCAATACCACTATCATGCCAAGCAAAAAAAAAAACAATCAGGACACAGTTCTTAATTAAATGCACAAAAATATTTTTTACAGTTTCCATGTTTGTCTATAATACTTAGTGTCAAATAATGTAGCTTGAATTTATAATTGACAACCCAACTGTTACATAGACTCCTTGTCTTCCATCGATATGTTTCACGATATACTCATCTCCTCATTTTTTTAAGCTTTGTGTAACAAACTATTGATTCCCACAATTTAACTCTTTTATTCTTCATATCTTAGGCCAGGTAAATATTTTTGTGCATTTAATTAAGAATTGTCTCCTTGTGTTTTTTTTTTGCTTGGCATGACACTTTAGGAGTTTCTTATTTTATTCTCCCTCTAACAAGAATTGTTTTTTACTTTCAAAATTTTGAAATTTTATGCTATTTTTAACTTGTTTTACATTAAAATCTACATAAATACAAATAAATATAGCATACACAACTGTTTATACATACATGTGTATATATAGATGGCTTTTGCATTGTGAAACGAGCCATAGTGGTCTTGTTCTATATATATGGATAAATATTTCTACCTATATGTATATTTTTAAATATGAAACGGGGATTTCAATACATATATATGTGTGTGTGTGTGTGTGTATCTCTATGTTGCAGGGAATTCAATACCATTTCCCTTTTTGTCAGTAATATTTATATTTACAATAAGTTCCTTTCTTTCTCAGGGGTTTTCCTAGAGCCCACGAGGCTTCATGATGCAAATATGGGAGGGAGGAGAACGGTCGTGTGTTTGGAGATTTTTCTTTCCACTGTCATATATTTCTTGACAGATACATGTATATACGTATATATATATATTGAAGACAAATAGACTAATTGTATAAGAGGTGTTGGAATAAATATTATTTGATACTAAATATTATAGGAAAAAATAAATTTGGAAAAAAGGGATGGCGGTGGTTGAGTTGCTTGCCTTGCTGTGTGGAAAGAGCATGGTAAGTGTTTTCTCACATGAGGGTTAGTGCATCCTGCCATTGTTGTATGATGGAACATATTGTTACAAGGCAAGCAACCTATGTAACAGTTGTAAGAGGTATTGGAATAACATTTAACAATCAAGCATAAATGATAGATGGCTGGAAACCATTGCCCTGCTTTCAATTTCTTTGGTCTATGTATTTTTTCATATCTTTTGTCATTTACCTATGAACATTGTTTGTTTTCTTGATTGATACAAGATGAACAATCTATCTGAGGGTTGGCTTCTCAATTCTAAATTCAAGCTACACTATTTGGCACTAAACACTATAGACAAATAGGTGTAAATTGTAAAAGAACTATTGGTAAAATACCTAAGAACCATAGGAAAACAATAGATGGTCGTAAATCAACTTTAAAATATGGAGCATAGAAGAGGCAAACTTCGATAATGAACAGTTTTTAATGGGAAACTGAAAAAAACAATATCATGAAGAACACTTTGTTATCGCAAAATTCAAATAGATGAGAAAAAAAGAATATCATGAAACATATTGATATAAGAGACATAACATGTTCCATCCAAACAAAGTAACCACGACAAAAATTTCAAAATTTTAAAAATTGAAAACAATCCTTCTTACAAGAACAATAGAATAATTTATTATAGGAACCTTCAAATAGATGAGGAAAAAAGAATATCATGAAACATATTGATACAAGACAACCAATCTATGTAATAGTTCGGTTGTCAATTCTAAATTCATAATTTTTTTGCAATTCTTATTAACCAATGAGGCACATTTAGCAACACAATTTGTTCAAGAGGTAAGCTCCATGCCATCATAAAAAACCCCGAGCAAGTATCCTCTATTTGTCTATAATATTTAGTGCCAAGTGATGTAGCTCAAATTCCCAGTTAACTCTATGGTGTTATAGCCATTTTGCACAGATTATTGCTACCCATTGCCTTTACAAGTTATGTTTAATGTGGTTTTACTACCAAATAATGTACTTCAAATTTTTAATTGACACCTCAAATCTTACATAAACTACTTCTCTTGTATCAATAGTTATCTTTGTGCATCTTTATGCACCTTTTTAGTTATTATACTATCTTTATAGTGTGTAGAATGAAGCTTTGTGGATGGCTCTCCAGTTCAAACATATCAATACAAGATCCGAGCTACGTTCTTTGGTAATAAATATTGAAGATAAGTAGAGAAATTGTATAAGAGGTACATTAGAGTGATTAATTTATTGTTCATGTGTTTCGCTCTCTAGTTATTATTCCTTGTTATATGTTTGTATCTTTGATGTTATACCCATTTTGGAGACTTCAAATATGTTATGCCTCTCTATGGATGGATAAATTACAGTTAAATCTCTTTTCTTTCATCAATAAATATGGTTAGGATTAGTAGTTTTTCCCCCCTTTCTTTATTGTTCGTAGTTATCTATGTGCACCTTTGGCATTATAGCCATTAACATAGGAGCGATTATAGATTAACATAGGAGTAATTGCATATATATATATATATGTAGAGGGTTAGTATGAAAGCATAAACATTTTGGAGATAAAAATAGTTTAGTGGGTGTTAAGTGTTATTCTAATACCTCTTTTATAATTTCTCTATTCCCCTATAATATTTAGGTGTAAAGAACGTAGCTGAAATTTTCAATTGACAACTCAACTCTAATATAGACTACTTATCTTGTACTAATAAGAGTCTCTTTTCAACTTATCTGATAGATTGCTTACACATGTAATGCCCCGCCACGCAACCCTAGAGGAAGTTTCAATTCACTAAACAAGCATACTAATTTTTTTTTAAAAAAGAAGTGAATTAAACCCACATGTTCAACTAAAATTGACAACATCCCCTAGGGTTACATAACTGAGATTACTTAAATCCCCATTAACATACATCATCTAAATTACATTGAAAGTAAACAACTCAAGTAATAACATTCAACAATATAAAAAGATACGAGATAAAAAGAAGCATTCATTACATAAATCTATTACATGCATCTATTACAATCCTCATTCCCAGGATGAGTCAAAATACATAAGTATGATCATTACAAGGTCCACCTCATAACACAAGAGGGGTAAATCAATATCATTACAATATGAGATACAAAGTACAAGAATTAAAAGTAAGAAATGCGAGATATCCATCTAGATGTCTCACCACCAAGTACTGAAGATCAAGGGGACCCAATGGTTTTGGTGCATGTTCCACCCAACCATGTGGTACTCGCAGGCCCACCCCCCATGTTAGGAGATAGTAACCAAGTAACATGGACGAGAAACCTACTACCTCAAACCAAAGGCAGACTCAAACTGACACAAATTGACTCAACCACACATATGCACAATATAAGTCTATCTCTAATTATGGTTACATTGCTTCTAGACATAATATAATCAAGTGTGCTAAAGAACCATACGCACAACATAACACAGTGTTATCCTAGACAGAGTGTCATCGCAAGGTTTGTCATGAGATATCCTCTGGGCATTCTTCATAGGCTCCGAAAATCCTGGTGGCCTCAACTCAATCCCGGCACTCATACTAGCTCAAGCGGAATCAACTACCTCTCATAAGGACGAGATAGTGATCTTGTCATTCCAGGCCTTCTCACTCACCCCAAGTCTAAACAAACCCTTGTGTCTATGAGTGAGGTTAATTTATCTTGGTTAATGTGAACTACATCCTAATCCTCTAATTACATTTACTTTAGTTCTCAGTTGTTAAAATCACTTCTGAAGGTTTCCCGGTTTACCTCTTTGGGCTTCGGCCCCTAACAAAAGCCACTCTTCTAATTGGATAACACACTACACAATCTAACTCCAAGGGTTACTCAAGTGTTACAAAACTGAACCAACATGCTTTCTCCTATCCTAGGAGGCAACCACAAAGAAATCCACTCCAACACTAGGAGGACACTAGATACTTGTAACACTACCCAAGGGAAATCAAAACAATAGTTTAACAAGGGAATGACCCACGTTTTATTGGAAGACTTTACAACCCAACTACTCAACACTCATTCACAGCATACTCATTAAAAGTTCTATATTTGGTTATTTTAAAACCATGTTCCTATCTAATGCTTTTCACAGCAAATAGAATAATGTCATTCTAAATTTACATTTGAAACAATAAATTTTCATAAAATAAATATTTTTCGTGACTTACTCTAATCATGAGCAATACTAGATCCAACCAAAATTGTTTGTCCAAGTCATTACGTAATCCTATGTTTAACAAGATATTACATACATATTCACAAAGAAAACACCTCATATTAAAATTTAATATGCACTATTAAAACCAATATTTTTATCTTAATCCAAAAAAAATCAACTATGCAAAGAAAAACTTTAAATAAGATTACATATACAATATATATAATATTAATTACATTTTATATATATATATATTAAATATTATATATATTCATATATAATATAAAAATACATATAATATATATATAAATTAAATATTATATATATAAAATAAATCAAATCAAAATAAAAATAAAATTTAAAACGAATTTAAAATAACAAAAAAGAAAATTTAAAAAAAAACATTAAACACAGGTCCGGACGGTACCTCGTTCGACGGACGGTACCGTCGGTACCCGCGGACAGTCCGCACACATAGTACAACCTGCACCGAATGTACTCTAAATACAGCGGCCGGCACGACCACTAAGGGGGCCACAGTCCCCACAGAACAGTGTGTCCCCCATGCGGTGGGTGCACTGCCCAAGGGGTACTACGTACCCCAAGGCAAAAGGACAGTGGGGGCCGAACCCCCCCCACTCAACAAAAAATTTAATTTTTTATTCAAAAATGTAAAATCAAAATTTTGTATGTAGAGTACGATTTTACACAGGTCCATACGGCGGCGATTTCAAAAGCTCAACAAACAAAAGCTTAAATAAAATATTATATTTTTGTAAATATATTTTATGTGTATCATATTTAAAATATGATACATGTAATGTATTTTACATTAATATATATATATTTTTTAAATTCATTGTACTGGTGAAATTGAAAGAAATTTTTTAAAAACCAGTAACAAACTTTGAAAATAATAAAACCTCTCAAAGTCAAGCATTTAAAATCTGAATACCAAAAGAAACCCTTCTTTTTTTTCTTGTTTTCAAATAATTTTAAACACAAAAAAATCAATACATTGATCTAGAGTTTTTTTAACATAATTTTCTAAAGAGGGTTTGTGGTTTGAAATACAAATCTGCAAACTAGATGTTGAATTTTAACCTAGGGTTTCAAGAAAAAGATTCACCCATTTGCAAATTTCTTATCATTTAGAAAATAGGTTAAACTAGGAACAATAAAACAAAGAAATAAAAAAAAACCTGGTTATTTGAAGCCACAGGAAATAGCCAAGATTCTTGATGCAGAGCTTCCCTTGAACTCCTCACAATTCCTTTTCAACAATGCAATGAATTTCCAGCTAGCTTTGATCCAATAGCTCCACCTTCTTCACATAATTTTCTCTCCTTTCAATTTAATTCTCCAAACAGAAAATAATTCCAAAACTTTAATGTGCAAACGCTCTCCAAAAAACTCATACCTGTGAAAAAAAAAAAGGAAGAAGACTCCCCAAATTTTTCTGCCCTAATCTTATAAAACATCATTTCCTCAAAATTCCAAAATAACCTAATGCAACCCTAATTCACATTCAATGCAAGAAATTGAATTTAAAAGTTAATTTCATTTCCCCTTTTTTTGAAGGCCCTAATTTTGACTTTAAAGTAAAATTTCAATTTCTCATAATTCCCTTTTTGATTTAATTTAATTTAACAATCAAATACACTTCCTTAATTATTATTAAATTATCTAATAACTAAATCCAATCCCTTGAGATTTAAATTTAATTAAATAAATAATTTAACTTTAATTAACTTACTTACAATTATTTAATAATTAAATTTAATTCCTTGGGATTTAAATTTAATTAAATAAATACTTTAACTTTAATTAACACACTTTCAATTATTTAATAATTAAATCCAATCCCTTGAGATTTAAATTTAATAAATTAAATAATTTAACTTTAATTAGCTTACTTACAATTATTTAATAATTAAATTTAATCCTTGAGATTTAAATTTAATTAATTAAGTAATTTTAGTTTAATTTCAATAATCATTTTAAATATAACCAAAAAGCATAACATTAATATAATATAAAATAAACATTTCTTCTAGCCAATGCAATTTTCTAAAAGAACTATTTAATAAGACAACACTTTTCAAAACATTACTTAACATCCAATAAGATACAACATGACTCAATACTCAGAACTGACGACACACCAGGGCTAGGGTGTAGACCTGACACATGTTACCAAGTTACTATCTCCCATTCAACTTAACCATTGGATCGACACGCTCAAACCTGTGAAACCAGGTGGAGTCGATGTCATGTACCTGCAACCTAAAATCAAGTAAACAACATAATATATCCAGCATATAATTCACACTGTGAAGAAGAAATCTCGGATTCACAAGGCACTCGCAAGCGAGTGATGCGAACCCATCTTCTTCACCAATACACTCATCAAAGACTGACACTAACGTCATAAACAATATTCACATAAATAATCACATGATAATTCTACTGACATCATTAATTCATCAAAGCATGTGAAATAAAATCAAATAGTCACATCACACAATAATAGTTGCCGCTCAAGAGTAGCGATCAAAACATCATAATAAAAATGTGTCCAGTATCAAAGTAGCTGCAATCCAAGCAAAGCATAAAACAACATGAAACGAGAAGCAAAACGGAGGGGTATTACAACACACAACTCTTTACCGATATGTCATGTATTCAAAATGTTACATTTTATCTCTTTTTATTTACAATAGATAATGCTAACCTTTTTTACTCTATATCTATATTATGTACTTTATAATGTTGCACAAATATAATAGACATTGAAGAAAATTAGTGTGTTTTAAATTCTCTATTTCAAATTATTGCATGGTCCAACAACTTGATCCAATGTTACTCGCCCTTGTTCAACACCAACAATTGTACATGTAAATATAAAACTTTTCCACTTTCAATAAATAGATCCAGTGAAGCAATTGTAAATATTATTAATTATTTTTAAATTCAGATTATCTATATTGATTTCTTAACTATTTTCCTAATAGCTCTTTTACAATTCCCTTTTTTCTATAATATTTAGTACCAAATAATGTAGCTTGAATCTTCAATTGATAAGCCAACTGTTACACAAATTGCTTGTTTCAATATGTATCACATTGTTCATTTCTCCTGATTTTCCATAACAATATGCTCCTTATCATAGTTTGCCTCTTTTATTTTCCATACATTAAATTTCTTAAGTTTTTTCCTAACAACTCTTTTGCAATTTCTCAAATTTTCTATAATATTTAGTACCACATAATGTAGCTCTCGAACCTTGAATTAACAAGAAAAATATTAGGTACATTTCTTGTCTTGTATCACTCTATTTAATGTGGTTTTCTGACCATCTATCACTTACTTGTGATTCTTAAGTGTTTTTCTAATAATTGTTTTAGCATTTCTCTATTTTTGTTATTGTGTGATATATGATAAGATTCCTTAAGATTATAGATAATTTATCTTGAACTTTCATTTAACAAGCCAAATCTTAGGTACATTGCTTGTCTTGTATCAATCTATTTAATGTGGGTTTCCGACCATCTATCACTTACTTATGATTCTTAAATTTATTTTTTTAAAGTTATTTTATAATTTCTCTATTTTTGTTATTGTGCGATATATGATAAGAGTCCTTGTGTAACACCCCGCCACACAACCCTAGAGGAAGTTGCAAAGAACTATTTAGACGGACCAATTTTTTTTGTTTAAGAACAATAATAAGAAAGATCACTAACCAATGCCAACAACCTCTAAGGTTACAAGACAGAGGTTATATAGAACCTCAACAAAAAACATGAATATAAACCATGTCAATTATTTAAATAATAATTAAACACAAACATTCCAATATAATAATTTACATCAAGCATAAAGATAACTTTCCATTTCAATAATCCATTCAATTAATCAATAAGATTACAACACTCATTCCCCGAATGAGGCAAGTCCAATAAATATAATTACAATTACAACTTCCACCTCGAAACAACTGAGGGAAAAATAATACAAGATCAACTAAAGTGAAATAAAGCAAGAACTGATACTGAATCCAATGCGCTCTCCAACTGGAAGTCTCGTCCATATGAACATGAAGATAGCCCAAAAGATTTAGGTGCATGCCACCCAACCGAGTGGAACCCAAAGGCCCACCCCCCGTGCTAGGAGATAGTAACAAGGAAACCTAGCCAAGACCATCTACCACTAGACACAGACTAACATAAAATTGAACCAAACTGAAACCACTAATCACATGTACAACATAAGTACAACTCAAATACCATGCAAGTACAACACAAGTACAACTCTACATGGTCACATTGCTTCTAGAAATAAAACATATCAAGTATGTTAAGAGAACCATACACATAATAATCAAATACCAACTATGGTCACATCAGGTATGTTAAGGAAACCATACCCACAAAACCAGTACCAAATGTTGTCCTAGACAGAGTGTCATCACACAGTTCGTCATGGGTTGTCCTCTAGGAATCTTCATAGGCTCTGGCCCCCACTAAGGGTTATCCTGGTGGCCTCAACTGAATCCCGACCCCCATACTCACTCATGCAGAATCAAATACCTTTCGTACAGACAAGATAGATGACATTTCCATTCCAGGCCTTCTCACTCATCCCAATTCTAAACGAGCCCTTTTGTCTATGAGTGAGGCATAATTATCTTGATCAGTGTGAAGTACCACCTAATCTTCTAAGTTTGTTTTTAGTTATCACTTGATTAAACCACCTCTGAAGGTTTCCCAGTTTACCTCTTTGGGCTCTGGCCCCTATGGAAGCCACTCTTCTACTTGACAACACACATACCATCCAAACTCATAGGGTAACAAAGTTCAAATATAAATGATACCATGACCATCCTTTCTTAGGAGGCAACATAAGATCAAACCCTCTCCAAACACTAGAGGTAACAAGGTAACAAAGTCACCTTTGACAAGGAGGCACAAATCACATAATCCACTCCTAAACCAAGGAGGTACAAAACATCCCCATTCATAGAAACCGGGTAATAACAGATAACTTCACATGCACTACCCAAGGGATACAACCAGGTTGACTACATGACATGACAACCCACAAAATTAAAAAGCCCACGTCTGGAAGACTTATGAATTATACACTCATTTAACCCATTTCCCAAACAAGAATATGAAGGGAGTATTCACTGAAGGCACATTAGATGAACTACCTTCAGATATTCTAAATCCATTCTGATGCTAACATATAGTACTTATTTGCCTTAAGGAAATTTGAATTAAACATCGCCTCTTTCAGATGAAAAGTGAAATTTGCAACCAAGTATTTCTTTTTCTAATTGCAAAATAAATAATATAAAATGACCATTTATTACAACCATCCAGGAAATAACAATATAAAATTAATAATAGTTTCCCTAAAGAAACTAAATCATTTTAAAAGAAATTTATTAACTTTGCAATTAAACATATTACTTACAACTCTATTTATTGCCTTTTTAAAAATATTACCCTTAAACAAAATAGAAAATAATATTTTCTTAACAACACAATATTCTAAATCACTCCATTATATTTAAATAATGAAATAAATATCAAATCATTTGCTCAGTAATTTAATATATGATAATAGTAAATAGATTTCTTTGATCGTTAATTCATATATAATAATATTAAATATTATAATTTAAACTATTAAATACTAATATATATATATATTTTATCAAATAATATATATTAATACCTAATATTACAAATAAAATAATATTTAAAATATTAAAGCATATTTTAATATAAAATATTTTCGGCACTATTGCCCTCTGGCCGCGCGTCAGATTAGGGTTGGGTAGCCACTTTTCTCCCGTAGCCGTGCGGATTTTCCACAGTGGCGGCGGAGTGGGCGGTAGGTTTTATTGGGCGCGGCGGCACTGGCGGAAACCTTAAGGGCGATGGAGTGGGCGGCTGGTTTTACGGGTGATGCATTTGACAAGGGCGATAGAGGCGGAGCCGGCGTCTGCACAGAGGACAAAGGGGGAGGGAGGCACGGGGAGCACGGGTGGAAGAGGGGATGTCGGCAGTGGAGCTGGCAGTGTCGGCCACCCACAGTGGTGGCGCGGGCTGCATAGTCTGCATGGGCCACAGACAGGGGGTCGTGTTGGGGGCGCTCCCCCACTCCGCTTCCCAAGGGAGCATCGGTGGGGTGAGCCCCAGTCCCCCCAAAACATTTTAAAAAAATTATTTTATTTTATTTTAATTTCCCACTATCATTTTTGACTGTCATTTTATTTATTTATTTTTGAAATGAAAAAAAAAAACCAGAAATAAAATAATACAGCCCTTAAAAAAAAATTGAATTTTAATAAAATTTTGCCAGCATTACTTTGCTAGGGCAAGTATATAAAATAAATCATAAACTATGTATATATATACTCATACATTCATTTGCCCATATTGAAACTAAACCAATTGAAGAACACAAAGAATAAAACCAATAATTTACATTCAAGTAAATATTTTAAATTTAGGAAACACTCTATTCCTAACTAGGTTTTCCTCCAAATTGATAAAACACAAGATCCCAATTGATTTATTTTGTAATCAAACAACAAATTCAAAGCTTTTCAACAACACTCACAATTAAAATTTCAAAAGAAACTCATTTAAAAGAAACATGAACCTGTTTAATATGCAGTTGAGTGAAGACCCTGTTGATGCCTTGATCCCCTCTTCAGATCCTTAGATTCTTCAAGCTTTATTCTAAAAACCCACAATTTGAACAATTTCTTTCTCTTCTCTTTTTAATTTTTTTCTCCAAAAAACTCCATTCCTAAGACTTGTGAAGAAATTCAAAGATAATGCAAATTTTCCCCAAAATCCTACAACCACCCTCATAACTTCTAGAAAACAAAATAACAAATATCTCATTTTTGAATTTTTGAATTTTCAAATTCCTAAATTGACTTTTAATTCATTTTCTTAATTTTCAATTCTAATTCAAATATGCATGCATTTCAAAATGGATAATGTAAATCATTTCAACATAAATACTTTAATTAATTAATTAATATAATTGATCTACAACGAGATTAAATTATTTATTAATTAAATTAAATTAATTAATAAATTAAATTTTATTTCAAACATATAACCAGATTAATTCTTCCACCCACATAACTACAAAGCATACTTTAACACCTTTCTAACTTCCAAAATAAACTAAAACAAGGTAAATCGAACAATATAAAACAACTGGACCACACCATGACCGACGACACACTATGACTAGGTGACGACTTGGCACAAAATCCTAGCTACTATCTCCCAATCAAATACCGTTGGGCATTGGACACACTCAAACCTATGGAACCAAGTAGAGTTGATGTCCTGTACCTGTCAACCTATGAACAAAGAATATATCCACATGCAACAATATGTCATAAATAAAGCACACCGTGAAGAAGAATCACGAAATCGTAGGGCACTCGCAATAGAGTGATGCAATACCATCCTCTTCACCAATACAGTAGTACTGACTAATGCAACCAACATAGCAGCATAATCGAAAGCATGAAACATCATAAATTAAAATATCCACTTATGCTAATTCCAAACATGCCATAATAATCACATCCAAATATATAGTATGATCACATCAAGATACATCACGATAAAATGGTGATCAACTGCAACCAAGTACAATGTCAAAGTACAACACAAAGCTAAAGCATAAAAGAGGAACCAACAATGTTTGCACAAAAAGATAAACGGAAGGGTATTACACCTTGATATTTTCCATGGACCTTACCTGCCTTACTTGCTTGGGGGTTTGGCTAGAGCCTGCAGGGCTTCATGATGCCAATATGGTAGGGAGGAGAATGAGCATGGGTTGTGTTTTTGGCTTCTATCATCATATATTTTTTGTTTCTTATATACTTGGACACACAAATTCTCACATCCACTTGTCCTCCAAAATCATACTCTATTATATCCATTATATTTGTCATTGTTTCTATAGTTCTCTTTTCAACTTCTTCAATAGATTACTTATACACAATTTTTTATCGGATCCCATGTATTTAAAATGTTCTATTCTCTCTCTTTCTATTTAGAACAAATAATTCTAAACTCTTTTATTCTATATCTATATTTTTTCCTTCATAATGTTGCACAGATACAATAGACATTCAATAAAATTAGTGTATTGTAAATTGTCTATTTCGAATTCTTTCATGGTCCAACAAGTTGATCCAATTCTTCTCACTCTTGTTGAACACCAACAGAGCCTGTAATTATAGAAGTTTCCCATTATCAATAAATAGATTCAGTGAGCCAATTGTAAATATTATTAATTATTTCTCTCGCTTTCTTTGGAATAGAATGTAATTCTCCCAGTAATCTACCTTTCCAGATAGACAAGTCAGCGTAGTGAATGACATCCTATGTAATTCATAAACATGAAACTATTTCTTGCTAATGAGCATGTTTCTTTTGTAGGTGGAAATTTGCATAATTGTAGTCATCGGATATGCAATTCATTGGATAAATATTTGTGAAGTGCATATTTCATTTAAAATCATGGGGATGAAGAAACAAAAGTAGATATTTTGGCCTACAAAGAATGTAGGGAAATGTTATAAAACTCATGGCATTTGACATGATTTTATAATTCATGGAATTTTCCAAGAAATTATAATTTATGTTGTTTTCCATGGATTTTATAACATTTCTTACTACATTCTTTGCAGCTCGAGAGTTCTTTCGTGTCCATGCCTCAAATTTTCAACATGGTGATTATGTCAACCGCATGCTGCATATATGTCTACTTCAGCATGGTTGCTCCAAAAAATATGTTCATCACTCCCAACTATATAATTCTAGCATATCAATAAATAGATTCATTAAACCAATTGTAAATACCATTAATTATTTTTAGTTTTACATTGTCTTTATTGGTTCTCCACATATACTTACTTTTAATGCTTCCTTTTTTATTGCAATGTGTTGAGTAGAATATATTTTTTGAAGTCAAATAAATGATTGTTTCCCCACAAACCAAGGCATACCTTTTGATTCAATTATTCAAAAAATGAAAAATGTGTTTGTCATGTCATCATATTATTCTTTTCTGAGGTTTTCTTATTTGTTTTCGATAAAAAATGGTCTAAATTAGCCTTCGATTTGACTATGCACATCTTTACTCTATAAGTTCTATTTTCCTCAATATAATTAATTTTTTTCTCATCAAATGGTATAAAATTTATCAATATTAATTTTTCACTTTCTTCTTGAGTAAATGCAATTACATATTTTTTTAATTAGAAGAACAATTCAACTTGTTATTCTATTTGATCATCTATTTATTTTTATTTTTTATCTAAGTCCTAATTTTGTTCATACACCAATTATACATCTTTTTACTAGAATCATCAATGAAAATCTAATCTTTTTTATTTTCAATTTCCTTGTAATGGACTACTTCTTAATCCTTTATCCTTGTGACCATTTTATTTTACTACTACTAGCCCATAAACTACATGGATAATAATTCTTTTATTTACAAAATTATGGACTAAATACTATTTATAAAAAGTATTCTTATATTAAAGATCTTTCTTTTTTGAAAAAAATCATTAGTGATGACCATCATAACTAATATTCAAATAAGAAATAAGCACAACAAATAACATGAAAGCAATAAATTATCTAGTATCACACATGCATTGCAATAAATATGCCATACCTAAATTTATGGACAAACTTTTTTAAAGAATATTTTTTTATTCAATATTACTAATTAAATTGTTTATTCAATAATAGTAAATAAAGGGATCACTAATAACTCTTTAAAATGAGAACTGTTAAATGTTCCATAATTTTACTAAATATTATTTAATCTACAACTTGAGGTTTTCCATATACTAGTATCCATATCTATCTTAAGATATTAAATAATAATCAATCAATTGATTGATTAACCTAGACAAAAACATCAAATATAGATGTGCATCTAGGCCCAACAATTATTAAACTAAAATACATATAAAATTATATCATACCTTAAATTTTGGACAGAAATCATTATTAGTAACAAAACTAATCATTTAAAAATTTAAATTGTATTCGATTTTCCAAATGTAATTTATTAAGAAAAAAATTATTGTTATTAAAATTATTAATTATTCCATATTGATAAGGAAATAATTTATTGATTTTTAATTGCTTAAGATTGCAATTCATAATCAATTTCCAACTAAAAGATATTGATGTGGAAATTCAAAGATCAATTTACCGTTCTATGCAAATGGTTCTTAATCTCCCATGTATTGTGTTATCTTAAGATAATTAAATAATAATCAATCAATTCATTGATTAACCTAGACATAAATGTCAAATATCAATTTCCTCTTTTATGCAAATGGTTGTTAATTTCACATCCATTGCATTATCTTAAGATAATTAAATAATAATTAATCGATCGATTGATTAACCTAGACAAAACGTCATATATAGATGTGCATCTATGCCTAACAACAATTAAACTAAAATACATATAAAATTATATCATACCTTTAATTTTGGAGACAAATTATTATTATTAACAAAACTAACTATTTGAAAATTAAAGTTGTATTTAATTTACCAAATTTAATTTATTAAGAATTTTTTTATTAAAAAATAATTTTCCTAATATTATTAATTAAAATCATTTTAAGAGAATTATTGTAATTAAAATTATTGATGATTAATTGCTTGAGATTGTGATTAATGGATACATTGCAAATAATGAAGATGACCTATGGTTTTATTTTACATTTCCATAATCAATCTCCAACTAAAAATAATTGATGTGGGAATGCAAAGATCAATTTTTTGTTTTATGCAAATGGTTCTTAATCTCCCATGCAGATAACAATAAAGAAGTGGACTATAAAATGGTTTAAAATGTTGTACAATGCTTCAATTAAATGTAGAGATATAAAATAATTTCTTCACCAAATTTAAGTGCTTTATAACATCTTCAAGTTATGTAAGTAAAATTCATATCTTTTAATGCACGCATAACTTTTCTTTAATTGATCTATCCATCTAATTATCCATAAAAGAAATATAAATTGATTTTCAAGTATGCCTATTCATTACAATATGCTTGATGAATCTTATCCATGATAAACCTCCTACTATAAAGTAACCTCACATGATTCCATATTGACTTATTAACATGCTTTCCCTTTCTTGACTCATTGAAACAATAATAAAATTTCTCAATATTTATACTTCACATTGCATTATAAAAACAAGTTTTTTCTTTGTGTTACATTGAATAGCCATTTACAGTGGATCCCTATCAAATGATCGTTGCATCCCTGTGCATGCGACTGCTAGTTTAGGGTGTTTTGTTAAGTTTTCTCTTACATTTTCACACTAATCTAGGGCTTCATTAATTAATTGAGCTCAATTGGCCCTTTAATTCAAATCTAAGCCTTATTAATTGCATTTTTTCAAGGATCTATCATGACACTCATTAATACTAGGACCCATTCACCTTTATTGGCAAATGATTCCTCCTAACATAGAACACCCCTTTATTGGCACATTTGAAATGGGTTTTTGATGTTATTTCATCCCCTCAAAGGTTTTTCCTAGGAAATTGTGCTATGACCCATTCGCCCAAGGTGGTGAATGGGTCTTCCTCACATAGGACACCATTTTTTGAATTTATTTGTGGTTGGATTTTAATGTTCAATCCTAGATCTGATGTCAGCTTGGATTATTTGAATTTTAGGGTTAATTCTTATATTTAACATAAATATAAAGTTAATTCACATAGTTTCATCCTAGAACTTCATAAGCAATCAAGAGCACTTACACAAGAGTTCACAAGAGAATCATAAAGAATTTCAAAGAAATTCAAGGGTAGATTGTCAAGGATTTATTGCAGCAATTCAAGATCATATCATCATGTCAAAAGAATAATGAACCAAGCATATGGTTAAGCTAATGCTTTTGATGTAGCATTGAAGATCCAATTCAAGAATTGATTCATATCCAATTCAAAATCTAGATCTACATTCTACATTTTCACTTCATGTTAGTTTGTAGATCAACTTACAAGGTATCAAAATTTCATGTTTCAAGTTTCATGATTCAATTTCATTGCTTCATCATAAGGTTTAATTACCTAAAAGGGGTTTGACTAAGGAAAATTCCTATCCTCAAACAATCAAAAAAAAATTCTCCTCTTTGATGTGTGTTTGAAGGTTTCTAAGTTGAAGATCAAGTGGAAAACAAGATTGAAGAAAAATTTCCAAAGTTGTTAAGTTGCAAATTTGTGACCTACATTACAAGAATGTTCATGATTTTGAAAGATGGGAGAAAGGTTAATAGATTCGAAAACAGATATAATATGTTCAACCTTCCTATGGTGTGGAGAAAAATTACGGAAGTTCTAATGAGGTATTTCAAGTTAGAGGGTCATTTTTATCATTTGGCCCATGCATGCCCATCTCTTTCCCATGCTTAACCATTTCTACTATAATTGAAAAATGAACTTTGATTTATAGAATTTTTCATCTCTTAAACAATCCATTAAGAATTTCTAGGGTAAAATTAGAAATCTTCCCATTCACATGGGCTTAATTTTCCACCTCTACCACCATCAGGCAACTTTGTTACCCTCCCCAACCACTGTCAAAAGGAACACTTTGGTCATCCACAATCCCATTGACCCCCTAAGGGCCCCAATACCGCTCTCACCCTAGATGAAATCTCACCCACCACTCATCATATCCCTCGTGCCCGAGGAAACACCCCTACTAATGATGAAACCCCTCTCGAACCTGTTAAAAGTGTGTCCTTCCCCAAGGCTACTCTTATTTCCACTTTATGGATCTAATAATTTAGATAACTCGAATGAAACATATTGGAATCCCTCCCTAACAATTCTCCCACATAATCCCTTGTAAGATAGAATAAATGGAAATCTACATAGCAAGACGGTTAAATCTAATCTAACAAATATTTATCTAAATCAAACAACTAATAATGAATAAAAATGAGCAAAATAATTAAAACGATAACTAGAACAGTCTCACTAAATATACGTCCACTTGTTCGAATTATCTTGATTGTCCTTCTCCATTTTGTTGTATCAGTATTCTTGCCCTTAAATATTCAGTATTGATGCAAGCATAACCTGGATGTATTGTCTAAGCAAAACATTGAAGATAATAGGTTCTTCTCAAAAGTATTGATTTCGGGAGGAGGAATAATGACAATGACAGGTCAATTTATTGAAATTGGGTTTTTGAATGATCAGCTCAGATTCGAAAGAGAGATAAATGATCGAGATTGATGAATGTCATGCGATGTGAGTTATGTGTTAGTTAGAATGTGAGTTAGGAAATTTTTTAGGATAAAGATTAAATTAGAACAATAACTTAATCTTGTATCAAGGTTGTTCGAAAATAGAAAGAACACGAGTTCAAGTTTAAATAAATGATTCAATCTTCAATGGTAAGTCTTCAAAAATAGAAGAAATAGACTTTGAATGAAAAAGATAAAGTTAGAACTTGAAGAATAATCTATTCGAATGCACACATAAATTAATTAATTAAATAAGGATATTTAATTAATAAATATGTTCATGCATATGAGTTATAACTAGTTAACTGACTGGTTGTGACAGAGAGTCCTTTCGTAGAGACGATCAAATATCGAATTCGGAGATAACCGACGGATTTAAATAGATCTCGAGTCAAATGGTGAGTGAATGATTAGATAACTGGACGACAGAAGAATGTGACAAAAATAATTAATCATGAATTAACTGTTAATTTGATTCAAAATTCAAAAATTGAAAGATTTAATTAAATAAATAATGTAATTTATTTAATTGACCGTTGAAAAGGATTAATTGAATAATTAAATAATAAATATTTAATTATAGTTGAAATATGACAAAGGGGTTAATTAAATAATAAATTATTTAATTAAGAAGGAGAATTAATTAGTTAGCGACATAATTAAATAAATATGATTTATTTAATTAATCAAAGTTGAATAAAGGTCATAATGAATTAAATAATTAATTAAAAGGTTATTATTTAATCAATAGAGGAAATGGGTTGGGGCCCTAGCTCAGTTGGCTAAATCTTTCCTATTGCAAGAGGTTGGTCACGAGGTCTAGTCTCCCCCACTCGCGTGGTACCGGAGGGTGTGTAGCACCAGCACTATTAGTCATGTTAAAAAGTTTACCAGTTACACTGTAGTTTATAAGGGGTTGTGCTACCTGATTCCTGCTGTCTAATAAAAAAAGTCAAGAGGAAATATGTGTTTAGAAAGTAATTAAATAATTAACATCATTTAATCATGACCATGGATATTAGAAAATTATGTCGAAAGTGGTACTCACGGGCCTAGACAAATTTTCAGTGTCTACAATTTGCCCCTCTTTGATACAATGTTGTTTTGACGTTGTGTCAAAGAAAATATGCCCCGATCGTGCCCCAGTATGAAATAGTTTAGGGTATGCCCCCTTGGGAAAATTGACAAATTTTTGAAAAATTTCAAAAAAGTCAAGAAATATTCCTGATAAGTCAATTTGATGGTAAAAAATGCTATGGAGTTGACAGAATTGAATTTGGAAGTGTTATGGATGTGTACGGGTCAATAGAAGTTTGACGTTTAAGTGGCCAATAGACAAGGTCAAAATAAATGCCACCCAAACCCTAGGTATAAATAGAAATTAGGTTGAAAACCAATTCATTTGCACATGGAAGAGTTGAAGAATTGAGGATTGAGCTCTGAGTATTGGAAGAAAATGTCTCTAGTTCCCTACACTGCGCATCGTGGATATCGGATTTGGACCTTCAAATGGCCAACTGACGCAAGACCCCCAATATGTACCCTAAAATGAGCTCTTGAAATTTCATTTTTCACATAGTTTTAGGCACTTAAAATTAATATTCCACATGCGGTCTTTCGCTTTCAATGTATATGTGTTTGTACGTAACACATTTGCTTGTGAAACGATGCATTTGCCAAAAAATGTCTAGGCTCATTTAGGTAATTTAGGCATTCAACACAAATGAATTTTAATGCACCACATTTTTTATTCTGCATCACATTTGTGTTTTGGATAGGCCCATGTAGCATAATGTAACGCAATTGATATTTTGAAACACATATGCATATAGGTAGGCAGATAGATTTGCACCGCTTTTGAAATTGTTGAGATGCATTTTCTTGGTTTTGAAATTTTGTCATTTTTGTAATGCATGTGAAATGAGTGATGCAAATTCCTTGTTGTGCAACACAAGTGTAAAATAGCACTGCATTTGATTCTGTGAACCACATTTGGCTAGTAAAATTTTTTGATAAAAACTTGAAAATTTTGACATTTGACATCATGGTTGAAATGCACTTTGCAAGTTATTTTAGATCCCATCTTTACCTAGGAGACACGGCTTGATACATTTGAGCTAAGAGAGTGATTGGTTAGTGTGGAGACACGATTACTATGGAGACTGGGACTACATCATGTGTTGATTATGCCCACGATTTGGGCAAATAGAGGTATGCTTACTGCTTTGTGTGAGCAATGGCATTTAGAGACCTCATCGTTTCATTTTTCGACTGGTGAGGTGACTATGACGTTAGAGGATGTATGTCAGATCCTTCGTCTACCCATTAGATGAGAGAGGGTTATGTACAATACACAACGTGAAAACAATGAGATTATCGAATTCTATGTTTTTGATGACAATAGGAGATTAGGTATATCGAATTATGAGATCAAATGGCAGGTTCTAACTGATAGGTATGAGCGTATAGATTGTATATTATGTACATTGATTGGGGGATAGTTATTCTTGACCGGTGGGTTCATGGTTTTCCTATCGAGTGGGGAGAGATTCGAGTCGGGATATTGGAGAGGGAGGTTGTGTATGCCTGGGGTCCTTGTCTTTTAGGCATGTTGCATTTTCACTTACATGATATAGTGTATAAAGATGCATAGTCTATGAGCTGTGGTACCACTCTTCTCATGGATTGGGCATGGGAGCATATTCTTGTGTTTCGTCCTCCTATTACTGGAGAGATGGTTTGATGAGGACATGCATTTACCTTTTTGTCAGCAGACACAATACTTGATTGGTAGGACTATTTCGAGTGTACACATTATTGAGAGACACCTGCCAAATCGTGTATTGAGATAATTTGGGGAGGTTCAGGATGAGGCTAGAGGGAGAGAAGAGTTTGCTCAATCTTCCAAAGAGGTTCCTTATTGGGGGCCTATGATACCAGTGGCTACTGCAGAGGCAGAGATTTAGGCTTTACAACCTTTACATTGGGGATGGAGAGGTGGATCAAAGGGATAGGTTGGAGGTGAGCATGTTGCTAAGGAGGCAGTAGCAGAGGAGCATGCAAGTATAGAGATTGGAAAAGAGGACCTTGTAGAGGAGGAGGAGGATAATATGGATATTGATCCTCTTGGTATTATGGAAGGTTATGGGGAGGATGATGTTGAGGAGGAGGCACCCATGGAGGAGTTGGAGAGACAGCTCCGGGATCGGATTGTAGAGGGGAGATGGGATGATGAAGCTCCTATGGATAGTGACAGAGAGGCATTGGAGGAGAGGTTGAGATTAATTATAGCAAAGTTGGATGCCTTGTGGATAGAGAGAGACAAATCTTTGATGGAGAGAGATCAAGCCATAGCTCAGAGACAGGAGATAGAGCAGAAGTTCATAGAAGTCAGACGCCTTTGTAGTGGTACCTCATCTGATGGGTTTGTCCATGAGCTAGTCTGATCAGTTGAGAGAGCATCATATTATAGAGATCTATATGAGTTAGTGGTGCTAGCAGAGAGATGAGCTCCTAGCTTTTCAAAGATTTGTTGTCACATATCACAGAGCAAGAGTCAGACTAGGATTCATAGCACAGAGGGTGTGATAGGACCACTGAGAGTAGGTATGTATGACAAGCCTTCCACCTCACAAAGAGTACCTCTGAGGTATTTTCCTCCACCTTCACCATGTGACAGTACCGGTAGTGGGACACATTGACACTTTATATTTTTATTTCGATCAGAGAGCCTGTGAGCTCCTTGTTATTTATGGATACATTCTGATATTGTATTATGACACATTATTTTGAGCAATATATATATATGATTTTTGGCAACTTCTACATGATATGTAGTTCTATTTTATGATCATGTATTGTTTCTATATGATCATGTTTCCTAGATGATGTATGTACATGTTTTATGAATGGATGTTTCTACATTATGATGTGTTTATGTAGTCTATGATGTTATGATAACTCTATTGATAATGGAATGCAATGTTATATATACAATGCTATTTACATGTGATGGTTATATGTACATGCAATGTTTTCATTATGTATCTTATGATAATGGAATTCCTATTATGCCATGATTTCATAGATATGCAATGAAGATGTTAATGTTCCTATTTGTTTGAAATCCAATGTAACTATATGATATACTATGTATAGAGCACTTGTTTACATAATGCTTATAGAATGTATGCATATGGAGATTATCTAATTTTTTTGTTGTGTCACAGGACTCTATCATTATGTCAGATAGGAGAAATGTTAGCAAGGATGATTTCAAAATTTTAGTAAGAAACAACGAAGTAGGTGGATTGAAAAATCATATGATCTTTGATATTTTTCCATATATGCTAAGCTTGCATTTTATCATCATTGGGTGGGAATGACATAAATGGATAGTACACACCATGATATGAGATAGACCATAGTGTACACTTCATCCATCTACAAAAAAAAGACAGTCATAGATAAGGAGTGTCTTAACTCATACTAAGGACAAAACTGCCCCAGTTGTTTTGTCTAGACAAACCACATACAACAAACAAATAAAAGACGGGTCATGAGACATCATTGCTCCTCTGAATCCTTGATAGGACATCCTTGAGGAAACTAGTAACATGACACAAAATCCAAAGTTAAAAATATAGTTGACAGACAACAGTCAAAGAAAAAGAGTCCCGAGACATCCTTGCTTCTCTAAATCCTTCAAGGGACATCCTTGAGAAAGCTAGTAACTAGACTTATTCACAAATCAATAGAAAGATAAGACAAAATAAGATATAAAGTCATAAAGACAAATAAAATTATTCTCCAAAACTTGATCTTGTGGGATTGTTTGATGTTTGGTGTAGTGTAATGTGAGGGATGACACATACTGCATAAGACGTTGAGTCTGGTTTTGACTTGGTGACTATCTGTGTAAGACATGAAAAATCCTGGTTTAAAAAATTCACGTTCCGTATAAGACATTTGGAGCCTGATGACATTGATGTGAAAAACTACATGAGGCTATGACCATTTTATGGTGTTTGTTGACAAGAAAGACATCTTGCTTAAGACATAAGTTGATCACTTTGATAATGTGTTTGATTTTGACTTGATGACTTTGAGATGTTTTCCTTGTTGATGCATGACTTGATTTGATTCCTTGATTGTTATGAGTGTGTGTGTGTTGATATTGCATGACTTGAGATGATATACCCTAAAGGATTGACCTAATGTGACTTCGACGGCTCATCGATTGATTAGCCTTGCCTATGTTGTACATACAGAGACCTCGTAGTTCGACCAAACTTTAACCGACATAATTGACTGAAAATGTGTACTTAAGTTGATGATATGCAATGTGTGTGATAGTGAATGTGATAAACCCTATTGGACTAACCTAGTGTGGTCTTGGGGGCTCATTGATTGATTAGCCTTTCCTATGTTGTACACGCAAAGACCTCATAGTTCGACATGACCAATGACATTGAATGTACAAAGAGTCATGATTTTAATGTGTGTAAGACATGATAAACCTAGAAAGACAAACCTAATACCTT